>CM061139.1:112826261-113231569 GCA_030789695.1 Scilla litardierei | reverse complement strand
GCCAAAGGAGTTGATGTTGGATAGACTTATCACGGGACATATCAGCAATTTCTCAAGGTAATTCTGTCAATATTTGCATCTCAGTGGCCCATGTAATAAAAATGTTAAGTGGATTTTGTAAATTTTGATGAAAAATAAGAACAGTAAATAATTGGAAAATCGTTATATCCTGCCTTAATTTTGGCATGGTGATGGATACGCTGATGCAAATTCTGCTGGTCAGAGAGCTTTTTCACTTCATCTTCAAGTTCCATAACCGCGTTCTTGTATTTTGCAACATCCGCCTACAACACAATTGGTGATGATGACATAAACAAAGATGAGCCAAAACTTCGACCAAAAATAATGAAAAGAAAGAAAACACAAGAGGTTTGTAACCGAGTAACAAATAGAGTACAGAACTTTCAGACCTTCACTATCTCATTTTCAGTGGTAAGAAACTGGTCTTTTTGTTGAAGGGTTTCCAATGCAATTCGTTGAGAAACAATTTCGGTGTGCCTTTGGCTTATTTCATCAAGCCAACTACAAGATTACAACGAAAGTAAAGTTAAACATTATGTAAACTGGGAACACATGGAAACCACTTTAAAAAACTTCATATGGCTGCTAATTGGCGACTTCATTACCTTTCTCTCTCTTCAATGAATTTGTTGAGCTGTTTCTTCAGCATGGGGATGACTCGATCCTATAGAGAAGAATATAAAATCCAGTTAATATAGTGAAATAACTTCACTTTGACAGGTGTCTTAGGCGAAAGCCAACCTTGTCTTGGTGTTCTTGATCACCAAATTGAGATTTCTCATTGATATTTGATATTTGATCACGATTGAACAGCGCCTAACATCAACAAGGTAACATCAGAAACAATTTGAAGAATGTGTGGTAAAATAACTGCCGTATATACAATTACTGTCAGAAATAATGTCCGAGACTGTAGAGTTGGGGAGAAAGAAAATCATCATTAGGCCTTTTCCATCCAATATGGCATCCTCTATAAAGGGCAAGACGACACTTAAAGACAACTGATTTCACAAATAACAGGCCAAAGAAACCGTCTGAATAGAAACCATCAACACAAGAGGACTTCGACCGAATTCTAGAAACTTAGTTGACCAGTAGGAAAGCCTGCCTAATTATAGTTTGCGTTTTTAACCCACATACCAAATGAGTAGGGGCTTATCAATTGGCATGAAGAATTAATTTGCAAGAGCAACTTACAAATGTTATTAAAGAAAATCTTCCAATTATTTAAAATCTATTTCTGCACTCTCGTCCACATGACATGAATAAAAAATGACGAGCTCACAGACTGATGATTAGTGATCTTACTGCACAACTCGTCATGTCAGCCTTAACCCCCAGTAGATCACGAATAACATCATGAGTCATGCTCTCTGCTGCTGCCAAGCGGGTATGCAAGATAAATATCTGGGGAAGTATGTTTAGTAATAGGTTACTTGTAATGCCCATTTTAATATAAGAAAATGTTGACATAAATCATCCTCAAATTGGCAGGGATTACATTACCTCCTTTTGTCGACCAGCAGCTAAAGCTTCGAGTTCTTCTATCTGCCGCCTTGCCGCAGACAGTTCTTCATTTTTCTCAGAGTTAATTTGTTGCGACAGACCCAAACCAATGCATTTGAAAGGAGAACCAGAACCCCTGGATCTTGCTGCATTTTTTTCTGACTTTGTTGATATCAGGCTTGTAGCATTGGAAGACATGGTATCTACCTTAACTTGCTGTGCCATACCCTCTAGTTCCTTAAACTGGAAAATTTGGAAATTTTAGCTGCTGTAGTCACAAATTGTTTGAATTTTTAAAACCCACAACCATATAGAATTGCTAATGAACTGAACCAAAATGCTGCAAAGCATGCGCATACCTTGAGTTTGTACTCCCTTGCTTGCGCCTCTGCGTGCATGTTGAGTTCCGATATGTGTTTTTTACACTGGACAATCTGCAGTGAAAGGGAAGAGTTATAACAATCAACATGGTATTCACTTTACCGGCAGCACATATTGAACAACAGTACCCAATAAGATACAATAGATATTTGGGGACTATACAGAAATAGAAACCTGGTGGTGATTGAGTAGCTTCAATTTTCATAGTAGTAAGAGCTAATTTCCGTTATTTGGAACCTCTCCACTCAAAAGTCCAAACCAGCTACAGTGATCACATAATCTAAAGCAGAACATTGCAAAACTCCATTCCTTGTATTAAAAAATGTGCTGTGTTGCACCCGCAGTTTTGCACATGGAAGACAACGTACGTCAAAAACAAATGAATGTAATGTGGAGAAGTTGGCTCGATTCGGTACAGGAGAAGCAGTCGTAGTGTAGACGAGTTATCTTGTGCGGAGGTAACTCGACTATACTCGGATTCGACATATCTGACTCTGCACAAGTCAGATACGAGGATGCTGGGCATTTGACTTCTACATCGCAGTTGGTCGTTTGATCTTTAGTCCGAGTCTGATGATCGAACGCTCAGCATTGGGTCGTTGGGTTGTAATGCAAATAGAGTCCCGTGTTTGGTCGAATGGTCGTATGAAGGCTAGAAAGCGAAGGCTCGTACGCGTGGCTCAGCACTTCGGTCGTTCGATACAGAAGGAAGGTCGTTCGGTCGAAGGGAGTCGACTCGGTGGAGAAGTAATGTGGAGAAGTTGGCTCGATTCTGTGCAGGAGAAGCAGTCGTAGTGCAGACGAGTTATCTTGTGCAGAGGTAACTCGATTGTACTCGGATTCGACATATATGACTCTGCACAAGTCAGATACGAGGATGATGTGCATTTGACTTCTACATCGCAGTTGGTCGTTCGATCTTTAGTCCGAGTCTGATGATCGAACGCTCAGCATTGGGTCGTTGGGTCGTAATGCAAATAGAGTCCCGTGTTTGGTCGAATGGTCGTATGAAGGCTAGAAGGCGAAGGCTCGTAAGCGTGGCTCGGCACTTCGGTCGTTCGATACAGAAGGAAGGTCATTCGGTCGAAGGGAGTCCATTGGAATGCGGCCCACTAGGAAGCGGCAGATGACACACTAGTGTGCGACACATTGATTGCGTAGGAGCGACGATTGGATTAGATGCCGTAATTGTCAGGATCGGTATCCTTTGGAATTCCTAGTCAATGATGACACCTATTGTAAACTAGGGTTATATATAGGGGGTTTTAAGTTAGGGTTTCGTGTGGAACATATTGTAACCTTTGATAGAGCCGTCATTGTGAGAGTCAACATTAAGAGATTGTATTGTGAACTTTTGGGAGAGACTTGTGCGCATCTTCTTCGTTGGACAGTGAGAAGATTTGTAATGTTTTTCCCTTCCGTAACAAAGCTCATCGGTGTTCCCCCACTTGGCCGGACCACGGCCTAAAAGCTATGTTGGCTTTGTTGTATTTTGTGCTGCTAATCTTTGTCCTCGGTCTTTGACAATCCTGTGGGAAAGTTGGCTCGATTTGGCACATGAGAAACAGTCGTATTACAGACAGGTTATCTTGTGCAGAGGTAATTCGACTGTGCTCGAATTCGACCTATCTGACTCTGCATAAGTCAGATACGAGGATGCCGGGCATATGCCTTATACAGCGTAGTTGGTCGATCGGTCGTCAATTCGAGTCTAAGGGTTGAACGCTCGACATTGGGTCGTTGGGTCGTAACGCGGTTAGAGTCCGTGTTTGGCCGAATGGTCATATGGAGGCTCGAAGGATGGAAGCTCGTACGCATGGCTCGACACTTCAGTCGTTCGATACAGAAGGAAGATGGCTCGGTCGAAGGAAGCCCATTGGGATGCGGCCCCTAGGATGCGTCAGAGACCACTAGGGCGCGACAACATTAATTGCGTAGAGCTGTGATTGGATTGGATGCTGTAATTGTTGGAATCCGTATCCTTAGAATTCCTAGCCAATGATGACACATATTGTAACCAAGAGTTATATACAGGGTTTTTTGGTTAGGGTTTCATATGGAACACATTGTATCCCTTGAGAGAGCTGTCACTGTGAGAGCCAACTTTGAGAAATTGTATTGTAAGCTTTTGGAGAGATCATTGTGTGCTTCTTTTTCGTTGGAGGAAGAGTGAAGATTTGTATCTGTTCTCTCCTTTCGTAATAAAGTTCACTGGTGTTCCTCATTGACCAGACCACGGCCTAAAAGCAATCTTATATGTGCTCTGTTTGTATTACTGATCTTTGTTCTCGGTCTTTGACGATCCTTAGCATTCAGTTGCGTGTGTGCCTTGTCCTGCTACATCTCTTGTAAGTGGGTGTAGGTGGTTTCGGGCACACAACAAATTGGTATCAGAGCTGTACGGTGTCGGAGATCAAAATAGAAGGCGAAGATGAGTATCGGTAGCAATGACGATTCTCCAAAGGCGTCGACTTCTGGATATTCTTCATCTTCTCGGACTATTGTATCTAACACGAAGTTCGAAATTGAGAAGTTTGATGGAAATACCAACTTCAGTATGTGGAGATGCAAAGTTATGGATAGATGAACCAACTTGGCCAAGATATCGCATTAGACGAGAAGTCAACGGGCATATCCGATTAGAAGTGGAGAACTCTGAATCGGAATGCATGTGGTATCATTCGCATGTATTTGTCTAAGGAGAAGAAATACACATACATGGAGGTGACAAGTGCCAGCAAATTCTGAAAGGAGCTCGGTGACAAGTACATGAAGAAGAACATCCAGAACCGATTACACTTGAAGAAGAAGCTTTTTGGGTCGAACCAAGCCGAGTGGGTTTCTATGGAGGAACACCTCGACTACTACTATAAGCTTTTTACCGACCTGAGGAACGTCGATGGGAAGGTCGATGATGAAGACAGTGCGATGATTCTTTTCAACTCTCTACACATCGAGTATGAGTACTTGTGTCAGTTCTTACCTACGGTAAGGAATCGATCACATTCGAAAAGGTGTCCAATGCTCTTACAAGCAATGAGTTCAGAAAGAATGATAGGGACACCCAACAGCCGAGCTTCGAGCGATGCTCTTACAGTTGTAAGGGGTCGAAGTGTTGAGAAGGGTGTCAACTCTCTACACATCGAGTATGAGTAGTTGGTGTCAGTTCTTACCTACGGTAAGAAATCGATCACATTCGAAAAGGTGTCCAATGCTCTTACAAGCAATGAGTTCAGAAAGAATGATAGGGACACCCAACAGCCGAGCTTCGAGCGATGCTCTTACAGTTGTAAGGGGTCGAAGTGTTGAGAAGGGTGTAGGGTATTTCAGATCCAAGTCCAGAGACAAGATAAGGGGCCCTCAGCGCAAGGTGGCAAAGGACCAATGTGCTTTCTGTCGTGAAAGTGGACATTGGGTCAGAGACTGTCCTAAGGCGAAGAAGAAGAACGATGAAACTTCCAACATCGTTAAGGGCGTTGAGGCCGAGGAGTACGTATTGGTCGGGGCTTTGGAGGGCGTGACACCAGATGGTTGGGTGCTCGACTCAGGGTGCTCGTTCCATATGACGCCACATTGAGATTACTTTACGACCTTCAGGGAAGGTGGTAAGTGTACAGTCTTATTAGACGATGACCGAGCCAGGACGGCAGGTGTCAGGACAGTGCAGATGAGGATGCGTGACGGTGTTACGCGAAAAATTGATGATGTGCGCTTTGTTCCTGACCTAAGGCGTAATCTTATATCGCTCGGTTCGCACGAAGACAAGGGTTGTCGAGTGACCATGGAAAATGGAGCTCTGAGAGTGACCAAAGGCGTAATGATCGTGATGAATGGGAAGCGGCAATGCAACCTCTATTACTTGGATGGTTCGGTCGTAGCTGGCATAGCGACTCTGACTCATGAGGCTGAGGTGGACGTCTCATTGTTATGGCACATGCGCTTAGGTCATGTGAGCGAAAAAGCGTTGCAGAAGCTTTATCGTCGGATTTCGTCTAAAGGGAGCCAAGACCAAGAAGATCGAGTTCTGCGAGCACTGTGTGTTTGGAAAACAGACATGTGCTTCATTTGGGATGGCCATCCATAGTACAACGACAGCGCTTGACTATGTACACACCGACGTATGGGGGCCGAGTAGAACAGACTCATGGGGAGGGAAACACTATTTTGTGTCGTTCATCGACGATTTCTCACGCATGGTATGTGTGTTTCTACTAAAGTCGAAGGACCAATTTCTTAGCATTTTTATCGAGTGGAAGAAGCTGGTCGAGACTCAGACCGGTCGGCGAGTCAAGCGTCTGTGAAGTGACAACGATGGTGAGTATAGGTCAGATCTCTTCGAGAAGTTATGCATATCGAAAGGGATACAGAGTCACTACACCGTTGTTGGTACCCTGCAGCAGAATTGGTAGCAGAGAGGATGAATCGAACTTTGCTGGAGAAATTTCGATGCATGTTGTCCACAGATGGCCTATCGAAGGAGTTTTGGGTAGAGACCCTGGCGTACGCGACCTACTTGGTCAATCGGCTACCATTTGCTGTATTGAAAGGAAGATCTCCTTTGGAGGTATGATCAGAAAAGCCAGTTTCCGACTATGTATCACTTCGAGTTTGGAACTGTCCAAGTTACTAGCCGTGAAGGAAGACAAACTCGATACTAGAGCCAAGAAAGCCATCTTCTTGTGCTTCAGCAGTGGTGTCAAGGGATATCAATTATGGTGTCCGACGCAGAGGAAGGTGGTCCTGAGCAAAGACGTAACGCTTGATGAGTCGCGTTACTAAAGAAGGAGCATGAGCCAAGGGTGGAGGTCGAACAGACACAATTGAAGCAGATTTTTGACAACGTGTCTGATACTCCACAACGGTTGATCGACGACTCAAATCGACCCACACCAACAGTAGCAGAAGGCAGGCTCCAGGCCGTCGATGGTGTAAACGTTGGCTCAAGCTCAGTTGGCGGAGATAGCTTGTCTCCAAGGGTCGTTCAGTCGAAGGATTCCATAGCAATGTCGAGGCTGAGGCGTGAGATAAGAAACCTGCAAGGTACTCGGAGTTGGTTTCATTTGCATTTCCCGCAGTATGTATCGATATTCCCAACTCATTTTGTAATGTAGAGCAATCCAAAGATTCGAAGCGATGGAGAAGTGCAATTGACGAAGAGATGGAATCATTGGCTAAAACGACACATGGGATCGTGTAGAGCTTCCAAAGGGCGAGAGAGCAATTGGGTGTAAGTGGGTCTACACTAAAAAGGAAGGGGTCGAATTAGGAGATGTTTGCTACAAAGCTCGTCTCGTAGGTAAGGGCTTCACACATAGAGAAGGCATTGATTACAATGAGGTCTTTTCTCTTGTGGTGAAGCATTGCTTGATTCGGATCCTGTTCGCGTTGGTTGCACAGTTTGACCTTGAACTGGTGCAGTTGGATGTCAAGACGACATTCTTGCATGGAGAGCTCGAAGAGGAGATTTATATGGTTCAGCCTGATGGCTATCAGAGTGGTGATGGTCGTGCATGTCGACTGAAGAACACTATACGGGTTAAAGCAATCATCACGGTAGTGGTATAAGCGTTTCAAATGCTTTATGACGGATGATCAAGTGTATGTTTGCAGTCCCTATGATTATTGCGTGTTCTATCGGAAGTTGAATAACGGATCCCTCATCTATCTTCTACTTTATGTCGATGACATGCTCATAACTGTATCAAATAAAGAGGAGATTGGAAGACTAAAGTCTCAATTGAGTTCTGCATTTGAGAGAATGATCTGGGCGAGGCACGAAGGATTCTTAGGATGGTGATCACAAGAGATCGAAGTGGAGGTATATTTCATCTTTTACAGAGTCGCTATTTGAATTATGTTATACAGAAGTTTGTCAGGGAGAAGATGAAGACCGTAGTTACTCCGCTTACACCTCACACTCAATGTCGAGCATTGTCCGATGAACGAAGAGAAGAAGAAGCTCATGACGAGCGTAACATATGCCAATACGGTAGCGACCTTGATGTACGCAATGGTATCGTATGCCAATACGGTAGCGTATCGTATCGGAGTTGGTTTCATTTGCATTTCCCGCAGTATGTATCGATATTCCCAACTCATTTTGTAATGTAAAGCAATCCAAAGATTCGAAGCGATGGAGAAGTGCAATTGACAAATAGATGGAATCATTGGCTAAAACGACACATGGGATCGTGTGGAGCTTCCAAACGGCAAGAGAGCAATTGGGTGTAAGTGGGTCTACACCAAAAAGGAAGTGGTCGAATTAGAAGATGTTTGCTACAAAGCTCGTCTCGTAGGGAAGGGCTTCACACAGAGAGAATGCATTGATTACAATGAGGTCTTTTCTCATGTGGTGAAGCATTGCTTGATTCGGATCCTGTTAGCGTTGGTTGCATAGTTCGACCTTGAACTGGTGCAGTTGGATGTCAAGACGACATTCTTGCATGAAGAGCTCGAAGATGAGATTTATATGGCTCAGCCAGATGGCTATCGGAGTGGTGATGGTCGTGCATGTCGACTGAAGAACACTCTACGGGTTAAAGCAATCATCACGACAGTGGTATAAGCGTTTCAAACGCTTTATGACGGATGATCAAGGGTATGTTTGCAGTCCCTATGATCATTGCGTGTTCTATCTGAAGTTGAATAACGGGTCCCTCATTTATCTTCTGCTTTATGTCGATGACATGCTCATAACTGCATCAAATAAAGATGAGATTGGAAGATTAAAGTCTCAATTGAGTTCTGCATTTGAAGAAGGATCTGGGCGAGGCACGAAGGATTCTTAGGATGGTGATCACAAGACATCGAAGTGGATGTATATTTCATCTTTTACAAAGTTGCTATTTGAAGTCTGTTATACAGAAGTTTGGCTGTAAGAAGATGAAGACCATAGTTACTCCGCTTACACCTCACTTCAAACTCAGTGCCGGACTGCCGGGCATTGTCCGAGGAACGAAGAGAAGAAGAAGCTCATGACGAGCGTATCGTATGCCAATACGGTAGCAACCTTGATGTACGCAATGATATGTACTCGACCAGATCTATCACATGCGGTCAGTATGGTGAGTAGATACATGCACAACCCGGAGAGAGAGCACTGGCGAGCAGTGCAGTGGATCATGCGGTACATCAATGGCACAGTCGATGTCGGACTGACTTATAGCCGAAGTGTTCATGGTCCACAAACTGTTGGTTATGCCGATTCTGACTATGCAGGCGACTTGGATGGGAGGTGATCGATGATAAGCTACGTCTTCACCCTGCCAGAGGCTCCAATATGTTGGCAGAGTATCCTTCAGTATACGATGGACTTGTCTATTACGGAGGCAGAGTATAAGGCATTGACTGAAGCGGTGAAGGAGAAGATATGGCTGATATGATTCATGGATGATCTGGGAGTCTACCAAGAGAGGTATGATGTCCATTGTGATAGCCAGAGTGCAGTGCACTTGGCTAAGAATCAGGTCTTCCATGCTCATACAAAGCATATCGACGTTCGATTCCACTTTGTCAGGGACTATGTGGGAGACGACGACGACGACATCAACTTGTTGAAGATTGGGACATATGACAACCCAGCAGACATGCTGACGAAGGTTATATCGGGAGTCAAGTTCAAGCACTATTTGGACTTGCTCAATGTGGTTTCTCAAAGAAGTTGGCGTCGGCCCCATGAGGGGGCTTTGGGCTCGATGGAGCCAGTTGAGGTTTGGCGGAGCCCTTAAAGGCATTGTGACTCGAAAGGGTCAAGCAGTCTCGGGGGGGCAGCCGTAGCTCTGGCGAAGCAGTTGGTTCTTCGGGACATTTGGTTCTTCGGAACAAAAATAATGGGGGAACAACATTCGATGCTCGACCAAGGTAGGTAAGAGTCGTCCGTTGGACGGAAGGCTCGAATCTCGACAAGGTGGAGATTTGTGGAGAAGTTGGATCGATTCGACGCAGGAGAAGCAGTCAGGCATTGTGACTCGAAAGGGTCAAGCCAGTCTCGGGGGCAGCCGTAGCTCTGGCGAAGCAGTTGGTTCTTCGGGACATTTGGTTCTTCGGAACAAAAATAACGGGGAACACCATTCGATGCTCGACAAAGGTTGGTGAGAGTCGTTCGTTGGACGGAAAGCTCGAATCTCGACAAGGTGGAGATTTGTGGAGAAGTTGGCTCGATTCGGTGCAGGAGAAGCAGTCGTATTACATGTGTGTTATCTTGTGCAGAGGTAACTCGTATGTGCTCGGATTCGACCTATCTGACTCTGCACAAGTCAGATACAGGGATGCCGGCATGTGGCTTCTACAGTGCAGTTGATCGATCGGTCATCAGTTCGAGTCTGAGGGTCTAACGTTCAACATTGGGTCGTTAGGTCGTAACACGGTTAGAGTCTGTGTTCAGTCGAACGGTCGTATAGAGGCTCGAAGGATGAAAGCTCGTACTCATGGCTCGGCACTTCGATCGTTCGATACAGAAAGAAGATAGCGGCAGAGGCCCACTAGGGCGCGACAGCATTAATTGCGTAGAGCGATGATTGGATTGGATGTCGTAATTGTCGGGATCCGTATCCTTAGGAATTCCTAGCCAATGATAACACCTATTGTAACATATGGTTATATATATGGTTTTTGGTTAGGGTTTCGTATGGAACACATTGTATCCCTTGATAGAGCCGTCATTGTGAGAGCCAACTTTGAGAGATTGTATTGTGAGCTTTTGGAGAGATCATTGTATGCTTCTTTTTCGTTGGACGAAAAGTGAAGATTTGTATCTGTTCTCTCCTTTCGTAATAAAGTTCACATGTGTTCCCCCTTGGCCGGACCACGGCCTAAAAGCAATCTTATCTGTGCTCTGTTTGTGTTACTGATCTTTGTTCTTGGTCTTTGACAATCCTTAGCATCCTTCTGCGTGTGTGGGAGTATGTGATTTCAGGCGCACAACAGATCCTGAGTCTTCAGTTGTGCCTCTTGTCCTGCTACATCTCTTGTTGGTGGAAGCAGGTGGTTTCTGGCACACATGTAACCCCAACAAAAGGATAAAATAAACGACATTCACAATGAGGTTTGAAGGGGGCAATTCTTTTCCCCAGAACTCTGATACTATCCTGATTATCACTTTACCAAGATTTGATGTAGTTGGCCCATGTATTGCTGCTTAAAGTGAAACATCCTAATATACTTGAACAGTGAATTCACAGAGGTTTTGAAGATGGAAAAGCGCCTAAGGCAATAAGTAGACGATATGTTAATGTTTGTGTCTCGCATCCGGGCAAAAGTGGAAATGTAGCCCAATTAGGCGAAATTGATGAGTTTGTTTGAAAAAGAAGCACGTGTGAGATTAATGCCTCATCAAAGGAAGAAGGTGATTGGGATATATGTTAAATAAGACTCAATAAGGATTTCACCTTTTAGGTCAAATCGCTTTCCAATGTTGTTCAGTCCATCCAGTTGCCTTTTACGATACTGGTATAAATGGTATCAGAGCCGATGGTTCATTAGGATGTTGGTTTAATATGGTGAGCAGTGACACCTTAGTTTATCTTTTTACTGAAACATGGCAAAAGTTTATGCCAACTATCCATGAAAAAAGGCATACATTCTGAGTCCACCTTGCTGTCCCTATAAATGGAGTGTGATAGGCTGAAAACAAACAGGCCTGCTGAGCCATGAAGGAAACAAACGAACTTATAGATCCACAGTTCACCTTGCATGTCGAGGGAGAGTGTTTGAATGGAGTATAAGCCAACAGGACGTTTGATGTAGTCTCACATCCAATTAACTTCAGAACAATCATGGAAAACTTACGAGTTTGGTTAAAAAGGAAACAGCAAGTCAAATTAGTCCTACATTGACAATAAAGTTAGTTAACGAAGATTGGACATGAGACTGCATTTAAGGTTTCCCTTTTTAAGTTGATTGGCTTCCCAGCTTAATAATCAATGCATGCAGCACATCTCTCGAATGGAACCTTAACCAAGTTCCTAAGGTGGGGTCAGTTCATTGGAAATGGAACTTTAGATCTGAATATTTTGTTTAGCATTAATCAATTGAAACTGGAATTGAAACATGTTCTGGTTAGTGTTAGTCATGACTAGAACTAAAACTGGAACATTTGGTTTCATGTTTCAATTATCATTCCAGATATTGAGGAAAGAATTAGTTCCAAGCCCTAAAAATCATCGCGTGATGTAGAACACGAAAGATTTAGGGATTTTGAGAGGAATTTAGGGAAGAATAAGATAAATAGGGTTATTTGGCTTTTCGCTAAGGATTCTAAGGCTTCACACCAATGAGACCTTTCACAGGTATGAGGTTGTCTTAATATCAAGATTTCATTGATTGATTGATTGAAAATAACACAAGATATGACCTTTATATAGACTTACAAACTCTGACTCTTCTTCACCCATCCGATGTGGTACTAAACATTAAAATACCTATAAATAAATAAAACACTCAAAACACCTAAAGACTCTAAAACTCAAAAATAATATTAAAATTAAAATTAAAAATTCTTGCTCCACTCCTTATCATTCTTCCCGGCTTGAGAACTTCACCTCTCTTGGTGAATCACGGCAAACGTAGCACATCTCTTGGTGAATCACGGCAAACGTAGCACAACTGGATAGAAATTAGTAGTCCTCTAAAATTACAGAAGACGCGTCCACGAACTCTAAAGTGTAACAGTATGATAAAAGCACTTCTTCTGAAAGTTGGCATAAACTTCTAAAACTACAGACAAAAACATTTAGGACTTGTTTGTTGATTAGGAGAGGAGGATCTGAGATAACAAACTCAATGTGCTCAATCGAAATCAACTGTGCTTCTTTCGACAGCTCTGGTGTATGCTTCACAGATGGCTCTAGATAAGACTCTGGCTCAGGTTGCAGCGTTGGATCAAGGCTTTCTCTGGCTTAGACTGCAACATTGGATCAAACTTTGGTTCAAACTTGGGCTCAGGCTCCAATTCAGATCTAGGTTTCAATTCAAGTTCAGGCTCAAGCTGCATCTCAATCTCCGGGTCAGGATCTGATTTGAGTTTACTCTGTTGTTTCCTTTTCCATTGTTCGATCGCTTGAAGAATTCACATGTTGCTCTCATTTATCTCTTCTTCTGAACACATCTTTACTTTTGAACTTGAGGATTGTTGGGATACATGTAGAATATATCTAGGCTTAGAGGAATAGCGTTATTGAAGACCGAGTTTTAATCATGACCATCGACAACACAGGATCATGCTTATCCTTTCGATGCATGATATGCATATATATATAGAGGTGGGATCAAATGACCCCCAAAAATAACCCCCAAAAATGACCCCCTATCAAAAATCCTATGCCCCCCATTTTTTCGGAAGATCCGAACCGTTCATCTTGATCTACATCCTCTAAATACCTGACCCACCAATTTTCAACCTGATCCCATGTGTTTTGCCCGTTCATCAACCATTCGCAAAAGTTCTGTTCATGCGAAACCGTTAAATTTGGGTTGGATGGATGAACATGCAAAACACATGGGATCGGGTTGAAAATTGGTGGGTCAGGTATTTAGAGGGTGGAGATCAAGATGAACGGTTCGGATCTTCCAAAAAAAATGGGGGGCATAGGATTTTTTATAGGGGTCATTTTTGGGGGTTATTTTTGGGGGTCATTTGATCCCTCCTCATATATATATATATATATATATATATATATATATATATATATATATTCTTATGAAAACTTAAAATAGGAGAAGAAATACTCTAGATGTGATTCTCAGTCACCATATTTATACCTGTCTTCGAAGTCTATGTGAACCGATCACACATTGTTCGAGGAGAATAAGTCTTGTAATAATCATACTCATAGTAATCATAATCTTCCATAATTTAAAGCAAATCTTCTTGTATGGATGGTATCTTTACGTAGTTGGTTGAGTTAGCTATCTACTGGCATGAATAACACTAAATTTAAGTTTCAAATGGGACTAGAATCGTTAAAACAATGAAGATGCCCAAAAAATTTCCAGAGAATCCTCTGAAAAATCCAAGAAAATTGCATTGCTCACTCTTGAGCCGTTGACATGTCAACCGGCTTGGCTGAGCCGTTGACCAGGTCAATTGGCTTGGCTGAGCCGACTCGAAGCCGACTCGTGGCTCAGTCAGCTCGAGCCAGCTCCCCGTCAGCTCGGGGTCAGCTCGCCTAAGTTGACTAACAGTACTGGCTCAGCTCAGGTACGAGTCCGGCTCGAATGAGCCGACACTTGTGTCGACTCGATCGGCGTCAACGTCTTTTTCGATGATTTTGATGGCGATTTGTCGGAAATTTTTGACTGGAGCCTCACCTAAGGGTGACACGTCTGACGGTAGGATCGATATCCTCAATCGTCATCGGTGATGATGGCATCGAACATCGACATTGCAACTGACGGCAACACAGTAGGTTATGGTGGCAAGAGCAACGATCTTTTGCTGCTGACACTGTCGTCGAAGGTGGTATGGGTGCTGGGGACCGTTGGTTGTGATCGGCAGCGTCATTTGGGATGGCAACGTGAGATCTCTTTAGCCGGGCGGTCGAAGAGCCTGTGAAGGAAGCGATTCAACAGATCGATGCTCTTGGAGGTGATCACTGGTTTGTTGATCAGACGGAGGTCTTCAGATGAAGTGGTTCTTTGGCGGATGTCGTTGGGGAAGGCGATGGTGGGGAGACTTGGTTTCTTGATCTTTCTTTCGAATGGCGAAAAGCAGAACGAGGGTCTGGGGTTTTTGATTTTTTCCGAAAAAAATGGAAGAATTGGAAAAAAGAAATTTTTTTGTTAGAGAATCATTCAGCTCTGATACCAAATTGACGTAGGGTGTGATAGGTTTTAGGAATTTGGTGGAGTAGTTGTGAAAGAAATTGGATAACCCGGGTTTCTTGGCTTCTCACCAAGATTTTTCGAGACTTCTTACCAAGAAAGTGACAACCTTCCTCGAGTTTGTGAAAATTTTCCACTGAACTTTTCATTAATTTATTGATTGAATATAAAACAAGTTAGGGCCTTTACATAGACTTACAAGCTCTGACTCTTCTTCACCCATCCAATGTGGTACTAAACATTAAAATACCTAAAAATAAATAAGAACACTCAAAAAACCTAAAGACTCTAAAACTCAAAAACAAAAATAAAATTAAAAATTCTTGATCCATATCATCGTGTTGACTAAACCAAAATTGAAACTTGAAACTACCAGACAAGCTCTAATCTCTCTTTGCACTCCTCCCTTTTTTTTCTTTTTACCAACGGTTTAATTATTATAGAAAAGAAGGGGGAAACTACAAAGATTAAACACATCCTTCTCCCTTCATCTTCATCCTAAAAATTAAACACATCCTTCTTCCTTCCTCCTCATCTCGACCACAACATGACTCCCCACCATCGGCAACTCTGTAATCCCATTAAGATTGATCCCATATCCATATTTTTAGCTAGCAACATCCGCCTCCATGAAACTAAAGCGATATTCGTAATAATTGAGATTGTTACTTGTTTAGTTTACCTTATGTGCAGTAAGTAATAATTTTATGTCATTATTGCTTATTTTGTTTTTAAAAATTATCATATATTCCTTTTTTGATATTCAACGATACATTTGATAAGTAATATAAATTATTAACATCATGACTAATAATAAAATAGTTGTTATTTGATTAAAATTATTATTATTATTTTATATCAACAATATTTTAATACCGTTACAAAATATTATTAAGAAGTAATTGATAGCTAATAAATATTATTAATAAATAATTGATAGCTAATATCTTTCTCCTCGTACATTTTTTTAACTACCATCTGGTTGGAACAAATGTAAAAGAGAAAGAAAAGACTTCGTAGCTGTAGATTCATTCAGCAGTGGTAGTCATGAGATCTTGGGAATTTGAACCGGCCCGAGGTACAATATAAGTACTTGGGTTGCTGCGTAAAAAAGGAAGAATATCAATACCCCGAGAGGTAGTACTAGACTTCACTTGGAGACACCATAAACCCAGTTCTGGATGGACAAGCACGGTGATGCTAGGTTCCAAATAAATGTGAGCAACTATGAACTCAAGGCAATGTCTCCCAAAACTAAACCCTTTGTTCGACGGGCTTGAACAAGCATGATTCTGACATGATTTCTTAAACCTCAGGATAAAAAAGTTAGATAGCTTAGTTCTCACTGGTAGCCTGCTACCACGTTCAGCTCTGAAGAAGGCCTCGTAATGATATCCTAAGGTATGCTATTCTTCCAATTGACTGCACCAAAAAGGCTTAGGAAAAATAAACTTTAATACAAACCTCTGCATCCTTATCTGCAACTTCCTTTTGAAGAACTTGTATATGCTGTTGAGCCTCTTGTAGCTTGCTTACTTTCTCTTGTATGTTCCTGGTGGGAAACAACTATTCCAATTAACAAACAAACTCTTTACCTGCGGAAAATTAATGTTAAAGAAGTGAACAAACCTTGCAAAGTCGAGATTCCTGTCATCTGTAACTTTCCAGATATTGCTATCAGATAAAGGTAATGTAAGCATGTGGTGTCTCACAGCCTCAAGTTCTATTTCTAGTTCCTCCCTCTGCAACCGTTGTCTTTCAGCTTCTCCTCTGACAAACTCCACCTTGAGTATTAATGGAGATTATCAGCTGGATGTAAAAACTTGATAAAAGAAAGAGCATTAAAAGAACCAGAGAAGCCGCTGATTTTACCTTATTTTCCAATGCATTTACAGTGCATTCAAGCTCTTCAACAGACCTTTCCAATAGCTTAATCTCCTCTTCTTTATCTGCAGCATACACCTTTCTTTCTTCTGCTATCTGTAGAGAATAATTGAAAAAAGGAAAATAAGAAAAATAGCCTCAAGGGAATCACATTAATATTAGACCAGATGTTTACTCAGTTCTTGATACCTGGCGAGCTTCTGTAGCAATAGCTTCATGTTCTTCTGCGAGAGCATGTGCCATTTCCAACTGCTCTTTTAAGATGAGGATCTGAGAATCCAGGTGACCCCTTTCATTTGCAAGTTTGGTCTTGCCATCCCGCAAATCCTCTAGAAGATGATTCCTTTGGCCAATCAATTTACTCATTTCAAGGATTTCATCTTCTAACCTCTCCTTAACCTTGTTTTTCTCCATTAATTCATCTTCGATTGTATTTCTAACTTCTAGTATCTGTTGCATGTGAGTCATCAACTCAACGTTTTCAGAATAAAGCAGTTTGACCGCGAGTTGTTTTTCAGCAAGTACTAACTCAAGAACAACTATTCTTTCATTTTTCTCCAGCAAATGAGCTTCAAGTAATTCTCTACGAGCAATAGTCTCATCAAGCTCACAAGCCTTTGCTGCAAAGTCTTCTTCCAAAGACTCCAAAGCAACTTCCAGTTTATCCTTTTGATCCCTTGCAATGGATGCCGATTCTTGCAGTAATCTAAGATCAAACGACAAACCTTTCGACAACTCTTCTTTTCTCGTCAATTCAAATTGGAGATAGAAATTCTGCAGCATGAGTTCTTTGACAGATAATTCCAAGAACTCCAACTCATAAACAAACTTAAATGACGTTTCTTCATGCTTAGTGATTTCATGACAGATTCTATCATTCAATGAATCGAGCTGACTTACTGTTCTATGTAACATTTTGTCAACAGTCACACCCACTGATTGAGCTAAATCACAACAAGTTCTAAGCTTGAATAAAAACATTGCAATGTAATCATATTTCTTTTGGTCGAGTTCCAGTAGCTCATTTTTCATATAGTCATTCTCCATGTGTAAAGCGTGTGCCCTCTTGATTTCAATTTCATTGGACTCATTTTTATGTTCAAGTTCCTCCAATGTGAGCTCTAGTTCTGCACATTTCCTATCCACTTCAGCCTGCAGTCTGGTTGTGCAAGATTGCAAGGAGCAGATAGAGTCCTGCAACTTGACATAATCCTCCTCGGTGGTGCTCACAAGATCAAGAGTAGAGGCCATTCTTATTTTTTGCTCCTGCAGATCTCCAGCAGCTATAGAATTTTCTTCCTTTAGTTTTGCTAGCTCATTCTTCAGAATTTCATTTTCAGCAAGCAAAGCAAGCATCTCATTATTTCTCAGATCCATGTCTAATTTATTTAGAACAATCTCCTCCTCCATTTTCTCAAGCACCTTGTCAAATGTGTTCTTTTGGCTTTCCATCTCAATTTTCTTGAAGACCATCCGATCAAACTCCATGGTCTTTTGCCTTAACTCTGATGCCAATACAAGTAGTTCAAAGTTTTTTGCAGAGATATCTACAATAACAGACTCATTTTGACATTTGAGGACATTGCAGAACTCCGCTACTTCGTTTAAATTCATATTGTTGACATTGATGTCAGTTAATTTCATAGAAGAGCCAGCTTGGGAATCAAACATACGCAAATCAAACTCACAACATATTAATCCTGTCAACATTATATTTATACTCTTAACCTTATCTAGCAACTTCAATGCCTTCTCCAGTTCATAATTGAGCTCTTCTTTTTCCCTCAGAAGTTTCTCCTGCATTGAAGCTGCGGTGGTGGCATTTCTATTACTTGCATCCAACTCTTCCATCAAAATGGCAAGTTCAGTGCTCATTGAATTTGACCTATCCAACATGGATTCTTCTTGCAATTGCAAGCACACTATTTTCTCTTCAAAAGAGTTTAGTCTTTCTTTATACTCAGTAGTTTCATTTTCTTTCTTTGTGATGCGATTGAAACTGTTATTGATGTCAACTAAAAGTTTTCCTTTAAGAATGCTACACAGTTCTAGTTCCCTTTTAGCTTTCAAATTGTGTTCTTTCAGATCAGCAACAACTGAATTTGATTCACATAACCCATGGTAAAGGAAACCATTCTCTGCATTCAGCCCTGTTATTCGCTCTAAGAAAATTCCCAAGTGACAGAGGTGTAGCACAGAGACAGCACAATCTTTTCCAATGATCTCGGACCAAATTTCTTCTAACCAAGCCCTTACCAACCTCGTATGGTGCTGCAGCTGAGACTTGAGCCATTCATGATCACGTTCAATCAACTTGAACTTCTCTGTGTAAGTACCTTGTAAAATCCTGAATATATCATCGAGTGCCAAAAACAAGCTTCTCGCTTCTGCAAGACTAGCAAGGAAATTTTTCTTCATGTACTCGCACTCTTGCTCCATGACATCAAGGGAACATTGCAAAATCTCCACCTGACTTACTAAATGGTTATTCTCATGGTGTAATGTTGTTTGTATCGTCTTATGTCTATCTATCTCAAGTTTCATAGCTTCATTTGCTTCCATAAGTGCATTGACGGTTATATCAGCATCTCGCATAGTCTCTTGGACCTCCTCAATCTTCATTAAAAGATCTGATGCCTCAATTGTCTTTAGGGTTGCAATATCCCTTGCCTTCCTTATCTCAAGATCAAGTCCCTAAAAAATATTACAGGGTTTATACTTTAGGCACAGCTTCCAGATGAATTTGAGGGAAATATATATTGATCATACAGCAAAACATGATAAGGTAGGCAGAAGAGTAATTGTTATGTAGACGAGGGTGGAGTTAAAAGTAATAAAATAAAGAGATTTTTGCAAAAGAAACAACACAACATGAAAATTGTGTGTCTGATGTTGGGGTACAAACTGTTGGTTCCACATGCACCTCCCTAACACTTAGGCTAGGTACACAATAGCGCACAAATAATCCCAAGCCCGAACTCGACCGAGTCATCACCTAGACATAAAACCAAACACCTCACGGGCATAAGAGAGAGTCGTCACCACCTACCAACTTCCCCAATAATCTTGCAATAGACAATGCATGCACGCGAATACGAAATAAAGAAAGCAACACAAAATAGACGCGGAGATTTACCCTGGTTCGGTTGCGAACAACCTATATCCAGTATCCAATGCACCCGGTTCCACTAATGATCAAGTAAGGCATACACCGACCTCATCATCATAATCTTCCCCCACAATGAGAGAGAAAGCTCCAAGCAACAAGACCTAACCCTAGATCTCTCACCAAGCTCACATACACTCTCAACCAAGTGGGAATCCTTGATAACAAAGCTTCTACAACATGTAGAACTCTCCTCAAAGGACCAATCCCACACCAATGGAGATCACTCCTTGGTAATAGAGTTCCCAAAAGCTACGACACTCCCCAAGTGACTCTAGATCTCAAACAAGGAAGAAGACATGAAGACACTTATCATGGATCTCACACAAGAAGAAGCTCGCTTGGCTCTCCACAACCTAGCTTTCTTCTCGCCTCCAAATCGTAGATCCAAGCCATTTTTTCCCCCGGGAAAAACACAGCAAGCAACACTTCTTTTTCTCCTTGTTGTCTCAAGTGTCGGTCACTCTCAGTTTTGAGAGTTGGCTGCCAAAGTTAAGCCCCAACCAAACAACATGGGGGGCCAAAAAGACTGCGAATGAAAGATTTTTCAGCACATATTAAAAACAACACACTACCCTACTGATAAATCCACACACTCACTTCAGCACAGCTCCAGCTCTAGCACCAACCAGCACTCCATCGTGTATGAACTCACCTTGCCTTGACCATCGGACATATGAAACTCCATCATGTGCATCGAAAATCGCGCCCTTTGGCGCCTCAATCCTCTGAGAGACATGCTAAGCTTAGAAGTCGTCTAAGCCTATCCTCACGTATCTCTGCCTCATCCACCGTCATGTCTGCGATGAAGTCATCTGTCTCTGAGGATAACCCTGCGGGCTCAGACTCCATGAACGAACCAAATGACAGTGTGCCAACGTCTAATAAGCCCTCTATCGATCCATGAACTATCATCATTCCACAGGTATGCGAGCAACTCATGCTCGCTATAGCCATCATTTGAGAAACACGCCGTCTTCTCTACTACTCTGCAGACTGACCCCAGCTACGTCACATCGATACGTCGTCCGTATCTACTATCTGCTAATGCATGTCATCAAGACTCACCGTCCACCGGCTCCGGGCCTCAACTAATCATGCTGAAGACCCAAGACACGAATGCATACACACAAGTGCCAAACTGTCCGCCGCACCAACATCCAGCCTCCGGATATCATCCTCACCTCTCATAACATGTGATAAACTCGTTAAAGGTGAGAGATGAGTGCACACTGAAGGAAATCCACTCGGATTTGTCTCCTCCATATATCGAGCGAGAAAGCACTCGATACGTGGCCTCCTAACTCTTAGCACCATGTCGTTAGTGGCAACTCCACCTGGGACTATCATTGCATTCTCCACAGTGCCGGAGGAGTCTCCACGCTTCACCACGCTATCAGATTCCCTTCTCCTCTGCATCTCCACCATTCTGGCCTCCGAAGTATAAAAAGGTGCACCTGATAAATCTCCCCTAGACAAACAAGAGTCATATCGCATGTGTCCATGCTGTGAAGACTGCTCTACCATGCACAACAAATGCTCTACCATTATGTCAAGCTCCTCAGAAGACCTCTCTACCCTGAAGATGAAGCTGCACACCTCAACATGCTGGTCCTCAACAGAAGCAACCAACTCATGAGTGTTGAAAACGTGTGAGACCTCCGTCTCCTCATCCACTGCAACCTCTGGCATCGGCGCAAAAACCGACTGCCCTACTCCTCCGTAGATTGACGGCTCTGCCTTGAAGCTAAAGTTGACACCTCAACATGCTGGGTCTCCTCAAGAGCACCCACAACATGCATGTTGGAACAGGGAGAGATCTATGTCTTCTCACACATTACAACTGACTGCATCGATACGACGACCGACTGCAACGCCTCCTCGTAGACCGTTGTCCTCTGTACATCCAACTGAACTGAATCTGGAGCTACATCGTGAGATGTCGGCTGATCACTGACACAGACCACATCGGATGAACTCTGCACCATGTCCGTCTACACACGTGTCTGATCATCTGCATGAGTCTAAATCTGCATCACATCATCATCTTTATCGACCGGGTTGTTCTCTGTTCTCTGTACACCGTCATGAGTCTGCTCTGCCCTAAGCACTGCAGACTCGTTAATCATGGCGTGTCATCTGACAATCATCTCACGGGTACTAGGACACCGTAACCTGTATCCGCTCGCACCTCCACCAGCATACCCGACTAGGACACAACCATGCATGCAATGTCCTTCATCGTCATCGTCCCTCTCATGCAGCCGCACCGGACATCCAAACGTACACAAGTGCTTGAAGTCAATGACTCTGTCCGTCCATAACTTCTCGGGAATAGAACTACCTGCGGGTAGTGACGGTATTCAGTTGATGAGGTATACCGCAGTAGCAAGGGTCTCTGCCCATAATTCCTTAGGAAGGCCAGATGGTCTCAGTAGCCCCCGTGTCTTCTCTACCAACATCCTGATTATACTGTCTGCTACGCCATCGTGAGGATCTCCATCAGGAATGGTGTATAGGCACGTGATCCCCTCTGACTTGCAAACATTCCATATCTCTACGTTGTTGGTACGGATCTCTCCTATAGGTCTATCCATCTGCCTCTCGACTATGCTCCTCTATAGTCGCACCTTCTCATGGATCTCCTTCCGAGATCACATGAGAGTAACCATGACTCTCCTCGAGAAGTCATCTATGAAGGCCGTGAAGTACCTCGCGCCTTCCAGGGAAGGAACCGGACATGGACCCCATACGCCGGCATAGACGCACTCCAGGTGCTCCCTGCTATGTCTGACAGTTGTTCCAAACTGTACTTGCCTCTGTCGCTCTACATCACAGTTACTGCAAGACTCAAGCACACGATCACCTCCGAACACGCTCCTCTGAAGAATGTCAAGGCTCTGCTCGTTAGCATACGCCAATCTGAGATGACACGGTCTCGCTAGATCCCACTCTCGGACTCCTGTGATCTGCCATTCTCGCCCACTACTGTATGCACATCGAGCATATACAAGTTGCTACGCTTCTTTCCCCTCATGACAACCAGGCATTCTCGAAAAATACGCAGTTGATACTCCTCGATCATTGCCATATAGCCCATCCCAGTCAAAGCGCCTATCAATATCAGGTCGCTGCGAAGATCAGAAACATGTTTGACGCCATCAAACACATGGACGATGCATCCTGACTCTAACCGTGCCACTCACAACCTGCTCGCACTCTATACCATCCCCCATGAGAATCCGCTCTCCAATGCATGGAATGTATGAGTCGAACGCACTCCGATCTGGAGTCATATGGAATGAGCACCCCGAGTCCAATAGCCACGAACATTGCGCTTCTCCCACGGAGTATGCTGCAAACACCGAATAATCATCCTCGTCAGAAAACATCATGTCTCATGCTCCAACATGAGTCGAACTCTGAGCAACCTCTTCCACAACGCCAATCGATCAACATCGGGTAATCCCTCTTCCAATGCCAACTTTCCTTACATAGGAATCATTTGTTGTCATTGCGGCCCCTTGACTTGGACCACCGCTGATTCCAACTTTTGGAACGGCCCGTCTTAGATCTTGAAGTGGGTCCACTCTTTTGGCGACCCCGGATGACATTGGATACCACACAACCATCGGTGTCACTTAACACCAAACTTTGGAGATCCTCCGTATGCAATGTGAACTTCACCTCATCCAATGTGAGTGAGTCTCAACCATTTAACATCGAGCTACAAACTTGGAATACACTGGAGCAAGAGAACAAAGTAGCAACATGTCATGTTGCTCGTCCTCTATCACACTCTCCAATTCCCGTAGATCCATTACTGTACGGTCCATCTCGCCAACATGGTTCCACAACGAGGTACCCCTTTTTATCCTGTGAGTATAGAAGCATTGCATCAACTGCAACCTTCGTCCAATGTGTATCTTGGTCGAGTACCGAGCTTCAAGCACCCTCCATAGGTCGCTCGCGACCTCCACATCGGCAATTTGTCGAAGGATCTCATCCTCCAAGGATTGCATAATCTCGCCAATGGCTTTAAGCTCCATTCTTTGCTTATCATACACGGTTACCTTACATGGCATGTTTGTATCACATACGACATCGTAAACTCCCTGATGCTTCAACAAAGCCACCATCTTTTGTCGCCACAGACCATACTTGTCCCGGCCATTAAGCCTCTCTACTTCGTATGAACACGTGGCCGTCTTCTCACATGAGCAAGACGCCATCGTGGCACTACACTTCTTCGCAAATCGGAAGCTCTAATACCACTTGTTAGTTCACCATGCACCTTCCTAACACTTAAGCTAGGTACACAATGGTACACAAAATGGTCCCAAGCCCGAATTCCACCGAAGCGTCACTTAGGCATAAAACCAAGCACCTCACAGGCACAAGAGAGAGTCATAACCAACTACCAACTCCCCCAATAATCTTGCAATAGACAATGCATACACAGGAATACGAAATAAGAATGCAACACAAAAGAAATGCGGAGCTTTACCCAGGTTCGGTTGCGAACAACCTACATCTAGCATCCAATACACCCGGTTCCACTAATGATCAAACAAAGCATACATTGACCCCATCTTCTTCTTCTTCCTTCACAATGAGAGAAAAAGCTCTAAGCAACAAGACCTAACCTAGATCTCTCACCAAGCTCTCACACACTCTCAACCAAGTGGGAATCCTTGATAACAAAGCCTTTACAATATGTAGAACTCCTCAAGGGATCAATCCCACACCAATAGAGATCATCACTCCTAGGTAATAGAGTTCCCAAAAGCTAGGACACTCCCTAAGGGACTCTAGATCTTAAACAATGAAAAAGACATGAAGACACTCACCATGGATCTCACACGAGAAGAAGCTATCTTGGCTTTCTACAACCTAGCTTTTTTCTCGCCTCCAAATCTTAGATCCAAGCCATTTTTCCCCCGAAAAAAACAGCAATCAACACTTATTTATCTACTTGCTGTCTCAAGTGTCAGTCACTCTCAATTTTGAGAGTTGGCTGCCAAAGTTAAGCCCCAACCAAACAACATGGGGGCCCAAAAAGACTGCACGAATGATAGATTTTTCAGCACATTAAAACAACACAAACATGGACGGCGCACAATTCAATTGGTATGATGATGTCCACTTTGGGCCCTTCACAAGGAACCCGCATGTTTTGTTCTTGGGTTCTGCCCAAAAGGCCTCATACCAACGGAGATTCAATTCCCATATTTATACCCTTCACATTCCCCTTGTCTAGCCAATGTGTGACTATGTTTGATATCTCACAATCTCCACCTCAAGCATAGTCTCACATGGTAGTCTCACATGGTCACCCATTGATTCTTCAACTTGATTGGTTCATATGATGGAGAGGTCGAATCACATCATTTTTATCCGATCAAGTTCGTCTCTCAATGGGTGACCCACATTTGCTCGATCGAGTCACATCTTTACTACGCGAAGGACGGACGCCTTACGTGAAGTCAACCAACACTTGAGAGCCCAAGTCCACATGGCATACGGATCCATGTGGCACCACATTGGCAGCTCTCGTGCAGGGTCCGCTCTGCACGAGAGGACCTCAAATCCACATTAACTTAGTCAGTGGTCAGATTCTGATACCACTTGTTGGGGTACTAATATGGGCGGCGCACAATTCAATCTCCACATTGGTATGATATTTTCCACTTTGGGTCCTTCACAAGGAACCCGCATGGTTTTGTTCTTGGGCTCTCCTCAAAAGGCCTCATACCAATTGAGATTCAATTCCCATATTTGTACCCTTCACATCCCCCTTATCTAGCCAATGTAGGACTATGTTTGATATCTCACATCTGCAACCATGAATATGTACATGCAGTTATTGCACCTATTATTTCTAGTTGGTTCTTTAAGATCAAAGTAGTCTTTCATATTGCTAACAATTTATAGTAAGACTTATAACCAGTATGAAGTTTTTTGCTTGGCTGCAGCGTTTTCTAGTGGAATCATAAAAACAATCAGATCCCTTACATGATCAATCTTAGTAATTATATCCTGTCTAGACCAGACTGACCAAATGATAGACCAAATATAGTGGAAATTTAGAATAATAGGGATCCTTTTGATAGTGCATAAATGACCAAGAATAACCAATTTAGAAGTCAGATGCTATCGATAGATATAGATTGTAGACATGCAGGCTTTGGACAATTGTAAACATGCACACAAGGACAACCCTGTCTAAGCATCAACCAAAAACACAAATGCATCGTATCGTATACACACACTTTAAAAACTGCAAGGTAACTAGAATTTTCAAATAAATATAGCCAGAAACTCAAAAAATTCTCGAATAAATAGCTACAAGGAAAATTACGATAAGCTAAACTGACATGGCAAATTATAAGCAGAAAGGTAACTATAGATTTAAAGGATTTTCCTCACTAGCCCTAAGTTCCACAGAAATAGTTTCATCACCATGATCATCACGTGACATCATTTTTATTGGATTAACAACTAAGAAATTAAAATATATCATCACTAAACCATGAGGATTCTACATCCATCAAATAGTTGGGGGTGTGATATTGGTTCACCACTGCAAAAACAAAGTAAATAATATCAGGCAGTATTAAGGTGGAACCCCAGAGAATTTTCATGACTTAAAAAAGAGTGAAAAGAAACATGACACATTTAAGAAAACATTACAGGATATTGAATAACAGATCAGCAGTGTTTCAAATACATGAATAGCTCAGGAAATATGTACAATATACATATGATACATAATATTTGAAAAAATGATACCAAACAAAGCCACTTCACCTAGCTTAAAGATTGAAAAGAGAATGAAGAAAAATAAAGACGAAGATAATTTCTAGGTTTAAAATGATGATGTTATATTCTGGGCACACTTTTTCAGCTCGTCATTTCTTCCATTCTTCAAATTTAACATCAGAAAGAGGATATAATGTAGTTTTTCGGCACAAGTCAAAAGAACTGACCTAGATATAGACTGTCTACCAAATGTATATAATGTTAAATATAACTTTCGCATTAGAACTTGGTGTTCCTGTAACTGAACAAGTAAAAGCAGACTCCTACCTCTTTCATGTTGTGCCAACATACATTAGATGCAACTGTACCACCCTCAACTCTCTGCAGTTTTTCTTCTAACTCCAGTAATCTTAATTTGAACTGTCGTTCTGCACTATTGATCTCTGATTCTAATCGAAGAACTTCAACTGTCAACTGTTCTATGTTTTTCTGGCTCTGCATCTCCAACTGCTTGATTTCTTCTTTCTCATCACATAGTTTGACCATCTTAGTCTTAACTCCAGCTAGGTTGCCAAGTGCAGATTCTAATTCCCTTCTAAGAAGGACGATGGTTGTCTCTCCATCCAAAGTATCTTGTGGTAGACATCCATACTCGAATCGTTTTTGAGTTCCTATATTATTTATGCTTTTGCCTGAAACACTTCCAATGTCGTGTTGCTCATTACTAATGGTATCTTCTTTTGATTCAATTTCAATCTGCAAATGCAACAAACTGATTAATATAATGAATTTGCAGAAATATCCTAACATCATCAATTAATAGATATAACATAAAATAAATGTCAAGAACTTACTGACAAGTGGACATCAGAGAGAGGTTCACATGGTTCAGCTTTGTTATCAAATAACAAGTGCATTAGCTTACCCGGTGCGCAGAGGCGTTGTCTGCACCTTCCATATATTCTTCTGACAGGAAATTGGCTTGTCCAGTATAACCACTCAAACAAGAATGCAGAATATTCTCACTAATTTTGAGCTTGCTAAGTTTCACCATTTCTTCCGAAAGATCTTCTCCATGAAAATCAACATCTGCGACTTCCTCTTTCTGTTTGTGCACCAATGCTTGATTGTCTACTGTCACCTGGGATTGCTCCAGCTTTAGTAACAGCAAATGAGCCTGCTCTTGAAACTGCTTCACTTGTAATCTCATAGTTTGCATCTGGTTTTCAATGTCAACTTGAGAAAGTATCTGGCATTGTAGGAGAGCATCCCTTTGCTTAAGGGTCTCTGCAGACTCATTGAGTTGGAACTTTACATGCTCCAACGCTTGAAGATGCGCTGCATTGATCTCCGAAAATCGGTTTACTATGGTAAAAGCTACAGTTGCACATATTCCGGCTTCCCTAAGTCTCTCTTCCCCAAGTCCAATGCTATTCTCCAGTTCATTTATAAGAGACATTTTTTGGGATAGCTGAGATGTTAGTTGAAGAATCTCTCTTTCTTTATGACTGCTTTCCTGCTGCTGTGCTTCTGTCATAGCTAGTGTTGCTTCTCTCAAGGACCTCAACTTCCATTCCATATCACACTTTACATTCTGAGCATCCTCCAAACACTTCTGAAGTTCTTCAATTAATAAATCCTTCTCAGAAATGCTCTTAATGATCTTAGCAACCTGGTCAGTTACCCAACTGCTAGGAAAAGAATCAGAGATGCATGCAACATGTTCAGAAGCATTTTCAAGAGCAACATTCCCATCAGCGAGAATTTCTGCAATTTCATGAGCTAATATTTCCCAATTTATTGACAGTTTCCCCAGACTCTGTTCTTTATCTTCAATAATTTCTCCAAGCCTTCCGTTTTCCTGAGTCACCAATAAAAGCCTTTCTTGTAGATATTTCAATTCAGTTTCCATACTCATCAGGTTTTGTCTAGCAAGCACCTCATTTCTATTGTTGTCGTCCACTTGTTGTGGAAGAGTTATGAGCTCATCCTGCAAGCATACAATTACTTCAGTTGTCTCAGCTTCAACTTGTCTACGGACTTCATCCTTTTCTTGTTCGAGGGATGTCTGGGATGCCCGATCAGTTTCGAATGTTGTATTCAGCCTCCTTGCTTTTTCAAGGGAAGCCTGCATCTTTCTAAGTTTCTTCTGCAAGGGGGAATCTACATTTTCACAGTGCGACGCTTTGTTCTTTAGCATTATACTAGCAGAAGATAGTTTCCCTTCCCCATCAATGTCACAGATTTGTTTCTTCAATATGGCAATCTCCTTCTCATGTTTCTTTAGGAGCTCTACAACTTGGCCATTGCTCCCTCTTAGTTCCTCCAGTTCATTTATTGATAGGATGTGTTGAGATTCAAGTGCTTCAATGACAGATCTAGCTTCTTTTAATTCATTTTCTATGCCTTCATATCGCAAGATCTTTTCATTTGCAGCTCTAAGCTCAGTCTCCGCATCACAAACTCTTTTCTCTAGCTCAAAACAGGCAGACTTCTCTTCTCCGAGAATTGTCTTCAGTATATCCAGCTCCAGTTCTAGATTCAAAACGTCTTCGGCATTATTCACCGAGTATTGGGGAAGAGAAGGTGGATGGGATGGCAAGTCCAAACACAAATCCTGGATATTGTCATAAACAAGTTAGGGACAATTTCGGATTCCCGATGCACAGATTATATACAAAAAAACAGATTCTCGTCAATCCAAGTAGTCAGCACTTCATGATGATGACAATAATCAATTATATTATTTATTCAACTTATACACAAAAGGAAATGAAATGAGCATGAATGACTATATCAGTAAACAAGTAGATTTCACTCATACATACCATATGCTCATGTTCAACATTGATATGCCGATGATGGCAAGCAGATTTGACGTTAGTTAACTCAAATTGCATATTTTCTATCTCCCTGCATGAAAAAAAATGAAGATGTTTTGGCTAGAATGAGAGACATAGAGTGAGTAGATATGACTTTCAAAATAAGTTCAAATTCACTGGAAAGTAGCAAAAATTACCTTTTGAGTCTTGCATTGGTGTCTAAGCAAGAGTTTAGCTTATCCCTGAACTGCTCCAACTCCTGGGAGGTCTCCTTTAACTTGCATGACAAAAAGAATACGGTAGTTTGGATTCAGAATAATTACAAAACAGACACAAATCAAGATGTCAACTTTTATCTGATTTTTATCAGTGACAAACTTGGCAATACCTCAACACATAAAGATTCATAAGCACTGACAGCATCGGCAGATTGATGGTATGAATCCTCCTGCAATGAGATACTACATCAGCATTCATACCAGAGAGATGGAAAGAAAGGTATTACACATCAACAAAAGAAACCTGAGTCGTCTCCAAATCTTGTGTAAAGTATTTCTCAAATTCGGACCTCCCATCAAGGATTAGCATGAGCTGTAGACACAAGATGCGCACATGTTACTAAAGGAAACCCGGTTTATCAGATAATTCCAGACAAGACATAAACTCAAACAAATGCAGACACCTGGTTGCGCAACTCGGATACTTCAGTCAGTAACAAATCTCTTTCTCCCTCTTCGTAGAAGTCCTGGAACCTGCAATCATGATGCCTTAGTTAGCAATATGAAGGGCACAAACAGAAACCAGTAGTTCCCACAAATAAACCTCCTGAGTTGATCTAATAGCCTGATATTCTCCGAAGCAAATCGAGTCACTTCTGGGTTCCTATCCACTCTAGCTCGAAGAAGTTGTATCTCTTCTGCTTGAGCATTATTCTCCTCTAGTACATATGAATTTGGTGGCAAATGGCCTGCCAGAAGGGCCTCCATCCTATGAATCTTGTCCTCCCGAAATTTAAGCATCATTTTAGAGCACTGAGTATCTTCTTCTCTTTGCCGAACCTGTCAAACGGCATAAAAGTTACTAAAGTTCCCTTTTCGTACTGTCTTAAAAGGTCCAGTTAATATAATGCTACCAAGCGATTTAGCTGTTCAATCTCAGCTTCAAGTTGCTTGATGGTAGTCTCCGCCATTTTTTCTCTTCGCAATGCACCAGCTAGTGTTGCCTCCAATGATTTCAACTGCAGGCATCACGACGGATGTCAGATACTTATTTACACTGTAACATTTATTCAGTAAGCGGCTGGGAAATTTGTTGATTTTCAATATCATTATTTGAAGCCACCTGCGATTTAACCACTATTGTCATTATTGAGAATAATAATTTCACATTGGATAAATTGAAAGAAATTGATATCATAAATTAGGGATTGAGCCTCTACCCATTGGCTTAAGCTTTTGGGTTACATACGGTTTTAATTACTTCACCAATATCATTAGTTGTGGGCTGTGGAGAAGTTGGCTCGATTCGGCGCAGGAGAAGCAGTCGTAGTGCAGACGAGTTATCTTGTGCAGAGGTAACTCGACTGTGCTCGGATTCGACCTATCTGAATCTGCACAAGTCAGATACAAGGATGTTGGGCAGTTGGCTTCTACACGCAGTTGGTGGTTCGGTCTTCAGTTCGAGTCTGAGGGTCGAACACGCTCAGCATTGGGTCGTTGGGTCGTAACGCGATTAGAGTTCGTGTTTGGTCGAACGGTCGTATGGAGGCTCGAAGGATGGATGCTCGTACTCGTGATTCGGCACTTCGATCGTTCGATACAGAAGGAAAATCACTCAGTTGAAGGGAGCCCATTGGGATGCGGCCCACTGGGATGCGGCGATGGCCCACTAGGGTGCGACAGCATTAATGGTGTAGAGCAGTGATTGGATAGAATGCCGTAATTATCGGGATTCATATACTTGGGAATTCCTAGCTAATGATGACACCTATTGTAACCTAAGGTTATAAATAGGTGTTTTTAGGTTAGGCTTTCGTGTGGAACATTATTGTACCTTTGAGAAAGCCGTCATTTGTGAGAGCCAACTTTGAGAGATTGTATTGTGAGCTTTTGGGAGAGACTTGTGTGCTTCTTCGTTGGACGAAGAGAAAATTTGTATTGTTCTTTTCCTTTCGTAATAAAAGCGCATCGGTGTTCCCCATTGGCTGGTCAATGGCCTAAAGCAATTCTCAAAGCGCTCTATTTGTGTTTGTCTGCCCATCTTCTGATCCGGTGCTCACCGACGATCCATTCGTTTCCGCAGCGCTGTGTCTCGAGGCTGGGCCACGCGGCACAACAATTGGTATTAAAGCTTTACTGTTCTGGTGATCGACGGAGGAGAGGAAGATGAGTAGCGGTGGCGATGACGGTTCTCCAAAGGCGTCGACTTCTGGGTATTCTTCATCTTCTCGGACTTTTGCGTCTAACACAAAGTTCAAAATTGAGAAGTTTGATGGAAAGATCAACTTCAGTATGTGGAGGTGCGAAGTCATGTATATCTAAATCAACTTTGGTCAAGATATTGCATTGGACGAGAAGCCGATAGGCATGTCCGATCAGGAGTGGAGAACTCTGAATCGGAGTGTATGTGGTACCATCTGCCTGTATTTGTCGAAGGAAAAGAAATACACATATATGGAGGAGACAAGTGCAAGCTAGTTCTGGAAGGAGCTCGGTGACAAGGACATGATGAAGAACATCTAGAACTGGCTACACTTGAAGAAAAAGCTTTCGGGTTAAAGCTAGCCAAGGGGGTTTCTATGGAGGAGCACCTCGACTACTACTACAAGCTTCGTACGGACCTGAGAAACGTCGACGTGAAGGTTGACGATGAAGACAATGTCATGATTCTCCTCAACTCTCTACCCATCGAATATAAGTACTTAGTGTCGGTTCTTACCTACGATAAGAAATCGATCACATTCGAAGAGGTATCCAATGCTCTGACGAACAACGAGTTTAGAAAGAACGATGGGGACACCCAGCAGCCGAGCTTCAAGCGATGCTCTTACAGTCGTAAAGGGTCGTAATGGCGAGAAGGGTGGAGATAGAAGGTGGTATTTCAGATCCATATCCAGACAAGACAAGGGGCCCTCAACGCAAGGTGGCAAAAGACCAATGTGCTTTCTGTAAAGAAAGAGGACATTGTGTCAGAGATTACCCAAAGGCGAAGAAAAAGCACGACGCAACTGCCAACATTGTGAAGGACGTTGATGTCGAGGAGTATGTATTGGTCGGTGCTTCGGAGGACGTAGCGTCAAATGGTTGGGTGCTCGACTCAGGGTGCTCGTTTCATATGATGCCATATCGAGAGTAATTTACAACCTTCAGAAAAAGTGATAAGTGTACAGTCTTATTGGGCGATGACCGAGCCTGTAGTACAACAGGCGTCGGGACAATGCGGATGAGGATGAGCGACTGTGTTCCACAAGACATCGAGAAAGTACGTTTTGTTCCTGACCTAAGGCGTAATCTCATATCACTCGGATTGCTCGAAGCCAAGGGTTGTCGAGTGACCATTGAGAATGAAGCTCTGAGGGTGACCAAAGATTCAATGATCATGATGAAGGGGAAGCACCAAGGCAACCTCTATTACTTGGATGGTTCGGTCGTAGCTGGCACTGCAGCTCTGACTCGTGCGGCTGAGGAGGAGGACTCAATGTTATGGCACATGGACTGGGTCATGTAGACGAGAAAGCATTGTAGAAGATTACCGTCAGAGATCGTCTAAAAGGAGTCAAGACTGGGAAGATCGAGTTCTGCAAGCAACGTGTGTTTGGGAAACAGACATGTGCTTCATTTGGGACAGCCATCCATAGTACGAAGGCATCGTTTGATTATGAACACACCGACGTATGAGGGCCGAGTAGAATAGCCTCATGGGGAGGAAAACACTACTTTGTGTCGTTCATCAACGATTTCTCACCATGGTGTGGGTGTTTCCTCTGAAGTCAAAAAACCAAGTTCTTAGCACTTCCATTGAATGGAAGAAGCTGGTCAAGACTCAGACTGGTCGACGTGTCATGCGTCTGCGAAGTGACAACAGTGTTGAGTATAGGTCAGATCTCTTCGAGAAGTTCTACAGATCGGAAGAGATACAGAGACACTACACAGTTGCTGGTATGACGCAGCAGAATAGGATAGCAAAGAGGATGAATCAAACTTTGCTGGAGAAAGTTTGATGTATGATGTCGACTGCTGACCTATCATAGGAGTTTTGGACAGAGGCACTGGCATACGTGACCTACTTGGTCAGTTGGCTACCATCTGCTGCTTTGGAAGGAAGACCTCCTTTGGAGGTATAGTCGGGAAAACCAGTTTTCGACTATAGATCACTTCGAATTTGGGGTTGTCCAAGTTACTATGCAAAGGAAGGTGATCCTGAGCAGAGACGTGACGTTTGATGAGTCTGCGTTACTAAAGAAGGAGCATGAGCCAAAGGTGGAGGTTGAACCAACACAATTGAAGCAGGTTTTTGACAATGTGTCTGATACTCCACAACGGTCGATCGACGACTCAGATCGACCCACACCAAAAGTAGCAGACGTCGGGCTCCAGGTCGATGATGGTGGCTCTAGCTCAATCAGTGGAGATAGCTCGTCTCCAAGGGTCATTCAGTCGAAGGATTCCATATCAGTTTAGAGACTTAGGCCTGAGATAAGAAAACATGCAAGGTACTCGGAGTCGGTCTCATTTGCCTTTTCCGCAGTATGTATCGATGTTTCCACCTCATTTAGTGAAGTGGAGCATTCCGAAGACCCGAAGCGGTGGAGAAGTGCGATGGACGAAGAGATGAAATCGTTGGCGAAGAATGACACATGGGATCTCGTAAAGCTTCCAAAGGGAAAGAAAGCAATTGGGTGGAAGTGGGTCTACACCAAGAAGGAAGGGGTCGAATCAGGAGATGTTCGTTACAAAGCTCGCCTCGTAGCGAAGGGCTTCTCACAGAAAGAAGGCATCGACTACAATGAGATCTTCTCTCATGTGGTGAAGCATTACTTGATTCGGATCCTGTTAGCGTTGGTTGCTCAATTCGACCTTGAACTGGTGCAGTTAGATGTCAAGACGACATTCTTGCACAAAGAGCTCGAAGAGGAAATATATATGGCTCGGTCAGATGGCTATGAGAGTGGTGACGGTCGTGCATGTCGACTGAAGAAGTCACTCTACGGGTTGAAGCAATCACCACGGCAGTGGTATAAGCGTTTTGAATGCTTTAATGACGGATGATCAAGGATATATTCGCAGTCCCTATGATCATTGTGTGTTCTATTGGAAGTTGTATGATGGGTCATTCATCTATCTTCCGCTTTATGTCGATGATATGCTCATAGCTTCATCAAATAAAGAGGAGATTCGTATATTGAAGTCCCAGTTGAGTTCTGCATTTGATATGAATGATCTGGGTGAGGCACTGAGGATTCTTGGGATGGAGATCACAAGAGATCGAAGTGGATGTATAATTCATCTTTCACAGAGTCACTATTTGAAGTTCATTATACAGAGATTTGGCTGTGAGAAGGTGAAATCCGTAGTTACTCCGCTGGCACCTCACTTCAAACTCAGTGCCGAGCATTGTCCGAAGAACGAAGAGGGTAAGAAGCTCATGATGAGCGTACCGTAAGCTAATGCGGTATGGGTCTTGATGTATGCAATGGTATGTACTCAACCAAATCTATCACATGCGGAAGCATGGTGAGTAGATACATGCACAACCCAGGAAGAGAGCACTAGCGAGCAGTGCAGTGGATCTTGCGGTACATTAATGGCACAGTCGACATCAGACTGACATATAACCGAAGTGTTCATGGTCCGTACACTGTCAGGTATATCGATTCCGACTATGCAGGTAACATGGATGGGAGGTGATCAAAGACAGGGCTACGTCTTTACCCTGTCTGGCGCTTCAATATGTTGGTAGGAGTATCCTTCAGTCTACGGTGGCTCTGTGTACTACGGAGGCAGAGTATATGGCATTGACTGAAGCGGTGAAAGAGACGATATGGCTGCTGGGTTCGATGGATGATCTAGGAGTCTACCAACAGCGATACGATGTCCATTGTGATAGCCAGGGTACAGTGCACTTGGCTAAAAATCAAGTCTTCCATGCTCGTACGAAGAATATCGACGTTCGATTCCACTGTATCAGGGACTATGTAGGAGAAGACGACGACGATATCAACTTGTTGAAGATCGGAACAAATGACAACCCGACAGACATGCTGACGAAGGTTGTATCGGAAGACAAGTTCAAACATTGTTTGGACTTGCTCAATGTGGTTCCTCAAAGAAGTTGGCGTCGGCCCCCAGGAGGGGCATTGGGCTCGGTGGAGCTAGTTGAGGCTCGTTGGAGTTATCGTAGCCCTTAGGGGCATTTGGACTCGAGAGAGTCAAGCCAGTTCTAGGAGGGGACAGTCGTAGCTCGGCAGAGTAGTTGGTTCTTCGGGGCATTTGGCTCTTCAGAGCAAAATAGGGAAGAACACCATTCGATGCTCGATCAAGGTCAGTGAGGGTCGTCCGTTGAACGGAGATTCGAATCTCGCCAAGGTGGAGATTTGTGGGGAAGTTGGCTCGATTCGACGCAAGAGAAGCAGTCGTAGTGCAGACGGGTTATCTTGTGCAGAGGTAACTTAATTATGCTCGAATTCGACCTATCTGACTCAACACAAGTCAGATACGAGGATGCCGGGCATTTGGCTTCTACAGCACAGTTGGTCGTTCGGTCCTCAGTTCGAGTCTGAGGGTCGAACGCTCAGCATTGGGCCGTTGGGTCGTAACGCAATTAAAGTCCGTGTTCGGTCGAACGGTCGTATGGAGGCTCGAAAGATATATGCTCGTACGTGTGGCTCGGCACTTTCGTCGTTCGATATAGAAGGAAGATCGCTCGGTCGAAGGGAGACCACTAGGGTGCAGCGGCGGCCCACTATGGTGTGGCAGCATTAATTGCGTAGAGTGGTGATTGGATAGGATGTCGTAATTGTCGGGATTCGTATCTTTAGGAATTTCTAGCCAACACCTATTGTAACCTAGGGTTATAAAAAGGGGGTTTTGGTTAGGGTTTCGTGTGGAACATTATTGTACCTTTAATAGAGCCGTCATTTGTGAGAGCCAATTTTGAGAGATTGTATTGTGAGCTTTTGGGAGAGACTTGTGTGCTTCTTCTTCGTTGGACGAAGAGAAGATTTGTATTGTTCTTTCCCTTTCGTAGTAAAAACTCATTGGTGTTCCTCCTTGGCCGGTCAATAGCCTAAAGCAATTCTCTAAGCGCTCTATTTGTGTTTGTCTGCACATCTTCTGATCCGGGGCTCACCGGCGATCCATTCGCTTCCGCAGCGCTATGTCTCGAGGCTGGCCCACGCGACACAACATGGGCATCCTCTCAGTCTTGTTTCTCTTCTAATATGGTATAGGAGCTAAAGATTTCAGCAAGTCCTGTGACCTACTTCTTAAGCTAAATACCATAATGTTTTTATGTCTGATAATCACGTCCATCTATAATGGTCTAATTGCTATCTGTCTTGTAAATGTATTCGTTTATATATTTCATCATGCCTGTCTCTAATACTCTAAATCGGATCCAAATCAATATAAATCATGATCATGTTTCAATTCTGAAAAATAAATTTGATATCCAACCTCAAAGCCCTGACCTTAATTTTTTTTTTTTTTTTTTTTTGGGGGGGGAGGTGGTGGGTGGGTGGGTGGGTGTTGAGAATGATAGTCACGTACTGAAAAAATCCCCTATTGAAAAAATTGAAAGAAGTTGATGTCTACAATTTAAGGATTGGGTCGTGACCTACTGGCTTAAGTTTTTGGTGGGTCAAATATGGTCTCAATTAATGGTTTATGGCTTCATCAATATCATTAATTGTGGGCATCTACCATTCCTAACAGTCATCAAGAGAAACCATTAATGAAGGATCTATGCAAATTAACTATAGTCCCGAATTAAAGCCACAGTGATATCAAGAACAGTATCCTGGGTTCTCTCTTACAGAGAAAACCTTATTACAAGAGATGAATGGGAAGAATTTAACATATGATACGATTTAACAACCAAAGTGAGACCTTTTTTATAACAAGAAGTTACTGTCAGTTTACCTGCTTAGTAGAAACTCGAACACTTTGACTAGACTCACTGTCATTTAACTCATCACCACTCTGTTGAGAGGGTTCTTGCATATCTTCCATCACAGTATCAAAGTCCTCATCCTTGGAATTTCCAATAATTGCAGCACGGAACGATAAGGATCTTGAGATGTTTTGACGCTTTAGTAAGGAAAGCTCCTCCTGATACAAATAAAGCTTTTCAATTTCCCGTTACAGTGAAAGGGACATCATAAAAGTTATTAATACAAACCTTTAACAATCGAATTTGATGCTGCAAAGCACTTATATCTCCTGAAGCATCTTCATTGACGACAGCCTTAAATATTAAGCAAACCAAAAAAGTTGTAACAAAATACTAGAATATGAAATTAAACCACTAACCCAACTTTTTGGCAATGATTGCAATACTTACATTGTTTTGAACAAGTCTAGCGCGTTGAGCAAATTTGAGAGTACTTAGTGTTTCATTTGCAGAGCTGTATGGAATCAATAGGGACATATTAATAACTCATAGAACCACTCTTCACTAATATTATATTTCTTGTTGAAGAAGCAAACTGGGCAGGAGGGACATATGCACTATTTACCATACTGAAGGACTAACGTTTGCTATGATCATTGTTTTGGAATTGCCGCCAATAGAATCCTGTGAAACTTAGATTATGAGTGATATGAAGCGATAAGGTGATTAACCAAGATCAAATAAATCAGACTAGTTCCTGACTTGAAGGAGGAAGGTCAGCCTAGAGTCTCGGTAAGGAACATGTCTTTGCTTCCCATGTGCAACATCAGCCAGAACCATTATTACATGACTGCAAATATGGATGAATTATTAGACCTCTAAAACATAATCCTTTAAGCATAATGTGAAATAAAAACAGCTATCTAGAAGCTATTCTTTTTTCCTTTAAAGGACATATTGATTAGATATAGTTGAGTGTCACATACGCAAGTGTTGATAATGACTTGTTAATGCTCGCAGCTTCTTTTAGGCGCTCACCTTCAGCACCAGATGTTTTCTGCCTAATTAAAATGAACAAATGCATTAAAGTGTAAAGCTACCACCAACCATTCAAAGAAAAATATGGAAATAAATCTAATTAGTTTAAGCTCAACCTTTCTGAACCAGCAAGATCTACAAGATTCAATCTTGCAAACCGTAGGTTAGGGGCCGAATCCTTCTCCCATCTACTTTCAATCACACAAGTAAACACGCTATGTGAACGGCTGCTCTCACGGTTCATATTTGTTGCTGCGACTTTCCTATTTGCAGCACCCTAGCAAGAAGTTTCCAGGGTAAAAGATACAATAAAAGAAGATAACTTTGAACAACTTCAAAAAAGAGCACAATGACAGGTACAAAATTAACAGGAGGCAAAGGATCAGAGGTGCCTTACCCGAAAAAGAAGCTTCAGAATATCACTAACAGTCTCAACTTCAAATTCCGTAAGGTTTTCCACATATACACCTTTTTGTATATCTTCTCGTAACTACATGTGGTTACACATTGTTCAGAGAAATGCTCAATAAAAAGGTAACAAATGAAATAAGAAATTTTAAGTAGAGCTTAGCAAAAAATATAAGTGGTAAACCAGCAAGAGAGCTCATAACCCACAAGTAAGTTGGTGGATGAGGGGTCAAGAAGATCAGTAATCTGTTCATTGTAAATCTCTAAGAAGGAGCACTTGCAATTGTATTTAAGTTTCTCATCCCTCCTACTTTCCTCTTCCTGAAACAAAAAAAGAAAAAAAAATTTAACAATATGATGGCAGAGAATGCCTACACTTTGCATATGAAATGACATTTTACCGCTTTAATTCGTGCAAAGAGGAATTCAAATATGCGTGGTGTCATTCCACGATCTGCACTGGGTCTCACTTCGAGCTCACCAATCTCCCCAAGCATTGTGTAAGTCTTCCCACTTCCAGTCTATAGTTTGCAAATATAAATATACAATGAAAAGGTTATTAGCTGGTGGTATGATCTCAGAAGCGGAGAAAATAGCTAGCACTAAGCTATGATTGGATAAAACCCTTGAGAGAGCATGCATTAGTATTTAGCATGCTTACTTGCCAATGAATTCCTACTTGCATAGCATATCAAACAATGGAAGGACAAACATACCTGGCCATATGCAAACATGCAACTATTGTATCCAGACATGCAATTCTCAACCATCGGCAAGCCAGCCACCCGAAAAAGTATCTCCTGCATATAAAGTAAGATTAAAATCATGTAATTAAAGTGGAATGAACTTGTCAATATTCCTTCAAAATATTTTTGTTGACCTGGCTGATAGTTTCACAAGCGACATAATCAAATGTGAACCGTGTCTCTGGTTGTCCAATCCAAGTGATGCTTTGAGCACTTTCCTGCTTCAAACATCTGCTGTAACCTTGCAAGCTTTGTTCTGTACCACTGATAGGGCGGACACGGATCACAACCTATAGGAATCAACAAACTTTCAAATGATGATGTCATAGGGATAATTTCAGTTTCTTGACAAAAAATGGAAAACCGAGAGTTATATGATATGTTATATATAATCATTCCCTATAGTTAAGTGACAGCAAAAACAAAGCAAAGTGAGGAGCCTAACCAGTTGTCTTCTTGTCTCCTCTCTAAACGTAAATTAAATGGCACAGTGGTCAGACAAAGAGATTCTTTTGTTATGATTATGGGGTGGAGGATGCCCATATTAGTGGAGATGTAAGTTGACTAAATAATTATTGAATGGTTCAGTAATTATTTGTCCAACCATTTGTTCAAATTTGACTTGGATGATGGCTTGTGCAAAAACAAATTTCTTTTGTATTCAGTAAATAACAGGGATAGATGATCATTCACAGATTGATCAAAGAATATCCTTTTGATGCATATACATTCCAACCCTTTAAAGTTTTATGTTATTGAATATATAAATTCTGTGTTATTGACCATTATTTTGTATACAAACGTAAAAAATGTGAAATGGTGGTGAAACAGATAACTCATGAATCAAAATATTTGATCATATAGTCCTGTGACATCTTTGTCACTCATCCCCAGAAATCAAAAATTCCAGAATACGAAGCAAAATGATGTAACTAGAATTAACTGTTATCAAACATATGAAAAGAAACTCCTTAATCAAAGCAATTCATGTACCATTCGAATGTTAAATCAAATTTAGCACAAATATATTTAGTAATAGAAGAAAATTTAAATCCGATTTGAATTAAAAGAAGCAAATTTGGATTCACAAAACATATCCAAAAATTTCAAATTTGCATTTCTCAGTATTTAGGTCAATTTGGATGGATTCCAGCCAAAATTAGAAGCAACAGAAATGGAATTATATCTTCATAATTCACTTTTGCATATCATTTATTTTTGCTCTGTGATTCATGGCTGCCAATCTGTTTGGGTTGGACGTAGCAAAATGATATAGATAATATATTATGTCACCAATTTTTACAAACAGAGTATGATCTTAAAGAAATTATAGAAAGCACAAAGATAACCACTACACACAAGATCAAGCAATCACACAAAGAGACACATGATTTATACTGGTTTGGCGCAATGTGTTGCCTATGTCATGTCTTCCGTCGTATCGGTTTCCACTAGATCAAAGATGTATCACAAGAGTTTACACCGACTTCCAAGATCTCCTCCAACATTGAGCGAACCCTCTTGACAACGTAAATCTAACAACAATCTAGCAATTATAAGGTCTCGTGCACACTCAATAATGAAGAAATCTTACCAGAAACCCAAGAACAAGAACTACCTCCTCTTCCAAAGCTCGTAGCCATCTTCTTCTCTCTCACAATGCAAACCTTCAGCGTATATCTGCGTCAATTGATTAGGATTCAATAATTAGGGTTATAGAAGCCATAATAAGTCGTGGCCATTCGATTTGATTAACTATCAAATCAACGGTCCAGATCAAATTCCGCACCAGCTGCATCTTGTGCCGTCAGGACTCAGGCGTCTAACCTAGTGCAGTCAGATGTCTGAGCCAGTCGACTCGCTCAGACTGCAGAATTTCTTAGAGTTATGGAAAATTACATCATATGACATCCAGTCGTCTGAAGGCACCCAATCAGGAGTCTGCTACACAGTCAGGCGCCTGGTCATAAAGAGTCAGGTGCCTGATGTGTCTGTTTTTTGATTCATAACTTGGAGCTGCCAGAATTAGACACTTGATACTATCCTATCAGGCGTCTGATAACAGCAAAAAATTTAGGAGTTTGAAGCATAAACTTCAACACTCTATCATGCTTTAAACTTCCTCCTTCACACAAGCAATGCTCCAACTATCACCATGACACCTTCAAGCTCTTCACAATGGCTCTATCTAAATTTCAAACATTTCCACCCAGATCTAGAATCTTTAAAACACAAATGACACAGAAATCGGTTAAACCACTCACCAAGTATAGATCAAGCTCAGCAATGCTTGAGCTTGATTGCAACAACCTTTTTCGTAAGCATATCTGCATGATTGTGATCTGTCAAGACCTTCTCTAGTGCTATGACCTTCTTCTCCTCCTGTAAAAAGAAGTCTCGCACCTCAATATGCTTGGTCCTCGAACTATATGCCTGATGCTCCGCTAGATGAATGACGCTTTGACTATCACAATAGACCTTCGTCACCTCTAACAAAATACCCAAGTCTGTAAGTAGACTTTGCAGGTATTTGCCTTCCCTCACCGCCTCAACTACAGCTAACAGTTCTGTCTCAGTGGTTGACAACACTACAACAAACTGAATGACTGATCTCTAGGATACTTCAGCAGTACCCAACGCAAATACGAATCCAGTCATCGATCTCCTTTTGTCTCAGTCACTAGTATAATCCGAATCATAGAATTCGGATATCATCAACCCGTCATCATTGTCATAACACAATCTAACGCCAGCCGTTCCTTTCAGGTACCTTAGTATCCACTTCACAGTTGCCAGTGTTTCATATCAGGATTCAACATATACCTACTGATGACTCCATCGGACGTATGTAAACCATCGTGTACATTAGACTTTTCACGGCACTTGCATAGGGGACTTTAAACATGTAGCTTGTCTTCTCGTTGGTGCTCGGTGACTATTTCGCAAAAAATTAAAAGTGGGCCCCTAGCTGTGGCTTCACCTTTTCCATTCGGTATCGTGTTAGGACCTTCTTGATGTAGCCATCCTGGCTCAAACTTAACTCCCCTCTTTTTGTCTTTGTTGATCTTCATTATAAGGATATTCTTTGCAGGTCCCAGATCCTTCATGTCAAACTCCTCTGCAGGTCTCATCTTCAGCCTATTGATTTTCGTCATATCACGTGACGCAATCAGTATATCGTTCACGAAAAAGGGCAAGTAGATCCTCGATCCATTATCAAGTGTGCGAACATAAACACATTGATCATTAATACTTCTCTCGAAACCAGTACTTAGCATGAAGGAATCAAACCTCTTATACCATTGCCATGGACTTAATTTCAAACCGTATAGAGATTTCCTCAACTTGCATATCTTTGCTCTTTGCCCTCCATCACGAACCCTTCGGAGTGGCACATGTAAATATCTTCCGCAAGCTCTCCGTGTAAGAAAGATGTCTTCACATCCAGCTGCTCTAGCTCTAAGTCTTGAGCTGCCACCATAGCCAACAGCACATGTATCGACGTGTCTCACCACAGGAGAAAAGATCTCATTATAATCTTCTCCTTTTCTCAGTGCAAATCCTTTGTCCATCAACCGAACATTGTATCTCACATCACTGACATCGCCTTCCTTGACTTTGTATACCCACTTGCATCCAATGGCCCTCTGATCCTTAGGCAACTCTATCAGTTCACATGTGCCATTCTTAAAAAGAGACTACGTCTCTTCTTCCATCGCAAGCTGCCACTTTGTAACTATGCTTGATGTCTAGGCTTCTTCAAAAGTCAACGATTCTTCGTTCTCAATGTTCATGGCAAATGTTTACACATCTTCAAGTGTAAACATCGAAACAGAGTAGTTCCGCTCTCCAAGTCTGTCCGATGCTCTTTTTCCTCGTTGACCGCCGCACCTCCACTGACCTTAAGTAGGAACCTCATCTTGAGTCTGAACCTGATCTGTATGTATAATCTGATTCTCTGCAACAATCGGATTCTGACATGTCTCAGCATCTCATCTCATCTCATCATAAGAGAATAGCTCAACCTCAACATCGGGCTCTTCAGACCTATGTTCAACATTTGACTGAGCCATCTCCGGCCTAACCATCGACAACTTATCAAATGTGACATGTCTGTTGGTAAATGTCTTCTTGGTCTCATGATCTAGCAACATGTTACCTTCACTCCTTCACGGTATCCCAGCAATATAGCCTTTCTGGCCCTCGTATCCAACTTGTCCTTCTTTTGTAGAGTATAGGCAGGACATCCAAATACCCGCAAGAAGGAGAAATCACCTGTTTTTTCCGTCCACTCTTCTTCTGGAATCTTAAAGCTGATCGCTGAAGATGGTAGACTATTCACGATATGCACGATGATAGTCACAGCTTAATCCCAATATTCCTTCGGGAGTCCAGCAGTCCTAAAGCAATGACACTTCTCCATCAACGTCCGGTTCAACCTTTCTCCAACGCCATTGTGGATCACCATGCGTAGTGTAGTGCCTCAAATACCATGTGATATGCAGAAATATTTGAATACTCTCAATGTGTACACCCCACCATTATTTGATTTCAACACATTGATGGCTCTTCCAGACTGCTTCTCAACAAAGGCTTTTCAAGCCTTAAACTTCTCGAAGACTTGATCCTTAGACGTTATCAAGTAGATCCGAGTAGTCATCAATGAAGAACACGAAATATTTCGCTCCCCCAACGGTAGTTATAGATGTTGGCCATATACGTCTGAATGCTCTCGATGTGTACTCTCCGCCATTATTTGATTTCAACACATTGATGGCTCTTCCAGATTGCTTCTCAACAAAGGTTTTTCAAGCCTTAAACTTCTCGAAGACTTGATCCTTAGACATTATCAAGTAGATCCATACTTTCTTCGAGTAATCATCGATGAAGGACACGAAATATTTCGCTTCCCCAACGGTAGTTACAAATGTTGGCCACATACGTCTGAATGCACGTGATCAAGCGGCTCCTTATTGGTATGTTCTGCGGTCCCAAACTATGTCTTCATCAGTTTGCCTTTAACGCACTTCTCGCAGAACTCAAATCTCTCATCTCTGGCTTCAATCAACTTCCTCCTACAACGCACATCAAGAGACTTCTCACTTGGATGTCCAATACAAAGATGCCACAACTTGGCCAACTCTTCATCACTCGAGCCTTGAGAAGGTCGTACTTCACCATCCACGATGTGTCCTTGCGGCGCATAAATATTCTGGACCCTTCTTCCTTTTATCATGATCAAAGACTACATTGACACTTTCAGCAAGTCACCTTCAATGACTATCCTGCATCCATCCAGCAAGAGCTCCAATGGAAATCAGACTTTCCTTCAAGTCTGGCACATGACAAACATATGTCAACGTTCTGATAACTCCAGCATGCATCTTGATTCTTACTTCTCCAACTCCCACTATCTCACAAGTCATATTGTTTCCCATTAGTACATTCTCGTCTTCTCTAGGATAATATGAACTAATCCAGCTTCAATGATATGTTATGTGGAAGGAGCATCCCGAATTCAAGAACCATGAGATCACATGATCTCCAGATGTAGTCGGCATCAGAATCTCTCTGTCATCACTATTGTTGCTACTAATGCCTACTAAAGTGAAACCAGAAGCATCTTTATTTTTCTTTCCTTTGCTATTCAACTTGGGACATTCTCTTTGCACAAATGACACGTGTCTCTGTGCTCACGTGACGTTAATCTCAACCGACCTCTGTCCTTTCATGAACCATGGCCGTTCTTAGAATCCTGTCATCTTCTGATGAATGAAGCATCTCCTTGATCATCATTATCACAACCAGTTACCTTCACACGGAGAACTTCAGAATGTATCGCGGACTCAACTTCCTCCAAGGATAGCATATATATACTTCTTATTTTTGTCCTACTATCTTAAGGGATTGTTGTTGTGTGTTGGTGTCCGAGAAGTGTATGTTACATCATTCTTACTTAACAATGTTTGCAATTAAAATTATCATGATTCGATCTAAAGTTCTCTTATATGCATTATATGGTGTCCAATCTTAAGCTGTTCCTACCTTTCTTTGCAAGAATCAAAAGACAAAACTCATTTATGTGGCACAAATAACAAGTCAACAAAGGAGTTAGAAACATCATTCCAGAATTCCTTCAATCCCAAAGTCAAAATGCAATGTCATAACAAAATTCTTATGTTCATCAATTTCACATATATACACATCTTCCCGGAACGGTTGAAAAAACAATCCAAACTGAAGAAAACAAGAAAGGCAGTATTACCTGCACATTGTTATCCATCCAGAAGGAAGGGTCCTCTTTAAGTTCAAAATGAGGTACTTCAGCGGCGACATAAGCTGATGGGGCCGCAGCCGACATGGGCATCCCTTTGGAAGCCACCACATAGTTCATCATCCTTCCAACGCTCATAGGAGGACGATAGCTACCATACCCTGAATGTGAGGGCTTAGTAACACTCTTAGTCGGCGTGCTTTGGGTTGAGCTACAATCCGAATGAACTGATGATGCCTTGCCAGCAGTCCGATGAGTTCGAGGAGTGCCCAAGTTGTAAACACCCCCATTTCCGAAACTCAAACCCCGGCTCAACGGTGGGAGATGAACATGACCTTCTGTATCCCCACAACTGGATCCCGCCTCGCCCTTCGAGGCCCACCCAAACCGGTTTTTAGATATCGCCGGCTTCTCGGGAGTGCGAAATTGGGCATCTGAGGCGGCTCTAGTCTGGTTCTTGGATGGAGTTCTCTCGGTCTTTCTCCTCAAGGTCGTTTCTTGATCCTTTGGGTTTCGTACTAGCTCTTGAATGGCGTTTAATGGGGGCCTACTGGGATCTAAATCAAGGTTAGGCGTGGAAGACGAATCCAGGTGAAGATTCTCGTTGGATCCTTCGGACTGAGGGATCTTGCCAAAGTTCCGACGGAAAAATTTCATATCCCTCAACATTCTGTAAGAAATTTCGAAAAAAAACTTAAAATTTGAATAGGATCAGTGGGCAAAACCCTAGAATTAAGCACATTTAGCAACAGCAAACGAATGTTACCTGGCTGAGGAATTCAAAAACAGGATATGTAATCGAAGAATGCTGAGAGTCTATGCTCTTGATCAAATCTGCGGTACAATTTCAGGGTTTTTAACTGAAACAATGCATGAAGAAACCCTAGATTTTGGAAGTGGAAGCGTGGAACTCTCACTCGCTCTCTCTCTCCCTCTCTCTCTCAGAGCTGAGGTCGAAGCTCTGTTGATTTTAAAACTCCATGGAGAGAGGATGACGAATCCGACGGCTACGATTTGCAGGAAATTTGAAATTGAGGGCTCAGCCGCTGCGGCGATTTGAATTTGCGGGTAATTTGGGAATAAAAGATACATATGTCAATAATCTCTGTGTCTTTTGAACGACCACGTGATCTGCAGCCAACGGCTACAATTATTTATTTTGTATTGTGGGGTATGGTACTCACAAATTTGAAACCAAATGCAATACGCAAACGGCTCCTCATGCCATCGTGCGTAGGCCCATGAGAATTTTAGAAATTACATGTCATAAAAAGAAAAAAATTGTTGGAATGAGGGACTCAAATTATTTGGTTAAAAACTAAATGATTTTATTTACACATTGTTGTTGTGAAGGAAAAAGTGGGGAAATAGGTGTAGAGGGAAGGTTAAGAGACTTCTACCCTCATATTTATAGCTTTCAATAGTGGGCTGGATACCCAATGGGCCTCATGGGCCTATTCATTACACTTCCCCTTATCCAACCAACATTGAATAAGAGGTGGATTCTTCAGGATCCGAGTTAGGATAAATGACTTGTTAAATAAAGAACAGTTAACCCATAACTTCCCATGTTTTATGGATGTGTCTAGGGGTGGATACTTCAGGATCCAGATTCAACGAGGTTGCCTCGTCAAAACCTTGACTACGGAAAACTCAGTGGGAAAAAACGATTAGCCAAGGGAAAAGAGTACAACTCTACAGTTGACTCCCCCTCATCTGATCAAGCTTCAGGCTTGCAGATTTCCTATGAATCTATACATCAGTTTCCTAAGTATCTATGAATTCATAGTCCTCTCATCCTGACCCAATTTACATTTCCTCACTCTCCTCATCCCAATCCCATATACAAGTTTCTCAAAGATACTAGTAGGCAGGGATTTGGTAAGCAAATCTGCCAAGTTATTACATGATTGGATCTTTTGTACTTTAATCTGTTTCTGCTTCTGAAGGTCGTGCGTCCAGAAGAACTTGGGGGAGATATGCTTCGTCTTGTCGCCTTTGATGTAGCCGTCCTGAAGCTGGGCTATACATGATGCATTGTCTTTATGAAGTGGAGTAGGCGCAAGGACGCCGGTCATCAGGCCGGTGGAGGTGAGGATGTGTTGGATCACAGAGCGTAGCCAGAAACTCTCCTTGCTTGCTTCGTGGATCGCTAGGAGCTCTGAATGAGTGGATGATACGGTTGTCATGGTCTGCTTTACAGATCTCCAGGATATGGCTGTGCCGCCATAAGTAAACATGTATCCTGTCTGAGACTTCTCTTTATGAGGATCGGACCTGTATCCTGCATCAGAATAACCAACTAAACCAGTTGATGCCCCTTTCCTGTCGAATAGACCTAAGTCTATGGACCCTTGGAGGTAGCACAGAAGATGCTTAACTCCGGCCCAGTGCCGCTGTCTAGGTGCAGCGCTATATCTGGCTAGTAAGTTGACTGCAAATGTTATGTCAGGGCGAGTGCAGTTAGCCAGGTAAAGGAGTGCACCGATAGCACTTAGATAAGGCACTTCGGGGCCTAGTACTTCCTCTCCCTCTTCCAGCGGCCGGAAGGGGTCTTTATGTACATCTAATGATCTGACGACAATTGGAGTGATGAGGGGGTGGCACTTATCCATCTGAAACTTTTTCAATAAGTTCGATGTGTAAGTTGACTTATGTAACAGGATCCCATCGTTAAGATGCTTTATTTGAAGACCTAAACAGAATTTTGACTTTCCGAGGTCTTTCATCTCGAAGGTTTCTGTCAAGCTTCTAGAAATCTCTGCGATCTCTTCAGGAGATGCGATGAGGTTCAAGTCGTCCACATAGACGGCTATGATTACAAATCATGTTGCCTTTGCTCTTATAAAGATGCAAGGACAGACTGGGTCGTTTGTGAGTCCTTGTTTTGCAAGGAAATCGCTCAGCCTGTTATACCACATCCTTCCAGATTGTTTTAGACCATGTAATGATCTTTGCAATTTCACTGAGTAGATGTCACGTTCTCTCTCTTTTAGTGCTGCAGGCAAAGAATAACCGTCAGGCAATCTCATATAGATGTCTCGGTCTAGGTTGCCATATAGGTATGCAGTAACCACGTCCATAAGTTGCATATCTAAACCCTCTTGGGCTGTTAAGCCAATGAGGAATCGGAAGGTGATCGCGTCCATGACCGAGGAGATGTGGCTTCAAAATCCACCCCTGGACGTTGGGTAAAACCCTGCACTACAAGCCTTACTTTGTAGCGAACGATCTCATTCTGTTCATTTCGTTTTCTAACAAATACCCATTTATAACCCACAGGTTTTACACCTTTTGGTATCTGGACTATGGGTCCGAAGACCTTGCGTTTGATGAGTGAATCCAACTCCACTCCTATTGCCGCTTTCCACTTTGGCCAAACATCTCTGCTCTGACATTCTGTCAGAGAGCGTGGTTCAATATCATCGTCGCAGTACACGACATTGATGGCAATATTACACGCAAATGTGTCATCTATGGTTGTGCTCTTTCTGTCCAAATACTCCCCAGTTCGTACATAGTATATCGAAACTTCATTTTCTCCCGGTTTTTCCTCTTCATGAGAGTTTGGGAGAGATGGGGTAGCAGGGCTTATAGTAGAATCCTGTGGTGGTATTTGTTTACCATTGCCAAGAGTCCTACTCTTTCGAGGGACTTGGTCCTTGGATCCCGGTGGTCGCCCTCTCTTTTTGAGAGGTCCAACCATTTCTGCTGCAGGCGGGTTGCATCCATTTTGCGGTATGTCAATCCTAGCTGGAGTATTAGCAGTAGGGACGTGTGATTTGACAATCTTCTGGTTGTCAGTAAATTTGTCCGGCAAGAGATGGACAGTGTTTTGGATATGGAGAATCTTCAGGACCTCCTCCTCACACTGGCTTGTGGGCGGATCAAAGTGACATAATGTCTTTGTATCCCAAGTGATATAGTCTGAAGCTTCGGGCTTCTTTGTCTGTGAGCCTAGTATTGGAAACGATGTTTCATCGAATTCATAGTCTTCTAGACGTACCATGAAAACGTCTCCCGTAAGGGGTTCTAGGAATCTAATTATGGATGGGGTGTCAAACCCAACATAAATGCCTAGGCGACGTTGTGGACCCATCTTTGTCCTTTGTGGTGTATGGGGACGTATACTGCACAACCAAATATTCTCAAGTGTGAGATAATTGGTGGGGCTCCAAGTGCTAGTTGCATTGGAGAAGATAACTGACCTCCAGAAGGTCTTAATTTTATTAAAGATGCAGCATGCAAAATTGCATGACCCCACGCATTCATTGGCATCTGGGATTGAAGTAATAATGGATGAGCAATCCATTGCAGTATCTTAATTAGAGATTCTGCTAACCCGTTTTGGGTGTGAACATGCGTTACAGGATGTTCGACTTCAATTCCCTGAGTTTGGCAATAGTCTAGAAAGACTTGTGACGTAAACTCCTCCGCATTGTCCCGACAAAGTTTCTTTATCTGGTAGTCGGGGAAGTGGGCCCGTAACTTGATTATCTGAGCTAAAAGCTTAGACAGTGCTAGGTTACGGGTGGACAGTAGACACACATGTGACCACTTAGTAGATGCGTCTATCAGGACCATAAAGTACCTGAACGGACCACTTGATGGGTGTATCGACCCACAAATGTCTCCGTGGATTCTTTCCAGAAAGCTTGGAGACTCCACGTCCACTTTCAGTGGAGAGGGTCTTGTAATCAGTTTACCCTTGTAACAGGGTGGACATGAGAATTTACCCTTTTGAAGAATCTTCGGGTTCTTCAAGTCTATACCCCTGGAGCTTTTTATGATGCGATACATCATAACAGATCCAGGGTGTCCCAGCCTACTGTGCCAGAGTTGGAATTCTGGTGTTTGTGGGCACTGCAGGTGCTCCACCATGGATGTTTCTGGAGTTTGTATACTTGTTTGGTAGAGTCCTGAGGGGAGTCCCTTGAAACGTTCCACAATGATTTTTGAACTATTTGTAAGAGACGTTACAAGCAAGTATTCCATTTTCTCTTCCTCGATCGTCTCTAAGTGATATCCGTTTAAACGGATATCTTTAAAGCTTAGGAGGTTTCGAATAGATTTAGGGGAGTATAACACATTTTTAAGTGTGATTTGTGTGTTACCGGGGAGCAATATGATTGCTTCCCCTGATCCTTCGATTATGTTAGCTGGTCCTGAGATTATTCTCAGTGGACCAGAGTAGCTACTTATGCTCGTGAAGTAGTCTATGTTTTGAAGGATCGAGTGCGTCGATGCACTGTCCACTAGGCAATTTGATTCCATATCTATATAAAAGAAAGACATTCAAGCAGTAAATGATAAGAAAAAATCTACTTTCATTTAAAAATGCTCAAAGGAAATGTTTTGACATGGAATAAAAACTAGGTACTATGCATAAAAGGAAGATACATTGCTATCATATATAAAAATGGTCCATAACTAGAGAGTGTCAACTCACATGAAATCTTCAGGAGTCCATGAGGTCTCTGGAAAAGCTGCGCTCTCAATCAGGTTTGTCTCAGCTCGAGGCTTGAGACTTTCCTGGTAGAAGTTCTGGAGGTGTTTCTGGGTGCGGCAGATTCTGGACCAGTGGCCCGTCATTCCGCATTTGGAGCACTTATCCTCCCAGTCTTTCTTGGGAGTGCCACCTTTGTTGGACATCCTCTTTTGCTTCTTTTCCACGAACTTCTGGTTCTGATGAGGAGCTGGGGGAGTGGCCTTCTTCCGCTGCTTTTGCTCTTTCAATTTCTGGAATTTTGCCTTTTTGTCCATCTTCTTCTGTGAAGACTGAAAGTGAGCCTCTGCAGGAGGTGGCAGTGGAGCGGAGCCAGGAGGGCACAGGTTGTGAGTGGCAACCAACAGGTCTCTGTTCTGTTCAGCCATAAGCAGGCATGAAAGTAGATCAGAGTACTTCGTGAACTTCCTCTCACTGTATTGTTGCATAAGGATCATGTCCTTCTCGTGGAAAGACGTGAACGTCTTTTCCAGCAACATTTTCTCCGTCACCGTATCACCACACAACTTCAGGCGTGAGGTGATACGGAAGAGTGCTGAGTTGTACTCCGCTACGGATTTGTAATCCTGTATGCGGAGGGAGTCCGCTCGTACTGCGCACGGGGGAGTATGACATCTCTCTGATGCTTGTACCTCTCCTCGAGTGCATCCCACAGCTCGTAAGGATCCTCTACAGTAAGGTACTCGTCCTTCAGGGTCGAGTCTAAATGTTTCCTGATATAGATAATGGCTTTCGCCTTTAGTATATCGGAAACTTCCTCTGTATGAGGTGCTTCTTTAGAAGCATCCTTGTCGGCTGAGGCAGTACTTGTTGTTGCCTTCTCAGTCGGTGTGAGACTGAAACCATGAGAGCACAGATGGAACTTCAGGTCCAACTGCCAACTCATGTAGTTTGACCCATCGGCCTTCATGACTGAAAAGTCGACATTTGCAAGTCTGGCCATTGAATGATCTAGCAATATAAAAACAGCATGGATCATTTAAACTGAATAAAAATAGACATCCACGCGTGTATTTTAAGCATTTGTCATAACATGAATTTATTAAAGGAAATTTAACATCCATGCATGCTTTTTGACGGTTTCGTAACGTGAATAATTAAAAAGATTAACATCCACGCATGCTTTTTGACAGTTTCATAACGTAAATAATTAACAGAGATTAACATCCACGCAATTAATGTATAAGTAATGAAAAAATAACTTAGGACTATGGGGATCAGTCAGCCGACACCGAAAAGAAAAAGACAGTCCGAAATTACATCAAAAGTTGCATGAAAGAATAAGTACAACTCGGGAACTTCAGTGAGAAGCCCCTTTCATCTTTGTGCATACGCCTTTAGCTCCTTTTTGGTGTCCGCCGGTCTTCTTTTTACATTTATATCCTCACTTACAAATTTCTCTCAAAAAAAGAAAAAATTGCAGGAAATTAAAAGTGTCGGAAACCTGGCTGATCCCTAAAAACATAGCCTAATCGCACATCCACGCAGATAATATATGGAAAATATACAACCACGCAGATAATCATATCACAGGCATGTAAAGATTAATTAAATAATCTAAATAGTGTGTGACGTGCTAAAATTATTTTTGAAAAACGTTTTACCTTTGATCCATATTTTTAATGTTTTGTTTACCGCTTTAAACCCTTTTTATAAAGTTTCTTTAATTATTTTGGGCTTTTAGGGCCAAAAATAAAAAAAGAAAAATTATTTGTATAAATGGGCTAATTTTCAGGCTTTTTGGGCCACGAAAACAACCCATTAGGGTTAATTGGGCCTCCCCGAAAAATTGGCCCGTTTAGGGCTAGGGTTTCCGAAAAACCCTAGGGGGCCCGCGGCGTGCTGCCGCGACGGCTGGTCGCGCAAGGCGCGGCTGCGGGCCGCGGCCGTCGAAGCGGCGGGCCGCGGCATGCAGGCCGCGGCTTCTGGCCGCGGCCTGAGGCCGCGGCATCAGGGGCACAGGGCGGCCGCGGCCTACAGGCCGCGGTTGCTGGCCGCGGCGCAGGCCGCGGCCGCCGCGGCATTTTGTCCGCCGGCGGCGCTTGTGAAGCGCCGCCGTTTCGCCCTTCGGGCGTGCAGTGTATGAATCAAGGTTGTGGGTAAAAACAGATTTTTCAAACATTTAGATATCTAAAAGCAGATTTTTATTGGATCTAAAAAATGTGATTTTTACCGTGTTTTTAGACTTTTTGATCCTAAAACATGCAGATCTATATGAAACACATGTTTAGATCTAAAAAGTTTTGATATTTACCTCTAGATTCGACGAGGGAATCTAGACGACGGTTGGTGAAGGATGCCCTTTTCGCTCCATGTTGAGAAGATTACGATCTTCTTAGACTGAGCGGTTGATGGATCTCCTTCGTCGCGAGCCGCCGCCTTCTCCAACGAGCGTGATCGTGCTGATAACGTGTTGTGAAGGGAAAAGTAGGGAAATAGGTGTAGAGGGTTAAGAGCCACATACCCTCATATTTATAGCTTTCAATAGTGGGCTGGATACACAATGGGCCTCATGGGCCTATTCATAACAATTGTAAATTTAACGGTTTCGCAAGAATCGAACTTTTTGGCAATGAGTGAGTAAAAAAGAGCAGCAACCTTTAGGTTCACTCAATATTTTGCTTTTTCTTAAACATATGAAGATCGAACTGAACAGTTCTGATCGGCAAAAAAATTATTAGAGGATGAAATTTTCGAGATCACATATAATATCTTAGCTCGTATGTATGTCACATGATACCCATTATTCTTTAAATGATATATTATAATGAAACATCTTAAATTTGAAGCACATACGATAAACATGTGCAAGCAGAGAACAATAAGGCAAACAGACAAGGCAAACGGCTACTCATGCAAGATGAGTAGGCAGGTGGAAAATTTTGAGAAATTAATTACCATAAAAGCAAGGAAACAATTTTCAGAACAGAGACTCAAATTATACAGTACATCCATTATATAAATGATGGGAAGATGTGACTTTGTCCTATGTAGCATCCAAATAGATGACACATCACCCTCGAAAAAAAATAGGCCCCCAAGTCCCCTTTATTTGAAAGCTTGTCAACGCCATTTCATGAACCAAAAAATCTTCCCTCTCTTTCGCATCTTGTGTGTGGGTTTTTTCTTGGGCCCACGTGTACCATGTGCACAGGTTATTTCTAGTATATTATACAAATGAGAGAGGTGATGTGACTTTGTCCTATGTGGCATCCAAAGAGGGGTACCACATGAGATGTCACATCACCATCCAAAGAAATAGCTCCAAGTCCCCTTATTTGCAAGCTTTTCATTGTCTTTTCATGAACCAAAAAAACACTCCCTCTTCCCCATATTTGTAGCTATGCCATCGATATTTTTTTCACTTTGTCCTCACGTATTCTGCACGTTCACCTCTGCTTTTCTCCGTTTTACCATCAGACAATATACACACATGCTTCTGTAGGATCCATGTGCATGACAGACAACACTAGAAGATAGGGTTGAATAGTGTTGTATACAAAGTAATAAAATTCTCGCGTAAAATAAACCCTTCTAAAAGTTGCCTACGTCTCAGATGAGAGCTACCTCAATGTGCTTAATCAACACAAAATTATATGCTTGTAAAAGTGTTAGTAATAACGGAAATAAAATAGTTCAAGCAATAATAAATAAGGAGTCAGAGAGACATGATCAGAGCGCAGACACAAAGATTTATACTGGTTTGGCCTAACCTTGGCCTACATCCAGTCACCGAACTCCCTCGGGATTTGATCCACTATAGCAACAAGTTATACCAGCACCTAGCTTCTCTCGCTAGGAATTTTCACGCACACACCTAGTTACAACCAACTTGGATTTCCAACACAAACTTCCCTTATAACTCGGGAATTATAACAACCAAGTCTTCTCCAAAGAATTTACAAAAGATAAGAATTTTGGTACCTATAAGACAATAATATATATGTGTGAAACATGGCTTAAGAAAATTTGAAACTTTTGATTAAATAAATGATATAAGTAAAACACGAGTTGATAAATAGTTGTCTTGAATATTGATCTTCAAAAATAATGCACTTGGGTTTTTAGAGATCAAGTATTCCAGATTTTAATCTTTGAAAAAGAATATGAATTTAAAACTCAAAGATTAATACTAATAGATTGCAATTTGAATCTCAAAGAATAAAGCTTAAAGATTGAAGATCAAATAAAACAAGCACTATTGAAAGGCTAAAATGAAACTAAAACTAATCTTAAAAACTTTGCATAACAGAATTAAAATCAATAGCCTTTGAGCGAAGAACGGAAAATTAGAGCTTTTTAGAACTTTTGAGCTCAAGAGAGATTTTCTAACAATAATAATTATTATTTGAAAAACTCTGAAATCGTAGCTATTTATATAGAATTATTAGCAGCTTGAAATAAGCTTGGAAATCTTCTTAAAAAGTCCCCTTTAACGACTAGTCAACGGCTAGTTTAATTTCAAATAAAACTGTCAAATCTGTCATAGTTGACCCAAATAGTCTACTATTTTTGAAAATAGTCGTCTATTATTTTGACAGAGCATTTTGAATAAAATCTTCCTCCAGTAGTCGACTATCTGGTGAGGATAGTAGGTTATTTCTTGATATTGGAGTTTTTATACTCAAAAACACTTGAAAATATTTTAAAATACTATATGGTATAACATATTTAAAACCATTTTTCAAGAATTTGTGTGTGTGTAATAGATATACATTGGATTTAACATTTTATATTATAACTTACACAAACATACTTTCACTAGCCTTTCTTCTTCATTTTTCGTCTTGAACCGTTTCTCCTTGATCCTTCATATTGTTTGATTAGTCGTAGCCTTCATATTCTTCAATTCTTCAATTCATGGCTCAATAGTAGACTTTTGATTTTGTCTCTAAGTTCTTCGATTTTTCTTCACAATGCGCTTAAAAGCTGCATTGTTATAAAATAATCCTATATACACTTGAAATAAATATATTAGTACTCGTATCACTTGTGCACATCATCAAAATCCACTGGGGTGGATCTCAATTTCCCAACAGCTTTCCCGTCATTTTCAGCTATATTCGAGTCCCACATCCTTTGTGTGGATTTTTTCTGAGGTCCATATGCACATATGTGCATGGGATATAATTAATATACAATTTCGTTTTTATTATTAAGAAACAATGGTGTTTTTAAGGAGAAAAATCATTGATGTATTATCATTAGCCTCGAGCGATGTGCCTAAGCAAAAAAGCAACATCACAATAATAATACTATATTAATGAAATAGTTAATATTATTATTTAGACAGTGGTTATAATCAATATTGACGTTGAATTAAAAGATTAATCAATTAATTAATGAACGACGACCAATGTAATAAGAAGATTGCTTATTAATTAAGCAAAATTAATCCGACCAAAACTTCATTTAAGAAAGTTATGAAACATTCTCCTATAATGATTCGGAAAGAAACAATCCAATAGACAACACTTTTTTGGTTTTTTGATATCTCTGTAATGATTGTTGTAAAAATTTCAGAGATTAGTGGATGATGCTATTTAATAAAATGATAAAAGAAAAGACTTATCAGCCGAGGCGTGCTAGGCACTGTCCTTAAGAGTAGATTTCCGCCCCTCAGAGTGAAAACTCGGTGCAGGCAGGTCCAGCGGCTACCCTCCAGGATTCAACGGCAACGGCCTTGTAAGTGTGCACTCACAATACAAGTCTCAAACAAGCAGCAACTAGTCTTCGGTCGCACAGGAATACAAAGATGAAAAGGTGAAGAAAAACTGGTCGCAGTAGCGAGCAGCAAAAAAGCTGAACAGCAAAAGCAACTAGAAATTCTGTGGAGGAAGAGAATGAATTTTTCCGGGGACAAAATTCTCTTGATATGCTGAGTATATATAGATGTGCAAAAGGGCTGTTGGAATTCAGCCATTTAATAAGAAAATGATTGTTGAGAATTTTAATGAGCCATCAATAAGAAAATAGCCGTTGCAAAATTAAACATCTATTAAAACAAAAGATATGGCTGTTGAAAACATAATGGGCTTTTTGTTGTGAATGGGTATTTACTGGGTTGGATGAGTTATTGGGCCAACTCAAGTGTTTGGGCCCATATCTGTATAAGCCCACTTGTATTCTCCCCTTTGGCTATAAATATAGACCTGAGGGCTCTCCCCTCAGTAGTTGATTCATAACACGTTATCAGCACGCGCCTCTAAATTTTTTCTTTTCCACAAATTTTTTTTCCGTTCGTTGTGAAGGCGAAGGCGAGACAGGAGATCCACGAGCGTGGTGCAAGGCTTCCTCCATCGAAGGTCGTCATCCGCGTAGGGCTTCGAGCAACCGTCGCTATATCCGGAGGACGGATATAGAGGTAAAAATACTAAAAACGATACTTTTAATCATACGTATGATTGCCCCTCCCCTAGATCTCGCAAGATCGTCATGGGGATTCATCGTCACCTTGAAAACGACGGATTATTCATCCCAAAAATCAAATTTTTTAGGGCTTTTGGATTTATTTTTTCAAACCCTAAATCAACCCCCGCCGGCGGCCTCGCCGCCGCCCCCCCCCGGCCACGCCGTCCCCCCCATAGGGGGGCAGCAGCCGCCGCACCCCCCTGCAGGGGGGGCGGCGGCCCCCGTGGCCGCCCCCCCCCCCCTCTGCAGGGGGGCGGCCCCCGCCGCTCCCCCCCGCAGAGGGGGGCGACGGCCCCCGCGCCCGCCGTCCCCCCCCCTAGAGGGGGGCGGCGGCCCCCTGGCCGCGTCCCCCTCTGCGGGGGGGGGGGGGGGGGGGGGGGGGGCGGCCCCCCTGGCCACGCCCCCCTCTGTGGGGGGGTGCGGCCCCCGCCGCTCCCCCCCGCAGCGGGGGGCGGTGGCCCCCTGGCCGCCCCCCCTGTGGGGGGGGTGCGGCCCCCGCCGCTCCCCCCCCCGCAGCGGGGGGCGGCGGCCCCCGCCGCGCCTCCCGTGCAAGGGGGTGGCGGCGGCGCCCCCCTGCAAACCCTAATTCAGTAAAAAACACACACAGAGCTGTGGGCCTGAAGCCCACAGTAGATCTGTGGGCTTCAGGCCCACAGATTTCACAAAAAAAAACAGATCTGTGGGCCTGAAGCCCACAGCAGATCTGTGGGCTTCAGGCCCACAGATTTCCAAAAAAAAGCCCTATGGGCCTGAAACCCATAGGTCTACTGCGGGCTTCAGGCCCGCAGGCTAATTTACCTGGAAAAAAAAAATTTTGGGGGAGGCAAAGGGCTATAAACTCGCCTCAAAAGGCAACTTATTAGCCTAAAAATTAATTTAAAATGGGGATTCAAAGGCAAAATACTCGTGAAAAATCACGATAAATTACGGGACGAATATCGGGCAGACAAGGGCATTTTGGGGATTTTTGGGGGGCTTTTTGGGATGATGAGGGAACCTTTTTTTCCTCATACAAAAGAAAATGTTAATTTTGGGCTCTTAATCAATTTAATTGATTAAACACATTTACTTTACAACCTATGCATCGTAATTTCTTTTACATGCTTTACATCTCTGGCAAAATTATGTGGATATTATTTGCGTGGTTGTACATTTTATTTAAAAACTTAATAATTAGGAAGATCCTGCGACCGCTCTGCCGTTAGTTACCTAACCTAACGGTGTATGACGTTGCCCAGTGGTCCAATAATTATTAAGTGATTAAATATCGCTTTATCCTCATATGAATAAACTGCCTGTGATGTCTGTGGATGAAAATGTTGATGAGCACAATATTCTTGCATAAATTGCTAAATGTGGTTTTTGGATCGGCCGTTTAGTCCCACAGTTTATTTCTCGCACTTTTCTTTTATTTTTGAGAGAAATTGTAGTGAGGAATTTATGTAAATGTCAAAGAAAGAAGACCAACTTCCATGGAGTTGGAAGCTACGCTTGAAGACGAAGATATTAAATGGGACCCACGGGGTTTCCAAAGTTGTATTTTCATTTTATTCAAGCTGCAAATTTGTATAATTTGGACTGTGGACTCTTGGACTCTTTCTTGTGGGACTGGCCGATCCACACGTTTAGCTTTTCATTAAATATTGCTCCCGCATGAAAATGTTCTTTCTGATTGATTATTAATTCATGCATGTTTGTGCTCTGCTAGATAAATGGCTAAAATTGCAAGCGTTGACTTTGAAGTGCTGGATGCATCAGGCAGAAACTATCTAAGCTGGCAGCTAGATGTTAAGTTTCACCTGCGGGCCAAGTCCCTCATCACTGCTGTGACTGAAAAAGAAAATGTTAGCGATATAGAGAAGGCGCAAGCCATCATCTATATTCGCCGCCATGTGGATAAGACCTTAAAGGCTGAGTACCTTACGGTCGAAGATCCACTTGAGCTATGGACCGCCCTTGAGGACAGGTATAAACATCAGAGAGATGTTATACTCCTAAGGGCGAGATATGAGTGGGAGAACCTGAGACTGCAGGACTTTAAGTCCATTTCTGAGTACAACTCAGCACTTTTTAGCATCACCTCACGCTTGAAGTTGTGTGGTGAAAAATTCTCAGAAGATCACATGCTGGAAAAGACGTATACGTCTTTCCATTAAAAGGATACGATACTTATGCAGCAATACCGTGAACGTAAGTTCACCAAGTATTCAGAGCTGCTGTCATGTCTTCTCATGGCCGAGCAAAACAGAGAGCTTCTTCTCGCCACTCACAATATGCGCCCTCCCGGCACTGTCCCCCTACCAGAAGCTCACCATAACTCTTCCTTCAAAAAGAAGAGGGACAATAAAAGAAAAGAAAGACCACAGAAAGGGGGACAACAGAAAAGAGACAAGGGCCCACCACAGCAGCGCAAGAATGAAGGGAAGCACAAGTTCACCTGGCGCAGGAATGATAACAAGAAAAACAATGCACCCCCACCCAAGAGGGACTGGGAAGACCAGTGCCACAGCTGTGGCATGACAGGCCACTGGTCTAGAGTGTGCAGGACCCCAGTGCATCTCCAGGAGCTTTATAAACAAAGCAAGAAAAAGAGTGCTGAATCAAACCTGGTGGCTGCGAATAATGCAGTCAAATTCACAGCAAAAGACTTCGAGTCAGATAATCTGCTTGATTAGCCTGTTATCATTTATCTTAGCATTTTATTGTATGAACATTTTATTTCATGAGAGCTTTTATGTATCTTCAATTCTGTTGAATAAAATTTAGCCTTTCTAAATGCAAATATTTACTCATCTTTTTTAGATGGAATGCTCTCATGACTGCTTAGTAGACATCGCGCCAACACATACGATCCTTCAACACAAATGCTATTTTCATAGCATTATCCCGTATAAGAGCCCTGTAAACACAATTTCAGGGCCATCAGACATAATTGAAGGTTCTGGGAATGCAACCTTGTTGCACCCCAATGGAACAGAACTAAAAATAAAAGATGCACTTTACTCTCCGAATTCCAAGAGAAACTTACTAAGTTTCAAAGATATCCGTTTTAACGGATTCCACTTGGAAACAGCAAATGTCAAAGAAAATGAATTACTGTATGTAACGTCTCAAGAAAATGGAGTTAAAACCATTCTTGAACGTTTTGAGAGCCTCTCATTAGGCCTCTACCATACAAAAATTCAGAGAGAGGAAGCAAACCTGACGGAGCACCTGAAGTGCCCGACATCGGCCAAATTCTTACTTTGGCACGATAGACTTGGCCACCCCGGATCTGTGATGATGCACCGGATCCTAGCACAATCCCATGTGCATAACCTGAAGAACCAGAAGATTCTTCAGAAGGGAGAATTCCCTTGTGTACCCTGCTTTAAGGGTAAATTAATAACATGGCCATCACCACTTAAAGTGGATATTGAGTCTCCTAGCTTCCTTGAAAGAATACACGGAGACATATGTGGACCTATCCACCCCCCTAGCGGGCCTTTTCGGTACTTTATGGTACTGATCGATGCATCTTCGAAATACTCGTATGTGTGTCTACTTTCAACCCGCAACTTAGCTTTTCCAAAGCTTTTGGCACAAATAATAAAGTTGCGGGCGCATTTCCCAGACAACCAAATAAAGAAAATACGTCTGGATAATGCGGGGGAATTTACCTCTCAGTCATTCCAAGAATATTGCCAGGCAACGGGAATAGAAATTGAACATCTGGTGCCGCATGTTCACACCCAGAATGGGTTAGCTGAGTCGCTAATTAAAAGACTCCAATGGTGCACGACCATTGCTGATGAAATCCCAGTTGCCGGTGGATGCATGGGGACATGCAATTTTGCATGCTGCATCACTAATAAAAATTAGACCCTCAGGAGGTCAGAGTCTATCCCCAATGCAACTCGCATATGGAACGCCGTCGAACATCTCTCACTTGAGAATCTTCGGCTGCGCAGTTTATATCCCCATTGCACCACCACAGAGGACCAAGATGGGTCCTCAACGTCGCCTAGGTATCTACGTTGGGTTTGACTCACCCTCCATTATAAGATACCTAGAACCCCAAACGGGAGACGCTTTCAAGGCACGCCTTGAAGACTGCAATTTTGATGAGACTTATTTCCCCAAAATGGGCCTAGACATCGAAAAGTCTAGTGCAAAGCAAATGTTAACTTGGGATACAAGAAGCTTGACCCACTATGATCCGGTAACAAAACAATGTGATGATGAGATCCGGAAGATCTTACACATCCAGGACACAGTCCATAGATTACCGGACTCGTTCACTGACAACCAGAAGATTGTCAGATCACACATCCCTGCTGCGAATACTCCAGCTAGGATTGACATCCCGAAGGATGGATGCAATCCACCTGCAGCAGAAGTGGCTGCACCTCAACAGAAAAGAGGCAGACCACCAGGCTCCAAGGATAAAAATCCAAGAAAAAGAAAAATATCCGTAGACCTTGGGACGATACCCCCACAGAGAAACGAGCTCGTGTCCATACCCTCTCCCCTCCCGGAATCAACTGCAGAGGAACTGCCAGGAGAAACAGAAATATCACTAAATTATGTACGTACAGGGGAGGTATTGGACAGAAAGAGTACAGTCGTCGACGATGACTTCGCGTTTCACATTGCCATTCACGTCGCCGAAAGCGATGATGATTATGAACCACACTCCGTTGCTGAATGCAAACGTAGAGATGATTGGCCAAAGTGGAATCAGGCAATAGAAGCCGAGTTGGACTCGCTTCAGAAATGAAAAGTCTTTGGGCAAATAGTCCAGACACCTACCGGTGTCAAACCTGTGGGATACAAATGGGTATTCGTCAGAAAAAGAAACAAAAATAATGAGATCGCACGCTACAAAGCTAGACTTGTAGCACAGGGATTTTCCCAAAGACCGGGTATAGACTATGACGAAACATACTCCCCGGTCATGGATGCGATCACGTTCAGATTCCTGATAAGCTTAACAGCAAAGGAAGGCCTAGATATGCAGCTAATGGATGTTGTGACTGCGTATCTATACGGCAATCTCGACAAGGAGATCTACATGAAACTTCCTGATGGCTTCTCAATGCCTGCTGAACTGAAAGATAGACCTCGGGACGTCTATTCTGTTAAGCTACAAAGATCATTGTATTGTCTCAAACAATCAGGAAGAATGTGGTATAACAGACTCAGTGAGTTCCTTGTTCAACAAGGATTCACGAACAATGAAGTGTGCCCTTGTATCTTCATAAGAACAAAGGGAAAAGGATTCGTGATAATAGCGGTCTACGTAGTCGATCTGAATCTCATAGGATCTCCCGAAGAGATCACTGAGATATCTGTAAGCCTAACTAAAGAATTCGAAATGAAAGACCTAGGCAAAACCAAATTCTGCCTTGGCTTACAGATTGAACATCAAAAAGACGGAATCCTATTACACCAAACCACATATACGAAGAAAATGTTGCAAAGATTCCATATGGACCATTGCCATCCATTGAGTACACCTATGGTGGTACGATCCCTGGATGCACATAAAGACCCCTTCCGGCCGCTGGAAGAGGGGGAGGATATACTTGGTCCGGAAGTTCCCTATCTGAGTGCCATCGGAGCACTACTATATCTGGCAAACTGCACGCGTCCCGATATAGCGTTCACAGTAAATTTTCTTGCCAGATACAGTGCAGCGCCTACACAGCGCCACTGGACCGGGGTAAAGCACCTTCTGCGCTACCTCCAAGGGTCTACAGATTTGGGACTCTTCTACAAAAATGGAACATCCTCTACACTTGCAGGTTATGCTGATGCAGGGTACTTGTCTGATCCCCACAAAGCAAAATCACAGACTGGGTACGTGTTTACCTACGGAGGGACAGCCATTTCCTGGAGATCCATCAAGCAAACCTTGACGGCGACCTCATCCAATCACTCGGAGATCATTGCCATCCATGAAGCAAGCAGAGAATGCGTATGGCTACGCTCAGTCATCCACCACATCTTGTCTACGACCGGACTGAAGACTGGAGACCTCGAGCCCATTACCATGTTCGAGGACAATGCTGCTTGCATAGCTCAGCTACGAGGTGGCTTTATCAAAGGCGACAGAACGAAACACATTTCACCAAAGTTCTTCTGGACGCACGAGCTACAGAGAGATGGCAAGATCGACATCAGACAAGTGCAGTCATGTGACAATTTGGCAGATTTGTTCACTAAAGCCCTTCCTACTGCTACCTTTAGAAAACTTGTACATAGGATTGGAATGAGACGCCTAAGAGATCTGAAAGCTTGAGAGCTTGTACAGATCAGGGGGAGTTTGGCAGAGTTTGTACTCTTTTTCCTTAACTATGATTTTTCCCACTGGGTTTTCCATAGCCAAAGGTTTTAACGAGGCAAATCTCACCAACTCAGGATCCTGAAGTATCCACCCCATGTGAGACCCATACAGGCTCAGAATCCTGAAGTATTCATGAGCAGGGTCCACAACTATGGCTGGATAATTGGGAGTGTTGTGAATGGGTATTTACTGGGTTGGATGAGTTATTGGGCCAACTCAAGTGTTTGGGCCCATATCTGTATAAGCCCACTTGTATTCTCCCCTTTGGCTATAAATATAGACCTGAGGGCTCTCCCCTCAGTAGTTGATTCATAACACTTTTAATATTCTTTAAAACAAAAGGGCTAAAAAATTATGATGCAAAACTCGGGCACTCCGTGAGCGCACCCGTGAACCCCCCTACGCAGGCGCGACGCCAGTGCACACACGCTAAGGTTTTCCGGATCCGACGCCCACATTTTCCATTCGGCTAAACCCGGTTTGGGCCCGGCCCCTTTCTTGGGCTCATGCGCACGCGAGCTACCCCTAAATCCTAGCCCATTAACAAGTCCAATAGCCCATTTATAAGAAGTCCCTTATATACCCAACCAAGTGTGTTCTCCCATCCAATGTGGGACTAAAGTTTGGCTTTGAATTGAATGAAATTCCAACAATCCCCCACTATTTCAAAATTCAAAGGTAAGGATATAAGAAGAGGAAGAATAGATGTGAGATCGAATACGACGATTCAATACATTAGCAATGGTGACTTTCGGTCTATGAACCATTACTTAGGGAATGAAAGTGTGTTCTACAAGAAGTTGGTGAAACATATAGTTTCTATGAACCAATCTCCTTTATTATAAAACATTGACTCACAACCCATATTGAATCATCAATGAATAGTTGCTTGCTCTTACGGGTTGGCACGTTTCGGCCATGCGCCATACCTGGATGTTCATGAGTGCTCTAGCGAATGTACCCAAATTCGCATAGGAAGCGGCTCCACTTTCACACCCATATAGGTGGACCCATCAAGTGTGCTCGACGATTATGCACACCACCCAACAAGGGCTATGGTTTCCATTAAGAGCCATATGCTCATCCTTGCTCATCGTCGATAGCATTGTCTACACCATAGGAAGGGACATGAATATAATGATAGTGCTCATCACGATCAACAAGTGACTTGTTGTTACCCATATGAACCTACTTCATGAGATCATCAATCACATAGGTTGGGTTACCATCACTCTTGACCTATGTTTTAGGTATAAGTCCCATTCCCCTCGATGTACTTTCCACTAACTTCCTAATTAGTGGTTTTGTCAGAGGATCAGCCAAATTCATCTCTGACCTCACATAATCAAGGGATACTATCCCATGATTTAGCAGCTGCCTCACAATAGAGTGCCTTAGGCGTATATGCCTACTTTTCCCATTAAAAACTTTATATTTGGCTTTTGCAATTACAGCCTGACTATCACAATGTATAGACACAGACGGTACCGGTTTTTCACAAATGGGAAGATCACCAAGAAGGTTTTTAAGCCATTCGGCTTTACTACATGCCTTCTCTAAGGCAATAAACTCGGACTACATATTAGACTGAGCAATACATGTTTGCTTGGATGATTTCCAAGACACCACACCTCCACCAAGTGTGAAAACATAACCACTTGTGGATTTAAGATCATCTGAATCAAAGATTCAGTTTGCATCAGTAAAACCTTCTAAAACTGATGGATCGCCTAAAAAATAATCCATATACAAGAGTTCCTTTCAAATATCTCACAACTCTTGACAATGCATTCAAATGATCGCTATTATATGGAGTAGCTACATATTTTTTTTAAAAAAAATCATTATACCCATTTGATAGCAAAACACAATCAAATTTATTATGCCATTGTTTTGGAGCTTGATTTAAACCATAAATAGATTTAACAAGTTTGCTTACATGGTTTCAACAATAGTGTTAGGCTTCTAACAACTAGGAGTCCATATGAAGCGCTATTTTGAGCATAGCTAATAAACATGCAATCAAAGCTTTTATGACCTAATTTACTTTTCTTAGGCTCTGGTAAAAGAACTTTAGCTAGGCACCCCCACACTTTGAGGTAAACAAGGGTTTTTTTTTGAACAAACTCAAACTCTTGTTATGGCACAATGCTTATGAATGGTCAAGACAACTGACAAGTTAAGCAACAATTTTACCATGTAAATCGGATGATCCAAATGCAAGAGATTATCCAAATGTCGAATATGTATACATGAACATTATGTTTCGTACATACATATGAGACTATTTGAATCATGCTGAACTGGGATGTTTCTAATGCAATATTTGAAATAAAGGCTTCTGGATCCCATGCTTAAGGAAATGACATGGGCAAAAATCCCAATAGAACATGATCTTTTCATAAAGTAGGGAAATATGTCCCCAGTGAATCAAACAGAGGTGTGACCCAATCAATTTTGGTCATGGTTCCATGGTCTCTTACTAACTGAACATAACTAATCTTAAAGCATGGAAGCATGGCCCCAATCAACATGTGGCAAGCATCAATACAGTTCGCAATTCATAGTTAAGGAAATAAATAATGGACAAACCCCAACTAACTAGAAGCATAATATGGTCTGATCCAAAAGATTAAGCATGAGTTGGCTAAAATATGTTTATCGAAAATCAAAACAATTATCAAGTATTCCCCATGAATACAGTATGGGTGTTACAGTATTTGATTCCCAAAATTGCATAAGATCATCAATTCCCAAGTATTGCAATAATCCCATTGTTGCGTAATCGAGGTAAATCCCTGAATGAACCCCAACAAATACCACGCAATGCTTTCATTAATTCGATTCAAAATAGTCTATTCTAAACACTTAGACAGCCCATCCAATAAAATAGGCCATTAAACATTGACTGTTTCAATGGATACGCCAAAATTGCATTGTACTAAAAAATAAAAAATAAAAAGGCAAAACATCTACAGTTTTCAAATCACAATCCTCATGTACAAATAACAAAACAAAAAACATTTCAAAACTTGCCTCATTTCTATTTTCACATCCGAGAACATGCAATTACTAGTCATCAAATTTTTAGTAACATAAACGAAAATGAGGTTCTGTTTTGGATTACACCCCGTGCAACCACCCAATGACAAAATGTAAGAGACTCAGAAATCCACAAGAAACAATTTCCTGTTGGAGCTTTTTATCTTTTAAAATTAGAGGCTCGTCTTTTGTAATGTGAATAATTGATGCATAATACAACACTGGACATCAATCCATGAATACTCTACAATTGAGTAATCAATATGCAATTCACATGTAGTAATCAATTATATGTCTCTATGAATAAATAAACTAAAATGTAGCTCCATCTAATAGCCTGAAGAATGTCAAACAATAAAACCGTTCAATAAGGTAAATTCTATATCTTCATCGCAAATTGGGCAAACAGAGATATGATTTCCAGGACAGATCAGAACAAAAGGACTGGCACATGCAATATAATGCGTAATATCAAATGTAATACATATTTAGCACACCGTTACCCAATAAATACCCGTATTCGATCTGAATCTGAATTCCTTTTTATCAAATATATATAATGACTTCAATTTCTGAATAGTTTCCATATTAGTTTCACTATCCACAAACAAACACAAATACAGTACATCCACTATCTGCTACTTTTACATTCCTACAAACGTATCTGATGTCATTCTCTCACATGGTCAAGCCTACCACCAGACAAAAAAATGAACATGACAACAAGATGAACAAGAATAACATGCAATTTGAAAACCCAAAACTTCAATGACATCATAATGCAGCAGGGATCAATGAAATTACACTTGTCGCTAGAAACGCATTTTATTTGTTATGTTATAAAATACTTGGTTGGTAATGGCATATTGATCGGTCCATATTTTACACCTTTTTTCTGCATATTTGCATGCCATTTCGGTTGCTCATATTGCGATTTTCACGATTATTCGATGATATTGTGTTACTTTTCACTATTTCTTGTTTTTGTCGGATTTCAGGAAATATGAGCAATTTGGAGTAAAAATGAGCTTAAAGGACTTGCACGTGTAACGGAGCATCGCTCATGGACTTATTGAGGACCTAGCAGCAATAGAAGACGAGTGAAAGAAGAAAGAACGTCGTAGGAGCGACGAGGAAGCGAAATGATGAAGATTAGGCATTTTCAGCATGCCACTCGGCCGAGTGAAGGAGTCACTCGGCCGAGCAAAGAAGCCCGCTCGGCCGGCCAGATCGGACACGCAATTACTTGAAGATTAGAGTGCACTCGGCCGAGTGACGACATCCCACTCGTCCGAGTATGGAGACACCACTCGCCCGAGTGGCACACGAACGACGGCATCCAAAAGACCAGACTTACTGTAATCCGTCAGTCGACTACGAGCTCCGACTCGGCCGAGTACCAAAAGCCCCTCGGCCGAGTGACATTTGCCGCTCGGCCGAGTGATGCCGAGGACACGCAGCGCCCAGATTTTCAGACAGCCTCCCACTCTTTTGAAATCTGCTATCATTCCAGTAATCAAAGTATTTTTCTCATATTTTTTATGGATAGTATACTTCATGAAGATTCCAACGCCGCCAAGAACGCGCAAATCGGAGGTCGGATGAAATCTGGGGAATTTCTGCAAGTTGATGCTGCAGTGCTGGAATTTCCACTCGGACTCGGCCGAGTGCGGCCTGGGCCCAGATTTTAAGTTACGGTTTGGGCTGTTTTTGGGCATGAATTTGAGGGGTTTTCTAGGGTTATTTGCTAGGGTTTTGGGAGACTATATAAGGGTTTTGTAGCCACCATTAGAGAGGTTCCCAAGATGTTTTATTAGTGATTATTTTAGAGGTTAGGCCATGCCCTAGGCCCCCTCTTGGATCTAAAAGCTTGTATTTGGATTAAAGACCTTCATCAAAGCTAAGTATTTTGTTCTTGTTATTTGAATCTTTGTTTTTTCTATCTTTTTGTATGCAAGCAATGATTTTTATTGATTCTCATATCGTTATTGCTATGCTTGAGTAGATTTGTTGTTCTAGGGCATGTGGATGAACCCTATGGATCTAATTTCAGATTTGTGATGAATAAATTTCTAAATTTCTAGAATTGTTAGGAGGTTAGGTTGTGATTGATTTATTACGGATAGCTAGGGATTTCCATCGATTGGGGTTTGCAAGAGATTGGATTCTAATCGATGGGAAGACCTAGATATTCGATTTAGGTTTATAATCGAGATTCTCTAGACTTGGTTTGCAAGAGATTGGACCAAAGCTAGGATTTTTATTATAAATCTATACCCATATTCGTTTCCAAGAGATTGGACGAATACGAACTATCACAACTTAGATCGTAACTCGAGTTTGCACGAGAATGGGCTCGAGGGGCGATTGAACAATGATGTCGATCCTAATGCTAGTGGCTTAGGCTATGGTTTGCAAGAGATTGGGCCCTATCCTAGGTTGCTATAGACCGGCAATAGCGCGAGAGTGTGAGCTTGGTTCTCTATTCAGTTACGACTAGTTCACCCCAACGCAAGTCTAGTAATATTGAGATTCACTATTTACAATGATGTATGACTATCCGTAGTGGGAATTCCCTATCCCTAGACACTTTTATTATATTGTATTTGAATCGATATTTAACTGACTTCTTTATCACCGACACCGACATCCACCACCATTTCCATTACATCATTCCATAACCATCTCCACCAATAAGACATTCGTAGTCGAGCCAACCTAGGATAGATTGGAACCAACACCACCTCCTCGTGTTCGATACCCGCTCGCCACTTGACCGTGGGCTTGCGGTAAAACTACAATCGTTCTCTGGGTGTATGTCCGGGGCCGACCAAGTTTTTGGCGCCGTTGCCGGGGAGGTGTTTTCCCGTTGGGTGCCAATTTGTCACAATTAGGTTGATTAGACTACATTAAAAAACAAAAAAAAACAAAAAACATTGAGAGAGATTTTTTTTCCCCACCACCTGCTACTATTATTATCTTTATCTCTCTTTGTACCACTGACGTCTTTTCCAGGTTGTTTACTTTGCTTGATCAGGTACAGTTGTTGCAGCGATGGTGCTTCCAAAGAAAATGAGAGCGGGCTCTATACAATCCTACATGTATCTCGCTACATTCTATCAGGCTGATGGAGAATCCTTCGGGGAAGCCTTGTCTAGGTTTGAAGGAATGTTAGGAATGTTCCAGACGGAGTCAGACCATGAGTGGAATGACTCCACGCTATTTGATATCTTCACTAGAAGGCTAAGGGGACCCTCACGTGAGTTTCTGAAGAGGATGCAAGTGGGAAAGTTCGGTGATTTGCAGTTGGCAGCAGCCTTGGAGCAAATGATAGATGAAGCTCGATCTACTGGTTCACTAACCGTTACGGTAAGTAAACCATACGACCAAGTATTCATCGATTTTGTTATGGCTAATGTCTCTAGTGCAGGTACTATCATAGATGGAGTGTATGCTTCACTTGAAGGTGATCATATCCACCTTTATACCATCAACACTCCACAAATAGAGACATCTGAGTTGCCAAAGGAGGACACGTACACGGACCTATTGAGAAACATTGTCGACATAGTTCGAAATTCCGGTCCATTGACAATAACGGCAGGTGATCTGTAACGACTGCTTTTCATGTATCTGGATTTAATATAATATAATATATGTTTTGGTGGATTTTCTCCTCTTGTGTGGTTTTCGTCTCCATAGATTTCATTTTCGATCGATTCGTCGTATTTTATCGCTTCTTCCTTAGGATTGTCGATTTCGAAGTATGTCATTCGTGACGGGCTTCATAACGGTCGTATCTAACTGTTAGATCAAGCCTAGGAGTCTTAGGAATCGATCCCGAGGCCCCGCGCTCCGTATCGGAACTTTTGGTGCTCATTAGCCGGTAGAAGAAGGGGCACCGATCGACTAGATGACGATCCAGTCGGTCGGCAATCCTTCTTGGACCGACTAGTTAGCTTTCTAAATTTCTCAGGAGTTACTGTTTATCGTTAGTCGGTCTAAGAACGTTGGTTGACCGACTAGGTTGCAAACTAGTCGGTCAGCAATGCTTCTTTAACCGACTAACTCATCATCTTATTTTTGTATCAGCTACTGTTTACTCTTAGTCGGTCTAAGAACGTTCATCGACCGACTAGATGCTAAACTAGTCGGTCAGTATTTGTTCATGGACCGACTAACTCTAGAATCCTATTTTCGTTCAGGAGTTACTGTTTGCACTTAGTCGGTCTGCGTTGGTCGACCGACCGACTAGTTGCCAAACTAGTCGGTCAGTGGTTGCTCTTTGACCCACTAACTAGTGTTAAAACCCTAATTTCTGGGCAGCCGCCAGCTCAACCTATTTATACCCAACCCAAACGATTTCATCTTCTCCAACACGACCCAAAACCCTAAAATCTTCCCCCTTGAGCCCCCATCTTCCTCCAAGCTTCATTTCTTCATTCCAAGCCTCAAATCCATCATCCAAACCATCCATTCACTCCATCTACCTCTCATCTTCCCCAAAATCTCACCAAAACCCATCAAAATCCCCAAATCCTCCAAAACCCTAGTTTCACCCAAACTTCTCCAATCTTTACCAGATCTGATCCTAGGGTTCCCCGGAGTGTTTCTTCCGTCTCCTCTTGGTAAGAAATCGATCTACCGTTGTTTTCATAACTTATTTATAATTTTTGTGAAACCCTAATAAATTTCATGTTGTTTGATGTTGTTTCCCCCGTAACAGCGATTCCCCCGTAGATTAGCATCCGTGTGACGAAGTGGTCGTCATCCCCGGTGCTAGGCAAGTGAAACTTGCCACCTAGGGTTTAGGCCATGTTTTAGGCCATTTGCTTGTTGTAGGCGTAAAAGAGGCTAGGCGACGAAATGATACTCGCCTAGGCGCAAATTGGGGAACTAGCTTGACAACGAAGCTAGTTCCAACACATATAGCATGTTGCACAATTTCCATGTCATGTTTACTTTCCATTAACGGTACGCAAATTAATTGTCATGTCATTGTATTCTTAAGTGTTTCTGTGATTGCGTAGCTTTGCTACAAATGCTTGTGTTCCTGGCTCGTGTTCCAGAAGCGGGCCATGTGTTGGTTGATAGCCAATGCCCGAATTGCGTGTTTCCGGCTAGGTGCACCCCTACGCCAAATGTTTAAGAATGCGAGCTCATGTGCGGGGCAACCCTGGCTCACTAGCTGAGCTCATGTTCAGGGACCCTGGCTCCATTACGTGTGGGTATTGGGGGTAAGAGTTAAGCGACCAATCAACTGGGAGTCTGCCCGATCAGCAACTGCAGTGGTAAGGCGTAAACTCTTGGGTTTGGGGTAGTTGTTAAGCGGCCAATCAGCGAATGTAAAACCATTCAGCTGTAAGGCGTAAACATCTACAAAACAACGTGAATAGTGAATTGATTGTGATTGATAGTAGCGTGGCTACTCTTGTCTTGTCTTGTCCCGATAATTGTTCTCTTGTACAAATCGTCTTGCCATGTTTTAATTGTGCACTCATGTTATAACTTCCATGCCATGCATACTAAACTGCTAGGTTGCTAGTTGCCTTACTTTCAGTTTCCTTGCCCAAGTCTTTTAGACTTGCTGACATGTGCCCCTTTACTCTTTTGGGTGACACATGTTAGATCCTGAGCCCGAGTACCTTGTTGAGGACGAGGTGTTTGCTGACGCCGAGCCCGAGCTTGTGTTTGACGGGGAGTACGTGGACACTGGGGACCAGTCCTAGTGTCTTCGTTGTGTTTTACTTTTGTTAGACAGTTATTTTGTTATCGGTGCGTAGCACCTATACTTTGTTATGTCGTTTCTTTTGTTGGCCTTGTTCTGGGCCCTTAGACTCTTTTCTTTTTGGCCTGGTGGCTTTTCTGGATGTTGGACTTATTTTCTTGTTGGACAATGTATGAGATGTGAGATTTTATTTCAGTCTCTCCTTGTGTTATTATTGTTATTCTGTTGTGGTTACAGGGACCTGCTTATGTATTGTTGACGCTTATCGGGTTTGGGGCTTCATAGCTCCACTCCCGTGCGGACCTTTTCACGTCTCGCCTCCATTTTAGGGAAGCGGGTCGTGACATGATCCTTTTGAGCTTGAATTTCAAAACTTTATTACTCATTGTATCTCTTCCACATGCACAATTGATGATGGAGTCTACGCTCTAATTGAGGGGCACAAGACCTATTTTTACACCATGGTCGAGATACATGAGCCTATAGAGCCACCTTATGCCGTCGTCGCCTCCCCCTGCCACCCACCTGAGTCAGAGCAGCCTATACCATCAGAGGATATTATTGTGGAGGTCATGCATACAGTAGTGGAGCAGACCATCGACGAGGACGTGACTTTGGACGATGACATTTGCACACAGATGGAGCCCGAATTGTGCCCCCTCCTTTCGAGCTACCGCAGCCATCCCCACCTTCTACAGAGGCTGAGCATCCCTCAGATGACCACGCTTCCACTGATGTTGAGGACAATCCCATAGAGCTTATGGCTCCCCTTCAGGGAGATCTCTTTACTCCCTCATCTCCTACATTTGGTTCTCCTCCCGTGTATGCTGTTTTTTATGATTCAGATTTTGGCGACTCATCGTGCCTTTTGCAGGATTCATGTACATACGATCAAGAGGTACGATGGGACGTATACAAGGAGGAGAGCGAGGAGTTAGCACTCATGGACGCTATTGAATATGATCAGGAGGTGCGATGGGATAAGTCTGACGATGATGAGGAGCTGCCTGATGAGACCTATGCTTATATGCCCAAGCTACCTGAACAACCTGAGGCGAACAATGAGGAGTTGATCGACGTGGTATACGAGAGTGGAGATTTATTTCCAGGGAAGTGTTGTCCCCCGTCTTTAATTTTAAATACTTATGTTGATGACCCTCTTTGGAATACATTTATTTTGGGGAAGAATTATCCACATCAGATTGATGCGGCTTATCTCTTGTAGGGTACAGGTGGAGTCCTTGGAGAGGTGCTGGGAGCAGCATTGCTGGAGTATGATGGAGTCCGTGGACACACGCATCTGGCAGAGCCGCGAAAAGAGCAGTTGGAGCAGTTGCCTGCACCGGCAAAGATACTGGATCCGCCTTTTGCTATAGGTGATATCAATCCAGTAGTGTAGAAATTTTTATGCTTTAAATAAACACGAATCCTCTCGACAGCGAGAGGACCATATAGATTTGATTGAATAAATATCACCTCATATGATGGCAACAAAATTTTTTTTACACCCCAAACCCATTATATATATATTAATTGCCCTCTTTATATTTTGATGTGTCACATCCTTTTGCTCACCACCACCGAGCATTTCTTTCAAGTGAAACCTTACTTTCTTATTTGTTTGACTTGATCTCGCTTAGTGAAGCCGTGATATTTTTGATTGAGTCATTCGAATAGGATTGTTTGGTATAAGCTTGGGGGAAGGCGCTCTCATGCATCATTGTATGTGCATGTAGTTGCATTAGGATTTCATGTCATTCATTTCATCATTTTTCATTCACCCCCCTTATTATTATCGTTGTCCCTCATATTCTTCCATTATGATCACATTGAGGACAATGTGAAGTTTAAGCTTGGGGGAGTGCATTTCCATACCATTTAGATGCATTAGTTGCATTTCTACTTTATTTTAGGATTTTTAGAATTTTTCAAAATTTTTGCATCATCTTTTTGAATTTTCCATCTTATTTTCCTTTTATGTGTGTTCATGCATCATATTGTGTGCTTGATTTTCTTTTCTTTCCCCTCTTTTATTTTTATTTCTTTACTTTCCTTTTCTTTTCCTCCTTTTGCTAGATTTGTTCCTTATGATGACATCTCTTATTGCTTTAGTAGCCCTCACGATACTTATTATTCCTTGCCATGCTACTTAGAGTATTCCATAGTCTTGCTATTCACATATGCTTGCAAATCTATTTCTTTTGTTGATTCCTCTACATGAATGCACGATATTAATTGAAGCTGAATGTATGGATTAATGTTTAGTATGCTTTTGTTGGAAATGCACCAAGATTCACGCATCATTAGTATATCTGAAGCATCAGTTTTATTGTCTTATTCACCTTCTGTTGCATGCCTGATATGGTTGTAAACTTTACTGCTTTACTTCACTATTTATTGAAATGATTGAGAATATCCATGCTTGCATAAGAGTTTTAGTTGAAGTATTATTTTATTGAACCGTTCGTGCACATCTTAGAGTGAACCGAGTGCTACATTATTTCTTTCTCCACATATATCCTTTTATTCTCTACATGTCACTTGAGTTCACCTCCTAAAGCTACTTATATCGCATTTATTTCCCAAAAATCACCACAAAAGAAAAAAATTTCCTCCAAAAAGTCCAAAAAGCCAAAAAGGAGCCAAAAATCAAAAATACAAATCAAATTGCTCCTACAAAAATCCAAGAAGAAAAATGAGAAACAAAGTCCAAAAGAAAAAAAATATATTTCTCTATCTCATTATTGGAGCCACAAAAATACTTGGGAAAACCAAGGCAAAAATCCCATTTTCCACTATCATATTCCTTTAAATGTGATGCCTCAAGCTAAGCTTGGGGGGGGGGGGGCGAATTCATTTGACCATATGAGTGAGTATGACATTAGAGTGGAGACGTGCATGAATGGGAATATTCGATAATGCTTAGACTTTGCAAAATATATTAGATATGGAGATTTTTCATGATTTGAAATAAATATGTGAATGCCATGATTTATTCCATTCTCCATTGCATGTTTGGTGTGATTCTTATATGCTTCATTTATAACTTTTGATTGAAAAGTGCATCGCCAACATTTGTATATTAAATCCTATGAAATACGTGACGTGGATATGAATTGATTGTATGAATTTAGAGAAGCCCTTTTGTTGTTCTTAAAAGCTTGCAAGTACCATGTTTATGTAAGATATGAAATCCTTATAGCATGTGATTTGTATTTTCCAAGTTATCGTGATGTGTAGCTTATGGCTTGATATCTGAGAGAAGAATCTAGCGACCCCTTCCACCGCGTGTTCTTTATTTTTCATTTCATTTTCTTTATTTTCATCTCTCGAGTTTGTCTCTCTACTTATCTTCCTCGAGGACGAGTAAGAGTTAAGCTTGGGGGATTTTGATTGGTCCATATTTTACACCTTTTTTCTGCATATTTGCATGCCATTTCGGTTGCTCATATTGCGATTTTCACGATTATTCGATGATATTGTGTTACTTTTCACTATTTCTTGTTTTTGTCGGATTTCAGGAAATATGAGCAATTGGAAGCAAAAACGAGCTTAAAGAACTTGCACGCGTAACGGAGCATCGCTCATGGACTTATTGAGGACCTATCAGCAATAGAAGACGAGTGAAAGAAGAAAGAACATCGTAGGAGCGACGAGGAAGCGAAATGATGAAGATTGGGCATTTTCAGCATGCCACTCGGCCGAGTGAAGGAGTCACTCGGCCGAGCAAAGAAGCCCGCTCGGCCGGCCAGATCGGACACGCAATTACTTGAAGATTAGCGTGCACTCAGCCGAGTGACGACATCCCACTCGTCCGAGTATGGAGACACCACTCGCCCGAGTGGCACACGAACAACGGCATCCAAAAGACCAGACTTACTGTAATCCGTCAGTCGACTACGAGCTCTGACTCGGCCGAGTACCAAAAGCCCCTCGGTCGAGTGACATTTGCCGCTCGGCCGAGTGATGCCGAGGACACGCAGCGCCCAGATTTTCAGACAGCCTCACACTCTTTTGAAATCTGCTATCATTCCAGCAATCAAAGTATTTTTCTCATATTTTTTTATGGATAGTATACTTCATGACGATTCCAACGCCGCCAAGAACACGCAAATCGGAGGTCGGATGAAATCTGGGGAATTTCTGCAAGTTGATGCTGCATTGCTGGAATTTCCACTCGGACTCGGCCGAGTGCGGCCTGGGCCCAGATTTTAAGTTGCGGTTTGGGCTGTTTTTGGGCACGAATTTGAGTGGTTTTCTAGGGTTATTTGCTAGGGTTTTGGGAGACTATATAAGGGTTTTGTAGCCACCATTAGAGAGGTTCCCAAGATGTTTTATTAGTGATTATTTTAGAGGTTAGGCCATGCCCTAGGCCCCCTCTTGGATCTAAAAGCTTGTATTTGGATTGAAGACCTTCATCAAAGCTAAGTATTTTGTTCTTGTTATTTGAATCTTTATTTTTTCTATCTTTTTGTATGCAAGCAATGATTTTTATTGATTCTCATATCGTTATTGCTATGCTTGAGTAGATTTGTTATTCTAGGGCATGTGGATGAACCCTATGGATCTAATTTCAGATTTGTGATGAATGAATTTCTAAATTTCTAGAATTGTTAGGAGGTTAGGTTGTGATTGATTTATTACGGATAGCTAGGGATTTCCATCGATTGAGGTTTGCAAGAGATTGAATTCTAATCGATGGGAAGACCTAGATATTCGATTTAGGTTTATAATCGATATTCTATAGACTTGGTTTGCAAGAGATTGGACCAAAGCTAGGATTTTTATTATAAATCTATACCCATAATCGTTTCCAAGAGATTGAACGAATACGAACTATCACAACCTAGATCGTAACTCGAGTTTGCACGAGAGTGGGCTCGAGGGGCGATTGAACAATGATGTCGATCCTAATGCTAGTGGCTTAGGCTAGGGTTTGCAAGAGATTGGGCCCTATCCTAGGTTGCTATAGACCGGCAATAGCGCGAGAGCGTGAGCTTGGTTCTCTATTCAGTTACGACTAGTTCACCCCAACGCAAGTCTAGTAATATTGAGATTCACTATTTACAATGATGTATGACGATCCGTAGTGGGAATTCCCTAGCCCTAGACACTTTTATTATATTTTATTTGAATCGATATTTAACCGACTTCTTTATCACCGACACCGACATCCACCACCATTTCCATTACATCATTCCATAACCATCTCCACCAATAAGACATTCGTAGTCGAGCCAACCTAGGATAGATTGGAACCAACACCACCTCCTCGTGTTCGATACCCGCTCGCCACTTGACCGTGCGCTTGCGGTAAAACTACAATCGTTCTCTGGGTGTATGTCCGGGGCCGATCACATATCATGTACAAAGATGTAAATAATAAGTAATGTGATATTACTCATGTTCTTTTGGATTCATGACGATTTATCATTCTCATTCTATATGAAGCATGACCACAAGAACAAGCTCAACAGCCACCCTTTAGTCCTAACATTCAAGTGCCAACTATATGAATTCTTTTCTCCACCTAGCTCTACCAATTAAAAGCCACTGGTTATATTTGAAAGAATCACAAAATCTTATTAAGAAAGAAGGACAAAAATTTCCATTTTCTTAGTATTCCAAATACGATCCAACATATTTAGAGGAAACTATTTTTTTAAAACAATTAAATTCAGTTATGATAGCAGCAGTGACATATAGTCAAATAATTAATCTCTTCACTTTGCAGCAGGGAATTGTAACAACGATGTTTCTTCACAATAAAAGGAATGATCATCTTATTAGCATATACATATACTTAACAATCAATAATAGAAATTAAAACATGCATTACACAAGTAATTTTGATTCGGAAAATGTCATTCTAAGTTTACAGCAAACCAAAAAACTTCAAATTTGGTCTAACATCCATAATTAGGGGTTTCCCGTAAGCAATGCCAAATTGCCAATACCCATGGCCAACATCACATTTGCTAGAAAATTAAGAATTAATTGTACAAATTAAACGCTTGCATCCAAGTAAAGAGAAAAACAATTCGAGTTCAGAGAGAGCATGCAGGTGGTTAGCAGGAACAATAGCAGCATCCATAAAATCTACTCTTCAGATTGTTGTAAAAATTTCAGAGATTAGTGGATGATGCTATTTAATAAAATGAGAAAAGAAAAGACTTATCAGCCGAGGCGTGCTTGGCACTGTCCTTAAGAGCAGATTTCCGCCCCTCAGAGTGAAAAATCGGTGCAGGCAGGTCCAGCGGCTACCCTCCAAGATTCAACGGCAACGGCCTTGTAAGTGTGCACTCACAATACAAGTCTCAAACGAGCAGCAACTAGTCTTCGGTCGCACAGGAATACAAAGATGAAAAGCTGAAGAAAAACTGGTCACAGTAGCGAGCAGCAAAAAAGCTGAACAACAAAAGCAACTAGAAATTCTGTGGAGAAGAGAATGAATTTTTCCGGGGACAAAATTCTCTTGATATGCTGAGTATATATAGATGTGCAAAAGGACTGTTGAAATTCAACCATTTAATAAGAAAATGGCTGTTGGAGAATTTTAATGAGCCATCAAAAAGAAAATAGCCGTTGCAAAATTAAACATCTATTAAAACAAAAGATATGGCTGTTGAAAACATAATGGGCTTTTAATATTCTTTAAAACAAAAGGGCTAAAAATTATGATGCAAAACTCGGGCACTCCGCACGCGCACCCGTGAACCCCCCCCTACGCAGGCGCGACGCCAGCGCGCACACGCTAAGGTTTTCCGGATCCGACGCCCACATTTTCCATTCGGCTCAACCCGGTTTGGGCTCGACCCCTTGCTTGGGCTCATGCGCACGCGAGCTACCCCCAAATCCTAGCCCATTAATAAGTCCAATAGCCCATTTATAAGAAGTCCCTTATAAACCCAACCAAGTGTGTTCTCCCATCCAATGTGGGACTAAAGTTTGGCTTTGAATTGAATGAAATATCCAACAATGATTAATCTCATTTTTCAGAATTGGGTAGTGAAAACCAGAATTTAACTTTTCTTTTCGATTATAACAGTTGGAATCATCCATTGAGGTATATAAAACATGATCGATTTAAAAATGCAGAAGGGATAAGGATTAACCCAGTATGAGATATCACATTATTTTAGGAACCCTAGATGCTGTCGGAGTAAAGGATCTGTTGACGGATGGGTACCAGCCAACAGTAAGGTGAGCTGACTCGGACGCCTCTGATGAGATGGATCCTCGTCAGCTGTTCAGTAGGACCCACGGTGATTGGAACCCGGGTTAGAGAATGCCAAACTCGAGCTACGAGGCTGGAGCTTGACCCAACTATGATAATCCTGGACTAAGCACGACCGAAACTTGGGTCGTTTGGAACGATCTTCAAGCTACATGAGGAGATAAGTATCGTGCTATCTATAGCACAAACACTCGTTAGGGGGTCGGATTTGGGTTCCGACCCATATCCCATCCAATGGTTAATTTAGTATGGACTCAAGATATGGCTTGGGGTAGTCAAGCTCAACCTAAAGGGTGATCATCTTGAGGCTATCTCGCCGAGTTATGGAAGAAGTAATATTAAAGTAGAAAGTAAGATAAAGAAGCTTCAGAGTGCGACTGCCCGTATCCAGCAGTACACATATTTTCGTATTCTACGTATTTTTATACTTTAAAGATATTTTAAAATGATTTGTCAGGAGTTTTATATCAAAAATAGTTTCAAATCAATTATATAAAAAATATTTTTGCATCATCATACTGAAAGGCCACTCAGATTATTTTGTGACAACATGTCTGCAGTAGCATTTGTCACAAACAACAGGAGTTCGGCGAAATCAAAGCATATTGGTATCAAGTTCCTGATTGTTAAAGAGAGAGTTGAAGCCCAATAGTCTCTACACATAAATGCCCCACAACCTGTTTAACTCATTTAGCCCATTTAATTGATTAAAACCAGATCACTTAATAAATTGGGCTTAACAAGACAGCGTAGCACTTATATAATTATTCACCGCATATTAGCCCAACGTTGGATTAAGATCCAACTTAGTTGGATAAGTTCCAACAATCTCCCATTTGGGCTATATGCTTAAACTTTATAATTATATTTCATAGTGCATACAACCAAATAAGATCTTAACTTACTGTCATTTCTTTAATGAGTCAAAAAACCAATCCGGTCCATCAATTATATTAGCAAGGGATCAAATAGATCTTCGTCGCAGCAATTGCAGCTCGACCCATCAGTGGTCACCGTGCTAATACAAAGGAATGACATGGATTATGAAGTGGATGTGTAGCATGGAAATTACATGTGATGTGATCTAACATGTCTATTTCCAACTGATCCTCCTTAACCTTAGTGAGATCAAAAACATAAACACATATTTTCATACGCATTTATAAACACAGAGTTGAAATATGAAGCCAAACTAAAAATTGAACTTTATTTCTGCAGAAATAAACCATAAACCAAATATGCATAACTGAAGGCTGAAATGTTGTCAAAAATAGAAGCACTACAAAAATTACAAACTCCCACTAAAACTGAATATCTTCATATGACATGACACCCATACAAGCAACATGACCATGAAACGTTTTGGGTGGCAGTCCCTTAGTAAGCGGATCCGCAATGTTTGAGTTTGTACCAATGTGCTCTATAGACAACTGTTTATTTCCAACTCTCTCTTTAACAATCAGGAACTTGATATCAATATGCTTTGATTTCGCCGAACTCCCGTTGTTTGTGGCAAATTCTACTGCAGACATACTGTCACAAAATAATCTGAGTGGCCTTTCAATGCCATCTACAATTCGCAGCCCCGTGACAAAATTCCGTAGCCATAGACCATGATTGGATGCTTCATGACAAGCAATGAATTCTGCAGCCATAGTGGAAGAGGCTATAATAGTCTGTTTAGCACTCTTCCAAGAAATTGCACCTTCTGCTAATGTATAAACATAGCATGTAGTAGATTTCATGCTGTCTTTACATCCAGCAAAATCAGAGTCGGTATATCCAACGATCTCAAGCTTTTCTGACATCTGATATATAGGCATGTGTCCTTTTGTCCTCTGTAAGTACCGTAAGACCCTTTTGGCTGCTTTCCAATGGTCCAATCCTGGATTGCTCAAGTATCTGCCAAGAATTCCTGTAATGTACGCCAAGTCTGGACGCGTACATACTTGAGCATACATGATACTCCCTACTGCCAAAGAATAAGGAATATCCTTCATCTGTGCTATCTCAATTTCACTTTCAGGGCATTGATTGAGACCAAACTTGTCTCCCTTAGATACTGGGGTATCACCTGGTTTACAACTTTCCATGCCAAATCTTTGCAGAACCTTTTCAATGTAGGCCTTTTGTGATAATCCAAGTATAACTCGAGAACGATCTCGATATATTTGAATTCCTAATACAAAAGATGCATCACCAAGATCTTTCATCTCAAAGTTCATAGCTAGAAAGTTCTTGGTTTCATGCAATAAGCCTTCATTGTTACTGGCAAGTAGAATTTCATCGACATACAAAACCAGAAATGCAAATTTACTCCCACAGAACTTATGGTATATACATTCATCAACCAAATTCATCTCGAAACCAAATGAGATGATAACTTGATGAAACTTAAAATACCATTACCGATACACCTGTTTGAGTCCATAGATGGATTTCTTAAGTTTGCAAACCATATTCTTTGGGTCTCCTGACACAAAATTTTCTGGTTGCACCATATAAATTTCCTGATAAATGTCCCCGTTAAGGAACGTTGTTTTAACATCCATCTGATGTAACTCAAGATTGAAATGAGCCATTAATGCCATTATTATCCGGAATGAGTCTTTCGTGGAAACCGGAGAGAAAGTCTCATTATAATCAATGCCTTCCTTTAGAGTAAAGCCCTTAGCAACAATACGTGCCTTATATCTTTCCACATTACCTTTTGAATCACTCTTGGTTTTAAATATCCATTTGCAACCAATGGGTTTCACGTCTTTAGGTAATGGGACAAGATCCCAAACGTCATTGTCCTTGATTGACTTTATTTCCTCATTCATGGCATTTATCCATTTTAGAGAGTTAGAACCATTTTTGGCTTGATGGAAGTTGATTGGATCATCTTCCATCACACCAATATCAACTTCATGTTCTTGGAGATATGCAATGTAGTCACTTGATATTGCACTTCTCCTCTCCCTAATGGATCTCCTTAATGGCAATGGTTCTTAAGGTGCAAGGGTTTGTTCTTCCTGAATGGGAGGAGTAACAACATTGTCTTGAATATTTGTGTCTTGTTCTATAACAGGAATAGAATCATGATCAATAACAAGATCACATGTGGGAATATCTATATATTCCTGTTCAAAAACAATGTCTCTTCCTAAATCTCCCCCTGCAAACCCGGTATCCTCAAGGAATCTGGCATTTCTAGTCTCAAAAATATTCTTATTTATGGCATCGTAAAATTTGTAACCCCTCGATCTTTCAGCATACCCAATAAAATAGCAACTAACTGTCCGTGTGTCCAGCTTCTTTTCGGCAGGCCTATAAGGCTTTGGCTCAGCTGGGCATCCCCATATATGCATATGCTTTAGACTAGGTGATTTGCCCGTCCAAAGATCATGTGGTGTTTTATTAGTTGCTTTAGTTGGGACCCGATTAAGGATGTAGGCTGCAGTTTTCTATGCTTCTCCCCAGAGGCTTTCTGGTAAAGTAGAATGATCATACTCCTTACCATGTCCTTAAGTGTTCTGTTTCGTCTTTCAGCTACACCATTCATAGTGGGCGAACCCGGCATGGTGTACTGTGGGACAATACCGCATTCCTCTAGGAATTTAGTAAATGGTCCTGGACGTTGTTCACCTGAACCATTATATCTGCCGTAGTATTCACCACCACGGTCAGACCTGACAGTTTTAATCCTCTTGCCTAGTTGAAGTTCAACTTCAGCCTTATATTTTTGAACGTGTCCAAGGACTGAGATTTTTCATGTATGAGATAAATATAGCCATATCTTGAATAGTCGTCTATGAACGTTATAAAATATTGCTGACCATTCCATGCAACCGAAGGGAATGGTCCGTAAATATCCGTATGTATAAGTTCTAAGACTTCACTGGACCTTTTGGCTTCAAATCTCCTTATATTGGTTTGTTTTCCCTTTATACAATTAATGCAGATATCAAAATCTGAAAAATCTAAAGGTTTGAGAATATCATTTGACACAAGTCTCTCACTTCTCCTTTTGGAGATGTGACCTAATCTCTTGTGCCATAACGAACCTGCATTCTCACCAGTTAATTTACGCTTTAAAATCTGTGTACCCACATGCAAGGCTTCATTTGCAGCAATTGTATCAAGCATATACAGATTATCAGTCTCAGACAAATAACCAGAACCAATAAAAATGGAATTGAGAGACAAACTGAATTTCCCATTCGCAAATGAACAACAATAACCAGATTTGTCCAATGCAGAAATAGAAATAAGGTTTCGTCTAAACGACGGTACAATAAATGTCTCAAACAAATCCAAATGGCTTCCAGTTCTTAAAGATAATCTGAAATCCCCAATTGCAGCAACCTTCGCCTTCTTGTCATCGCCCACAAAGATGAATCTTTCAGCATCATTTGGCTTTCGGCAGTTCAGGTAGCCCTGCATAGACACACTGATGTTAGTAGTTGCACCAGAGTGTAACCACCAAGTGTCTATGGGTACAGAAGTTAAATTAACTTCTGAACAAACCAAATTGAGAAGAGTACCTTTCTTAGCATGCCAAGCGTGGTAATTAGAGCACTGCTTCTTCACATGCCCTTCAGCACCACATAAGAAACAACTATCTTTCTTGACAGCCTTTACAGGCTTCTTTTGTTGTTTCTTAGGTGGGGCTGTAACTGCAACTTCCTTTCCCTTTTTTCCTTTTATTGTCTTTAGGGGCAAAGGCAACATTTGCACTTTCAGTCTTATCCTACTTCAGTCTGTCCTCTTCCTGTACACAGTGCGAGATGAGCTCATTCAGAGACCAAGTCTCTTTCTGACAGTTGTAGCTCACCTTAAACTGATTGTACTATGCAGGAAGGGAAATTAAAACCAAATGCATAAGCAGGTCCTCAGAGAGGTCAAGCTTTAGTGCTTTCAACCTTGAAGCAAGATGGGACTGTTCCAGAATATATTCCCTTATGTTGCCTTTCCCTTTACACTTCATTGAGATCAGGCTTGTCAGAATCGTACCAATTTCTGCCTTTTCGTTTCTGACAAACCTTTTCTTAATATCTGCAAGGAAACTTTTAGGTGTCGTGATCGAATCAGACACAGAGCCCCGAAAGGCTTCAGGAATGGCTCTCTCCATGATCATTAAACACATACGATTAGACTTTTCCCACTTTTCAAACTCCCTCTATTCCTCAGAGGTACTCTTTTCTGTAGTAAGTGGGGGACAGTCAGTTCTAATCGCAAGGTCCAGATCCAATATCCCGAGAACTATGAGTAAGTTCTCTTTCCAAGATTTGAAATTCGAGCCATTAAGCACCGGAATTGAGTTTAAGCTAGCAGTAATATTCGCGGGAGTAGCAGCTGAAAACAGGACAATAAACATAGACAAACATGCTAACATAAGTATTAATTTGTGAAGCAAAATTGTAAATTCAAAATTGCATGTTCCCATCTCAAGATATCCCCAACTAGCTTAATATTTATCTTTGGATAATCTATTAACTAGCAAATGATATCTTGTCGTAACAATCAAATAAAGACAATAATTAACATGCCAAAATTAAAACTTCCTTTGGGCCGAATTAAAATTGCATGCATAGGTCTCAACAATTATCACTTATTTATTGCTATGGGTGTGGATAAATTAGAATAGAACGGTAATCTGCCTTTCGGTCGATGTAGCATTCATGAATCAGATATGCACACAAAATTCCTTTTGTATTTAAGAAATGAAATGATGCAAACAATAGAGCCCACTTTGACGGGATGTTGAGTACACCAAGTCACCCCAAAAATACATACAACAAAGTTTGAATTTATCGTAGCACAATTAATACCGAATTACTTAACAAGGAGAAATTTAGATGAAAAACTTTAATTTACTCCTACGATCCAATTAAAATTCATGTAGGCAACTAATCATACACAGTATGTATTTTATCCGTTTACATTCCGAAATAATAACAATTTTAATAGTGGAACCCACTTTGGTGGAATTTCACAAAAAATCAGAATCATTTCGAAATATATATTTATAACTGAATTTTTGCCTAAAGAATTTAAAAATCGGAATAAACTTAATTTTAACGCACAAATAAACCGAATGAGAAAATATACACAAGATGGCCTTTTATTTCCTCTAATTATTAGTGCATTAACATATCCAAAATTGGGCTTCAAAAAGGAAATTAATTGTATCCCCAAAAACAGGGTTCAAACATATCAAAAATTCAATTTTAAGCCCAAAACTGTGAAGTGCCCAAAACAGGCCATAATTAGAAGCCCATATACTGAAAAAATTAATAATTTTTTTTGAAAAACATTCTGTTTGGGCCCAATTTGGCCCAAAGTCTGCTAGGGTTTGAAACCCTAGCAGATTTTTGGCCCGCCGGCCCCTTCCCCTCAAATCCGGCGCCGGGGGGGGGGGGGGGGGGTCCGGCGCCGGCTGCATTCGATAGGGGCGGCAGTGGCTGCCCCTTCTCAGAGTCGCGCAAGCGCCAGGGGCGCCTGCCGACGGCCAACAGGGGCGGCCATCGCTGCCCCGTTTCCTGTTGTGCAGGCGCCTCCTGGCGCCTGCGGTTCCGGCGGAGGGGCGACGGATCGACGCCGCCCCCGTCTTCTCCGACGGTCCTTTAATGAGGCGGCGGTACGTCGCCCCTTTCCGCCGTCAGATCCCGACGGGGGGGGCTGTCGAGCCCCCCTTCTTTTGTGATTCAGGCAGTGCAGACCCCCCACCGTCGGTGGGTGGGCCGATCTTCTGGCGACGGGGTAGGGCACCCCGTCGCCGGTTTTTTTGCCGGAAAAACGCCGGGGGGGGCGGCGAGCTGCCCCCTCTGAAACCAAACGGGGGCGGCGAGCCGCCCCCTCTCCCCTGTACCGGTTTCAGATGGGGCAGCTCGCCGCCCCCTCTCCCCTGTACCGTCGGTGGGGGGCGGCTGGAAGCCGACCCCTCCGTTACCCGTTATTTTTTTAAACTTACAGGGGCATCTTCACCGCCCCTTCACCACCCCTTTCTGATCTGCGACGACGTCGGCAACGCTAGTGCCGTTCTTCCGACAGGGGCGATAGAGCCGCCCCTCTCTTGCTGTGTCGGGCGGTGGCCGGTGGGCCGCCCCCGATCTAGGGTTTGTAAAAACAAATTTTTTTGGAAAAAATAATCAAAAAACCAAACTTTGCACAGATCCGAATAGAAAACAGATTAAAAATCAGATTTTTTTGTCAGATCTACTACGAGCAGGCAAAAATTTAAGATCCACAGCATGGTGGCTCTGATACCACTTGTAGAAACTAGAGATCTAGACATGCGTTCTAGCAAACAACACATATCTAGATATATAACATGCGGAACCTTAAATCATTAACCTACTCTGTTTAGCAGAAGCGTACCTGAGTCCATCGCTAATAATCTGAAAGATCCTGACGATAGCGCAACGGACGATCTTCCAGAATAGCACGAATCAACCGGTTGGAGAATCCCTTTAGCCTTCTCCCGGTTTCTTTCCTAGCGACGGGACATAGAAAAGACAGCTCAATTTGTTCGTATATTTCGGGGACCATGACCGCTAATATTTATAGGCTAGCCTCCATAGCCCAAGGGTTTCCAACTCGGCCCATCAACGAGTTGAAGCCCAATAGTCTCTACACATAAAGGCCACACAACCTGTTTAACTCATTTAGCCCATTTAATTAATTAAAACCAGATCACTTAATAAATTGGGCTTAACATGACAGCGTAGCACTTAAATAATTATTCACCGCATATTAGCCCAACGTTGGATTAAGATCCAACTTAGTTGGATAAGTTCCAACACATACTAGTTAAACATGTATTTGTAAGTTTGAGTATCATCAAAACCGCTAAATAATTTTTATAATATTTTATATTCAATTGTTACCAATATAGCCGTATCAATTCATTTTATATATAAACGTTATCGAAATGATTTTAAACTTCTACAGTGTGATTCTATGATCATTTAGTGCTCCCCATATTAATTTCGTAATTTTCTGGAGTTAAATCGATTTAGAACCCGCAAACCCGTGACCTAAACGTTTTGGCCCAAAACTCGTATCTCCGTAGCTCAAACTCTGAAATAGAGTGCGTATTCGTGATTCTCGCGACGATACGAACACGTGATTATGTTTTAGGAATTTTTCAGAGCCGTATGTGAAAAGGACGTAATATTACATCGTTTTTACTAATTACAATCACTAATTACTTTCATATTCACTAATTACTCTTACATTTACCCCTAACCCCACTTAATTAATACCATAACCCACACCATTAAACCACCTCCCTAAAGTTGGCAGATTCAACTATACTTATTATTATTATTATTATTATTATTAACTAAATAATTTCTTAACCCTATATATTCACTCATCTCCCCTCTTAAACTCACAGACCCATTCCCATCCCCTCCTCTTTCGAAACCCACGGTAAACAAAAAGAAACACCCCACCCTCACTCTCACTCACGCTCACCCCGCTCCCTCCTCCGCCTGGAGCTCTACCGGAGCTCGCCGCCCCCTCCGATGAGGCACCAAGCCGCAGACGTCGCCAAGCTCCCCTCCACAGCGTCCCCTGCCACTTCCTCCATCGCCCCCTCCTACTCCGACTACACCCTGCCTCGCGATCTCCGCCCCACACTCCGACGTCGTCGACCACCACAGCGACCCCGACAGCGTTGCCACCGCTCGCATCCCCTCAGCCTGTCGTCTGCCTCTGCTCTCCATGACTCCACGCTACTCCGAGCCCTCCCCTCCGCCTCCAATGCTACTCGAGCTCTGGCAGCTCCCTCCACCGTTCGAGCTCTCCGACACCCTCTGATTCGGGTTCAATATTACATATTTAACCCCCCTACTTAGCCCTATTTTGTGCTCATATGATGCTAGATTTATCTCTAATTCATACGTATTTTCTACACATTTATTTATTAGAGAAAACACACTATTTGAGCACAAAACAACATTTAACGACTTATTTCTGCACATTTTATATTTTTCCTAGCACCGTCTCGATCTCACGATTCCAACGACTATTTATTTGTATTTTTCTGAGATCTGTGCTAATTACTATGAATTTTTGAATGCAGAATATCATTTAAATAGAGAAATACGCTCGAAAATACAAAAATACGGTCGGCGCACGAATCTTGGCGGCCACGTGGCAGCATCCGAGCGATTCCCGCTCAGATCTGACGGGCGGAAGAAGCGGGCGACGCGGCAGTTTATCGACCGTTCGATTTCGATCGAACGGCGCACATCCGCTCACTCGAACGCAGATTCAATCCCAGGAGGGACACGTGGCATCATCCGGTCCATTGCGCACGGATCCAACGGTTGAAATCGAGCTCAAATCGCAGCGGACTGGGCAAACGTCGAGGACACGTGGCGTGATCTCATCAACCCCCTGCTCGATCTGACGGTCGTTAATCACCCCGACGAAATGAAATCGGAAGCGGAGACGTGGCCGCTTCAGGGCCGTGCGATGAAGATCCAACGGCCCGAGATCACCCCGCAATATTCGAAGCAGCGTTCGATTAAAACGACGACGTGGCCTCTTCTAGGCGGTCGGATCTCCGATCCAACGGCTACCATCGAAGCGGGCGCTGATCGACAGCGCGGAGCGGGCGGAGCGCGAATCGTGATGCACACGTGGCGCCTTGTAGTTAAATCCCGCACGGATGTGCGGCTCTTGTTTGCTCCGACTTAGATGTGCGACCTGGATGATGCGGGCGCGAATTTATTGCGGGTTTGAACCTGTTAAGCAACCCAAACCCGCAATCTTATTATATAAGCGTATTTAGGGTTTTTTGGGCGTATTCAAGCAGATTGGGGGCGTATTTTGAGCGTATTGGAGGCTCTAGGAGCCGTATTCTTCCCCTGAAAAATTCTGTAAAATTCCAGAGGCTTGTTTATTTATTTTCAGAGAGTTTGAAGTCTTTTCAAGGAGAATTGGTGATATTTTCTTCAACTTCTATCCCGTATTTTGGTGTTTTCTATTGTATTTTGCTATGAACTTGAAGTATTTTTTTATGAAACTTGTTTATTATTGCACGATGAGTAGCTAAAACTTATTTGTGCATGGTATGGAGTAGTTAGGGGATATTATTCATGTTTATTTGGTTGAAATTCCTTGTGCTAAATCGTTTAACGTCGCTAAAATTGTAATCGTTGTTCGTAAATCGACTTTTTTAGATTCCAAAAGAATTAATTTTGTTGATGATCGCCCCCAAAAGGGTGAGTTTTGATCTCCCCAAAAGGGAGTTTCATACCGTAGTTTTGATCTCTCCAAAAGAGAGTTTCATATCGTATTATAGCTTTAGCGACGATCTTTTTGAATATTTTGCTTGAACCCCCAAAAGGGCATCTTCCGATGAGTTGCTCCCAAAAGGAGAATTCATTGAGTTATATTGGGTATTTTCCGGTGAATTGCTCCCAAAAGGAGAATTCATTGTGTTATACCTATCAACCAAATTAATACGAATCGTTGATCCTAACGAACTCATACCATGCGCATACTCTTTATAGATATTTTCTTACACGATTTTCCATGTTTATATTGTTTACGTGTTCACATCACCATCATCACCGTCACCATTGTTGAAGTGTTTAGTTTCTTTCCGATAGATTTCTATTTGATTTGAATTGTGGTTGCAACAGATTTCTTCTCGTGGATTCGACATCTGGACTCCCAGATTTTACTACTTGTACGGACTCTTGCGCTTGAGAGAGAGCACCTTTCGGAGCCCACCAAGTTTTTGGCGCCGTTGCCGGGGAGGAATGGTTTGTGACTACGGTTTATTTCATTTAGAGGACCTTCGGTGAGATCTTTCCACTTTACTGTACATAAACTTTTTTTTATTATTTTATTTTATTTCAAAATGGAATATATGAACTTCTATTGCACAAACAATCTTTATTATGCACGATATGCTAATGCACACAAACATAGAATGGAGAAGCTCAAAATTGTTAATTTTAATCAAACTGACTGTGAAACTTTCTTTCAGGCCTGGAGGAGGTTCACAGACATTATATCGAGCTATCCGCAGCATGGGTTCACAAATGAAGAGCTTATGGCGTTCTTCCTAGATGGACTATAACCGCAGCTGCAGGAATTATTAGGAGGCATGACGCCGACAGTGGCGTGGGAATACATGGAGTCTATGCAAGAAAACGAAGAAACCGGGGAAGAGACTTCAGCGAGCGATTCAACGGAGCCTTCGTGCCTCGATCAAGAAGAGCAAAGCGTAGACGTACCTTTGCAATCCTTGAAAGAGGAAGCTTACCAGACTATTCAGACACAGGAGGCCACATCCCATCAATTCCAGGAGAATTTCCTTGCTCGGAGTCGGCAGATTCAAAATTCCATTGAAGATCTTAATTTGATTGCCGCTTGCTTAGAAGAAAACAATTCTTTTGATATTCAACTTAAAGAATCTAACACGGGTTTATCTTCTATTGCAGGAAAATCGAGCAAGCCATGTCACGTTGAGGGCACGAATGAAAATATATACATGGCAAAAAGTGTGTGCGAAAGAGAGGACGAACTAGCAATTTTGGATGAACGAGAGGAGGAGACAGCTAGAGAAAAGGGTTTTGAGATTATCGCCAAGGATTCAGAACCATGCCCTCCTCCAGTTTTGTCCCAAAATCATTTACCCCTCTCCCCATTGATCAAGCATCGTACAGAGAGTAGTGCAAATCTTTCAGGAAGTAGTCGTCAACTTGCTTTAATTCATTTCACTTATTTTGATGACTACATTTGGAATACTTTCATTGAGAATAATTTTAAAATAATTTGGACTGACATAACTCATCTCTCGCAGGACATTGGCAAACAGCTTATAGAGATGCTTGGAGTCGTGTTGCTGGGGTCCAAATTAGTTTTAGGAGGAAGAATAATCGCCGAGGAGCGCAAGGAGCAAATTGAACAACTTCCTCCACAATTAATGATTCGGGATCCGCCATTTGATCACGGTGTGTTCTTTCCAGTAGTGTAGTTTTTAAATGCTTTCTAGGTTGCTTGCTTGAATAAACTCGTACCTCTTCCGACATTGAGGACAATGTCCATCTTTAGTTGGGGGGTGTGTATGAGACCTTAGGATTTTTTTTGAGAAGAATAAATCACCAAATCTCATCTTTTAAAACTCCTTCATATGCCTCAAATGCGGATGATTATACATTAATTGAGTTCTAAAAATTTTTATGGCTTGAGTTGATTATTTTTCCTTCATGGAATTGCCGTTAATATGCTATTCATGAAAATTCTCAATTTCCATGATTAATATCTCGAAATAGTTTGAATATATTTCATGCATGCTAATGTGATGAAAAAGCTTAAGTATACACGATTTATTAGAAAGTTTTCAAATTGAAGAGGGATTTGGCCTCTGTTATTAATGTTTATATTCATGTTGATGGGTTTTGAGTTGCTTACAAAGAAAGAAAAGAAAGAAAAGAAAGAAAGAAAATGAAAAGAAAAATGAATGATGAAAAATGAATGAATATGTATGTCACTAATAAATAACTTGGTTGGCTCGAGTAGTACAGTCCGAGGGGTCTTTCTTGGCCTAATGCCCTATGATCGTCTGATTTGGGAGCCATTGACCGGAAACTCACTCATTTGATGGAGCGATCCAAGTTATACTTTTTTCTGCGAATGTTGCTTGATGCGTGTTACGCGGAACGAATAAAAGAAAAGAGATGGTGAATATACTAAGCAACTTCAATACTCATGTCTTGAATGATTATTTTGATAGGCCAATTCCTTGGAAACACGAAAACTAGAGAAAAACGACGTGTTATACTTTCGCTTGCGCAAAACGATGCTTGCATGTTATTTATTCACACTAAATTAGAGAAAATATCATGTGATTTATTGTGTTCATGGATGTGTATATTGATGGTCAAGATCATGTTGGAATACGTATTATTGAGCCATGCCATGAGCGATTTGAAATAACTTATTGTTTTATTACTCATCCGTATTTATCGCTATTTTTGCTAGAGACTAGCAAATCGCTAGTTGGGGGGTGTGATTCGGGTTCAATATTACATATTTAACCCCCCCCCACTTAGCCCTATTTTGTGCTCATATGATGCTAGATTTATCTCTAATTCATACGTATTTTCTACACATTTATTTATTAGAGAAAACACACTATTTGAGCACAAAACAGTATTTAACGACTTATTTCTGCACATTTTATATTTTTCCTAGCACCGTCTCGATCTCACGATTCCAACGACTATTTATTTGTATTTTTCTGAGATCTGTGCTAATTACTATGAATTTTTGAATGCAGAATACCATTTAAATAGAGAAATACGCTCGAAAATACAAAAATACGGTCGGCGCACGAATCTTGGCGGCCACGTGGCAGCATCCGAGCGATTCCCGCTCAGATCTGACGGGTGGAAGAAGCGGGCGACGCGGCAGTTTATCGACCGTTCGATTTCGATCGAACGGCGCACATCCGCTCACTCGAACACAGATTCAATCCCAGGAGGGACACGTGGCATCATCCGGTCCATTGCGCACGGATCCAACAGTTGAAATCGAGCTCAAATCGCAGCGGACTAGGCAAACGTCGAGGACACGTGGAGTGATCTCATCAACCCCCCGCTCAATCTGACGGTCGTTAATCACCCCGACGAAATGAAATCGGAAGCGGAGACGTGGCCGCTTCAGGGCCGTGCGATGAAGATCCAACGGCCCGAGATCACCCCGCAATATTCGAAGCAGCGTTCGATTAAAACGACGACGTGGCCTCTTCTAGGCGGTCGGATCTCCGATCCAACGGCTACCATCGAAGCGGGCGCGGATCGACAGCGCGGAGCGGGCGGAGCGCGAATCGTGATGCACACGTGGCGCCTTGTAGTTAAATCCCGCACGGATGTGCGGCTCTTGTTTGCTCCGACTTAGATGTGCGGCCTGGATGATGCGGGCCCGAATTTATTGCGGGTTTGAACCCGTTAAGCAACCCAAACCCGTAATCTTATTATATAAGCGTATTTAGGGTTTTTTGGGCGTATTCAAGCAGATTGGGGGCGTATTTTGAGCGTATTGGAGGCTCTAGGAGCCGTATTCTTCCCCTGAAAAATTCTGTAAAATTCCAGAGGCTTGTTTTATTATTTTCAGAGAGTTTGAAGTCTTTTCAAGGAGAATTGGTGATATTTTCTTCAACTTCTATCCCGTATTTTGGTGTTTTCTATTGTATTTTGCTATGAACTTGAAGTATTTTGTTATGAAACTTGTTTATTATTGCACGATGAGTAGCTAGAACTTATTTGTGCATGGTATGGAGTAGTTAGGGGATATTATTCGTGTTTATTTGGTTGAAATTCCTTGTGCTAAATCGTTTAACGTCGCTAAAATTGTAATCGTTGTTCGTAAATCGACTTTTTTAGATTCCAAAAGAATTAATTTTGTTGATTGATCACTCCTTATTTTACACTTTTTTTACCGCATGTCTGCATGCCATTTAGATCGCCCAAATCATGTTTTTCACGATATATCGACGATATTGCGATGCTTTTCACGATTTGTTGTTTTTGTCGCATTTCAGGTGATTTGGCGTGATTTGGAGTGATCTCGAGATGCGCTTACTCTAGACGGTCACCGACGACCTCCCCGAGGGGTATTTTGCTGTTGGAGAAGAGCGGAAGAAGAACGGACGTCGCAGGAGCGACGAGGAGGCCAAAATAAGCAGATTGGGCATGTTTTGTGTCCCACTCGGCCGAGTGGAGGAGCCACTCGGCCGACCAGCGAGACACCGCTCGGTCGACCAGTTCAGACATGATTCCTATGTGCACTCGGCCGAGCGACGGAGACCACATCGGCCGAGTGACGAGACCCCGTCCGCCCGAGTGGCGCCCAGACGAAGCCCTTCAAAAATCGCCAAGTTACTGTTTTCGGCTGCCTGAGCTTCAGAAGACCCACTCGGCCGAGTGGTTAATCCCGTCCGCCCGAGTACCATGAAGCCATCGGCCGAGTGACGACAACTCACTCGGCCGAGCCGCCCCCGAAGTGAAGACCCCTGAAGATCGATACTTACTGGAAAATTACAGGGTTTTCACTCGGCCGAGCGACTTTTGTCACTCGGCCGAGTGCGATGCGCTGCCTGTAGCGAAAATTGCGGAAAACAGGCTGCGCAGGGGTATTTTGGTCACAATTTTTGGACGATTTTGGGGGCTATTTAACCCCTGTTTTTACCCTAGTTTTGAGAGCTTCTTCTTAGATTTTTTGCAGCTTTTTAGATTAACTTTTTAGCTTTATTTTGGAGATTGGAGGAGAGACAAAGTTTGATTTTTGTTGGATTAATTGAAGAACTCCATTGGTTTGCATCTCTTTTCCCTAAAAATTCTATTTTTATTGCATATCTCAATATTGTGATGAATTCTATTGCTTATTTCATTGATTATTTTTGTGATCTTGCTATGAATTGTGAGTAGTCGCCACGTCTTGGGGCGTGGGGATGAACCCTACGAGCCCAATTTCATATTTGTGATGAATTAGTAGAAATTTTGCTAGAATTGTTACTAGGGATTAGATTGTGATTGATTTACTACGGTCGGCTAGGAATTCACATCGATTGGGATTTGCAAGAGATTGGATCCCAATTCGATAGGAAACCCTAGAAATCCGAATTGGGTTGGAGTCGAATTTCCGTAGTATCGGTTTGCAAGAGATTGGACCGATACTAGGGTTTCCGGTTCCAATTCCGCGCCAATACCCGTTTGCAAGAGATTGGACGGGTAGGAACTATCCCAATCTAGGTCGTGAGCCGAGTTTGCAAGAGATTGGACTCGGTGCGCGATTGGACGATGATGTTGATCCTAATGCTAGCTTCCCTAGGCTAAGGTTTGCAAGAGATTGGACCCGAGCCTAGGATAGCTATAGACCGGTAACAGCGCGAGAGCGTGAGCTTGGTTCTACATTCAGTTGCAACTAGTTCATCCAAAATCTTATTCTAGCGATTTTGATACTGATGAACCACATTCATGAAATACGGTGAGTAGCGGGGATTCCCCATTCCCTAGACGTTCTTTATATGATTTGATATTTCCACACTTTGTCTGACGATTGTGACAGGATCGCCAAAGGCAAATTTCTCTCTTCTTGAATAGCCAGGTTGATCGGAGCAAGCACGGTCATTCGTCCTCCCTGTGTTCGATAACCCGCTCGCTGCTACACCGTGCACTTGCGGTAAAACTACAACCGTTCTCCGGGTGTATATCCAGGGCCGATCAAGTTTTTGGCACCGTTGCCGGGGAGGCGATTGCGTTTGATCTTACCACCCTAGCTATTCCTTTTTTTTATTTTTACTATCATTATTATTATTTCCATTTCTTTATTTCTACCTAACCCTTCCACGGTACTAATCATTCCTTTGAAACTCTGTTTTCCCTGTGCATGTACACGAGATCTACGGCGGACCCTGAAGCCATATTATTTGATTCCGAGATCGAACGTACCGCGCGGAGACTTAGAGCGGAAAGGAGACAAAATCCGGAAGGGCGGTTTATGACCAACCCGGAAACTGCGGACCAATTAGCGGCAAGGATGGCGAGGATAATTTCTATTCGAGATAGGCTTCGGCCTAAGACCTCTTCTACGACCTCATCCATTACCGTGCCGGAGTTGGCGGCCGACAAGAACTTCGAGCTAAAGACTGGACTAGTGGTTCTGATGCAGCAGGATCCATTCCATGGAAATGCCCATGAGAATCCTCACTACCACATCCAATTATTCTTGTCGAAGTGCGCCACATTTCAGATGCCGGGGGTCTCCATCGATGCCATCAGACTGCGTCTCTTCCCCTTCACGCTAAAGGACAAGGCACTCTATTGGTTGAGGACGCAGGCTGACGGAGTCTTCACCTCTTGGGACGAGTTGGCAAGTGCATTCATTGACAAGTTCTATCCGCCATCCAAGACGGTGAAGATCCGGAGCGCTCTCATGTCCTTCAAGCAAGGACCACAGGAGACGCTCTATGCGGCTTGGGAGCGTTTTAAGGATTTGAAGCATCAATGCCCGCATCATAGCATTGAAGATTGGGAGCTAGTTCATAGCTTCTACAACGGTCTCCAATCGGGGACCAAACAAATTATTGATGCCGCGGCGAATGTTGCTATCTTGTCAAAGACTCCCGAGGAAGCTACGGCCCTAATTGAGGAGATGGCGTCAAACAACCAACAATGGGGCGATGAGCGAGGACACTCCACGTCCTCCTTGAAGCCGACTAGTATCTATGAGGCGAAGGCCATAGTGGAGCTTACAAGCAAGTTTGATTCTCTCCACAAGGTAGTGGAGAGATAGGAGAAGTTTATCACGGAGCCCCAAGGATCCCCTTCCACCTCCGCTCCAACGAACCAAATGAGTGATTGGCAAGACCAACCTCAAGCCATGTATGTGGGAGGAGAGCAAGGAGAATGATCCTTGGAGCAAGTACAATATGTCGCGGGGAACCAAGGATATTGGGCCAATCCGGCCGCAAGAAATCATCCCGGATTCTCCTACGCCAACAATGAAGGAGCTTTGAACCCGCCCCAAGCACCACCTCAACAAGCTCGACCACCACCACCCCAACAACAAAACTATCCGCCGAGGGGGCCTCCACAACAAAATTTCCAACCGAAGCAACAAGTTCCACCATATAGGCCGTCCGGATACAACCAAGGGTGGAGGAATCAAAATCAAAACCCTCCACAAGCTCAACAACGATCCAACTTTGAAGCTAGAGTGGAGGCGTTTATGGTCGAGCAAAATAAGGTCAATGCTACCTTGAAGGCGGGGCAAGACTCCCTTAATACCGTTGTGGCTCAAATTTGCTCAATCGGAACACCCAACGATTGCCGGCGCAACCCGAGCAAAACCCACGGGGCAACACCGGCCACATCAATGCCGTAGTTGCCGTTACTACTAGAGGCGGGAAGGATACCTCCCCCGCTATGATTCCTACCGAGGAGCCCGTGGAGGAAAGCTTGGAGCCAATTGAGCCGGTAGTTGAAGATGATAAGGAGAAAGAGCCACAAGAAAAGGAGAAATCTATAGCGGAGCAATTGATTGAGGAAAGGCGCTTCATGCCACCGGTCCCATTTCCCCAAAGGCTTGCTAGAGCGAAAATGAAGAAAAGGCTAGCAAAATTTCTCGAGTATCTTAGAGGAGTTAGCCTCAACATTCCCTTCCTCGACGCCATCGTGGAAATCCCCACATATGCTAAATTCTTAAAGGATTTGATTTCGGGGAGAAAGAGGAAGGAGAAGATTATGCTAGCCGAGGAGGGCTCTTGGTTCACCAAGAGAGAGAAGGAGCCGGCCAAATTTAAAGACCCGGGGATTTTTCGGATTCCTTGCACCTTGGGCGGCGTCCCTCTTCAAAAGGCATTGGTAGATCTAGGGGCTAGTGTGAGCCTCATGCCTCTCTCCATGTTCTTAAGGCTAAACACCGGGACGAAGTTGAAACCTACCGACATGCGGATACAATTGGCCGATGGGCGAATAACAAGGCCGGTAGGGATCGCCGAAGACATCCCGCTACAAGTCCCGGGAGGAATATGCTTGCCATGTGACTTCGTTATCATGGACGTTAAGGAGGAGGGAGATACTTCATTGATACTTGGACGCCCGTTCCTCGCCACCGCCGGAGTGATTGTCGACGTGCGAGAAGGTACCCTAACTTTGAATGTCGGCAACATCGAGGTGGAGCTTCACATTCCTAAGGCTATGAAACACATGCCTTACCACGAGGAACTTGACTACATGGACCTCCTTGATGAGGTGATAGAAGAGGCGATCCCCCACTCGATTGACGCTCTTTTCAATGAGGATTTTGATGAAGGCCCGGATTTAGGCCAAGATGAGAAGATAGACGATTCCCCCGACCTCTCCGCTGAAAATGATGAAGGCGACGCTGATGTCGCAAGGATTCGAGAGCTCTGCAAGCTCTCGAAACAAAAGTCTCCGAAGAAAGCTCCGCCGCTACAAAAATCGGCGTCACCGGTGAAGTCGTTGACCGGAGCAAACGCTAGCTTGGGGGAGCCTCCCCCCAACACTATTCGAGACCAGAGACCACCGTGGGAGAACACACCACCGCAACTTCCGAATCCAAGCGTTCTCCCCGGAAAGTTTGATGGGTGCATCTCATATGCACCAAACATCCCGCATTAATTGAAAATCATAGGGGGTCAAGCTCACGACCTTAAACGAGCGCTTGTCGGGAGGCAACCCGACGGTTATCGCTTTATTTTTACTTTTTCTTTATTTTTGTTTTAGAAATTTTTAGTGTTTTGAGTCGTTCGCCCAAAAATTTTGTGATAACGGGTCCTATTTTTCTTGACAGGAGAGGAGATAGGTAAATCCATCATGAGGAGGATGAACGAGACGACGAGGAGCGCCCCAGGAAGACGCTCGATGCTTAGGAGTAAGATGAAATCGACTGGAGGAAGAAAGACGGAGTTTAGAGCCCAAACGAAGACAAACAGCAGAAAACAAGGTTCACTCGGCCGAGTATACTAGTCACTCGGCCGAGTACACAAGTTCGTCCGGCCGAGCCGCTCACGAACGAGGGAAGTCTGCTGTACCCAACTCTCTGTTTGTTTTCTTGATTTCAGTATAACTGCTACTCGGCCGAGTATATATTTTCACTCGGCCGAGTAAAACGGATACGCTCCTAGGGCGAGTCTTGCCGAGTAGCTTAAGCCACTCGGCCGAATGGACTTACTCCACTCGGCCGAGGCTGGCAAGGCCACTCGGCCGTAGCGTAAGCGAGGAGGATTTTACATTGATCCCACTCGGCCGAGTGATCGAGTCACTCGGCCGAGTCGTAACTTTTATTATATAAGGGGCGAGGGGGGGGCACGTTTTTCGAAAACGCAAAAAACCCAATTTCGCCCGACTGTTCAGCTTCCCTCGCCCGACCCTCGCTCTCTCTCGTCCCCACTCGCCCGACCGGCCACCTCGCGCCACCGCTCGGCCAGCCACCGCCGGCCGACCACCCGCCGTGACTCGCTCGAGTCGCCGCCGGCGGCCGCCGCTCCGATCATCTCCGGTATCGCCTATTTCGCCTTATTTCTCCTCTTTTTGTGTATTTTTAGAGGATCCATGTGTTAAACGACCCCCAAACCCTAATCAATTCCTATATCTATCTATTATACCCCTAATGCCACATACATTTTGAATATTACCCGCTGATATCGCCATTTCATGCGCAGGTTGTTTTTTTGAGCTTAGGGGAGCCCCCGGGGAGCTTCTACGGACTGATTTGGTTTCGCGGAGGCGCTCTCTTCGCACGCTTCCATTGCTGAGCACTCGCGGCGTGTCTGGGTATACTCCTTCCACTCTTTTGCACACACCGCACTTTTTACACTTTTCGGAGCGCGCTCGGGGCCGATATGCCGCCCCGGACACGGCCGCGGTCGAAGAGAGCTTCCGCCAAGCGGAAGCGGTCGGATGATGCCGGCCCCTCCCACGAGTTGGAGGACTCTCCTCCACCGTCTCCCACACACCCCATCCACCCAGCACAACCTGCAGCGCCCACACAGCCCGCACAGCCCGCACAGCCACTCCCCGCCGCTCCACAGCCACCACCTCCGGCTCCACTGGTCGGGCCGCTCGGGATTACGTTCCGAGACGACGCACACCGCGCCGTCTTCGAGCGTATCTCCCAGCGCTCGATCGTACCCTCCAAGTTTGCACACCTCGCTGACCTAGGACGCCTGGGGGTACTAGAGGGGATGCTCACGTTGTACGACAACGTGGGCTGGCGAGATTTCTTCCAGGTGTCGGCGGACACGTTCACCCGCCCGACACTTGAGATTCTTAGTTCGATCGCCCGGACCGACGAGGGATGCTCGTTCCGGTTCATGGATCGGGAGTGCCATGTCACTCTCGATATGATGAGAGCGTTTTTCTCGTGGCCCGTTGTCCCCGGTGCCGATCACAGTTACGGCCACACCCATATCCCCCCACCATCCTTCGACGTCGGTGCCTTCTGGGCCCGGATTACGGGTCTTCACGTTGCCTTTGACCCTAGTAAGGCCAAGGCCTCGGCCATTGTCCATCCCTGCCTCCGCATTGCTCAGCGCCTTATGGCGACGACATTTTTGGCCAGATATGAGCCGGGCACGATGTCTACGCCGGAGCTCTACATGCTCTACGCGATGACACGTCCCAGAGCTCTATCTAGGGATGGCGATGAGCTGGTCCCCGCCGTCGTGATTGATGTCGCGGCTTGGTTTTTGGACCGCATCATTGTATCGGTGGGCGCTCGCTCACCGATATGCTGCGGCGGCCTGATCACCTTGCTTACACTTATGACCGGCGAGGACTTCCCTGACGACTTGCGACGAGCACCGGGCCCCACTTCTTTGTCGATCGATGTTATGGCCCGGATGAAGATGCTTCGTCCGCACGGTGAGCGTCACTGGGTCTGGTTGCACGGCCCTTACGGGGCCGATTACATGATTCTTCCGAGCCCAGCTCGGACTCAGATTGCACCAGCCCATGTCGACTGTCTCCCTGCGATGGATATTCTCATCCCAGCTGCTTACGTGCTCGAGGCCGAGGAGGCCGAGCAGGCCCACGCTGCCCACGCTGCCCCCGCAGACCCTGTAGCCCCTGCCGAGCCTGCCGCCCCTATTGACCCTGTGGCCCCTCAGCCTATCCCTGATGTTTCCGCTGCTCCTGACACCTCTGTCCCCACCTCTGTCGGTGTCGTGAGTACCTTAGCTGAGCCCACCTCCACTGCTTCCGCGGCTGTCACCACCACCACCGGCCCTCTGTCTGCTGAGCCTGTTTCTTCTGCACCCCCTGAGCACCCGCCGACCGTAGTTGAGTGCGGAGAGCCCTCTGTCTCCACTGCTGCCATATTTTCCGAGAGTGTTGTGGCGTCTGTCCACACTTCTGTGCCACCGACCTCTCCGGCCGCCTCGCTGCCTCTTTTATACTCTTCTTTCGCTGCTGCTACCTCTACTTCTCACCAGCCGGTGCCCCGGCCTCACACCGAGGCCAGGCCCACATTTGCGAGCGCAACACCTTTTGTTCCCTTCCTCGCTGAGCCCGTCACATACGCGACTCGAGTACGCCAGCCACGCCCTGCACAGCCCCGACCGGTGCGTCCCTCTGCACCACCTCCCCCCGACACTGTACTTCAGAGCATTCGTGCTCTAGAGGGGGCGGTGAGTGGCCTCAGAGGCGACCTTAGGACCCTGTCCTCCACCGTCTCTGCGATGGCTGACCGCTTTGACCTGATCCCCCAGATTCACTACTATCTTATTCAGGTCCTGGAGCGTCTCCCGCGCGTACCCCCACCCACCCAGCAGGTTCCAGCCCACACTTCCACACACACTCGACCTGCTACCACTTCCACACCCACACCCGCTCAGCGGTCTGTCCAGCCACCACCACCACTTCCGCCTCAGGCCGGAGACGGTGCAGCACCACCTTCCTAGGCACCCTTGATGCCATCGATTCCTTTTACCGTTGTGCTGCCCGTTTCTGCTGGGTCCTGTTGCAGTTTTGTCCACCCCCTCCCCTCACCTATTTTGGGTTTCTCATTCAGATCGTATCCTTATATATCTTTTCTGGGAGAGAGGGAGAGTTTTTGGTGACACTCTTATATATCTGTATCACTCCTATCTGTGCATGCATCATGTCCGCATCATATTTTCATTTCTTTATCTTTCTTTTTATTTTCATTTTTCTTTTCATCATGCATGCATCCTCACCTTCCCCTCACATTTCTTGTCTCTCGGTGTGCCACACTTTGCACATTGAGGACACTGTGCCATTTAGCTTGGGGGAGTGAGTTCTCACGTTCTTTTTCGATTTGCCACCTTTATTTTTAGTTTTTCACACCATTTTTTCGCTTTTGCACTTATTTTTCATCATTTTTCCTTTTATTTTGCCATGCATCACGTTTTTCTTATTTTTCTGTGTGCCGCATTGTAAATAGTTCTATTTTCCCTTTATCTTTATTTCTTTCTTTTTCATCTCATGCTAGAAATGACTTTTCTGTGATGATGATGACGTGGAGTTAGCTTATTCTATATGCATGCTATATTTGTCATGTCTTAGATTTTATTTCTGATATCATATGCTATGACTTGCCTTGCATCTAGAGATAGTAACCCACACTTTTTCCACATGAAAATGGATGAAATTTTACTATTAGCTGAGTCTGAATATTCATATGTATGCTATCACAGAAAACACACCAAGATTCACGCATTGAATGCCTATGTCTGGAGTACTGATTTCTTTTGCTATATCACTTCTATATGCATGAACTGTACACTTCACTTCAGGATGATTGAATGATGTTAGCTATGATAAATTTGGATTAGTTAGCTTTTTTGTGATCGAAACTGAGTAGATTAGATTACCCTGCTGAAGTTGTCGTGCATGTCTTATAGAGTGAACCGAGTGATATATTTATTTCTTTCTCCACAAATCTTGAACATCATTTCTCTACTTTTAAAATCATTGGTGAATCTCCCCTTAGCGATTCTATTATATGGCATTTCCCCCGCTATTAATTCCTAGCTCCAAATTTCTTATTCAAAAAAAAAAGAGAAAATATTCTTGTATATCATTATCTCTCTTTGAGTTGGGATCGTTGTGTATTTATGCTTTTGCATCACAAAAAAAACAAAAAAAAAGAGAAAAAGAGAGGAAAAATCCTCAATAAAAGATCTCATCTCACTTTCTTTCTTTCTCTTCTCTCTTCATTGCTTTTGGAGCTTTATAAGAATGGGGATGTAAATAATTTTTTTATGCCACCACGCTTATAGATAAGCTTGGGGGAGGGGATCCATTGATGTGTGAGAGAGTGACTACTTGACGTTGCACGACAACCTAGGCTAAGTAATATTCTATACTCGGTGAGATTATTTTTAGCTTTACGACATCCAGAAATCTAAGCCTAGCAATCATTTCATGAAATCCATACTTTTCTATTCTCTCTATTCCATAGTGTGATACTCTTATACTCCTGATAGAAAGCATTCAATTGAAAAGTGTGTGATCTGTGATTTGTATACCGCTTTAAATGATTCAGACGATGTTAATTATAAAATTATTCCGTTTTTCATGATTATATCGTTGTTCGTGGGTTTTCTATTTCTATCTGCACTATTATACTATGATATCAAAATAAAATTCTTTGACATGTGTTTTTCATTCAGTGCATGCTATAAGAGTAAGCGGAACCCACATCCTGAGAAAATGATCTAGTAGCTTACCTCTTCGCTTCTTTCTTTCTTCTTTATTTTTATTTCGTTTTTTTTCACTCTTCTCCGTTTTTCATTCTTCATTTTTCGCCGTTTTCGTTTTCCGAATCCACCGGGTTCACCTTTTACTTATCTTCCTCGAGGACGAGTAAGAGGCAAGCTTGGGGGATTTTGATCACTCCTTATTTTACACTTTTTTTACCGCATGTCTGCATGCCATTTAGATCGCCCAAATCATGTTTTTCACGATATATCGACGATATTACGATGCTTTTCACGATTTGTTGTTTTTGTCGCATTTCAGGTGATTTGGCGCGATTTGGAGTGATCTCGAGATGCGCTTACTCTAGACGGTCACCGACGACCTCCCCGAGGGGTATTTTGCTGTTGGAGAAGAGCGGAAGAAGAACGAACGTCGCAGGAGCGACGAGGAGGCCAAAATAAGCAGATTGGGCATGTTTTGTGTCCCACTCGGCAGAGTGGAGGAGCCACTCGGCCGACCAGCGAGACACCGCTCGGCCGACCAGTTCAGACACGATTCCTATGTGCACTCGGCCGAGCGACGGAGACCACATCAGCCGAGTGACGAGACCCCGTCCGCCCGAGTGGCGCCCAGACGAAGCCCTTCAAAAATCGCCAAGTTACTGTTTTTCGGCTGCCTGAGCTTCAGAAGACCCACTCGGCCGAGTGATTAATCTCGTCCGCCCGAGTACCATGAAGCCATCGGCCGAGTGACGACAACTCACTCGGCCGAGCCGCCCCCGAAGTGAAGACCCCTGAAGATCGATACTTACTGGAAAATTACAGGGTTTTGATCACTCCTTATTTTACACCTTTTTTTCCGCATATTTGCATGCCATTTAGATCGCCCAAATCATGTTTTTCACGATATATCGACGATATTGCGATGCTTTTCACGATTTGTTGTTTTTGTCGCATTTCAGGTGATTTGGCGCGATTTGGAGTGATCCCGAGATGCGCTTACTCTAGACGGTCACCAACGACCTCCCCGAGGGGTATTTTGCTGTTGGAGAGGAGCGGAAGAAGAATGGACGTCGCAGGAGCGACGAGGAGGTCAAAATAAGCAGATTGGGCATTTTTTGTGTCCCACTCGGCCGAGTGGAGGAGCCACTCGGCCGACCAGCGAGACACTGCTCGGCCGACCAGAACAGACACGATTTACATGTGCACTCGGCCGAGCACCGAAGACCACATCGGCCGAGTGGATAATCCCGTCCGCCCGAGTGGCGCCCAGACGAAGCCCTTCCAAAACATCGAAGTTACTGTTTTTCGGCTGCCTGAACTTCAGAAGACCCACTCGGCCGAGTGGTAAACCCCGTCCGCCCGAGTGCAGTGAAGTCATCGGCCGAGTGACGACAACTCACTCGGCCGAGCCGCCCCCGAAGTAGAGACCCCTGAAGGCCCTGACTTACTGGAAAATTACAGGGTTTCTCACTCGGCCGAGCGACTTTTGTCACTCGGCCGAGTGCGATGCGCTGCCTGTAGCGAAAACTGCGGAAAACAGGCTGTGCAGGGGTATTTTGGTCACGATTTTTGGACGATTTTTGGGGCTATTTAAACCCTGTTTTTACCCTAGTTTGGAGAGCCCTCTCTTAGATTTTTTGCAGCTTTTTAGATTAGTTTTTTTTAGCTTTATTCTTGTGATTGGAGAAGGAGCAAAACTTGGATTTTTGTTGGATTAATTGAAGAACTACATTGGTTTGCATCTCTTTTCCTTAAAAATTCTATTTTTATTGTTTATATCATTGTTGTGATGAATTCTATTGCTTATCTCAACGATTATTTTTGTGATCTTGCTATGATTTGTGAGTAGTCTCCACGTCTTGGGGCGTGGGGATGAACCCTACAAGCCTACTTTCATATTTGTGATGAATTAGTAGAAATTGAGCTAGAATTGCTATTAGAGATTAGATTGGGATCGATTTACTACGGATTGCTAGGTATTCATATCAATTGGGATTTGGAAGAGATTGGATCCCAATTTGATAGGAAGCCCTAGAAATCCGAATTGGGTTGGAGTCGGATTTTTCGAAGTATCGGTTTGCAAGAGATTGGGCCGATACTAGGATTCCCGGTTGCAATTCTATGCCGATACCCGTTTGCAAGAGATTGGACGGGTAGGAACTATCCTAATCTAGATCGTGGACCGAGTTTGCAAGAGATTGGGCTCGGTGCGCGATTGGACGATGATGTTGATCCTAATGCTAGCTTCCATAGGGTAGGGTTTGCAAGAGATTGGACCCGACCCTAGGATAGCTATAGACCGGCAACAGCGCGAGAGCGTGAGCTTGGTTCTACATTCAGTTGCAACTAGTTCATCCGAATTCACATTCTAGCAATTTTGATACCGATGAACCACATTTATGAAGTACGGTGTGTAGCGGGGATTCCCCATTCCCTAGACGTTCTTTATTTGATTTGATATTTCGCCCATTTGTCTGACGATTGTGACAGGATCGTCGAAGGCAAATTTCTCTTCTTAAATAGCCAGGTTGATCGGAGCAAGCACAGTCATTCGTCCTCCCTGTGTTCGATATCCCGCTCGCTGCTACACCGTGCACTTGCGGTAAAACTACAACCGTTCTTTTGGGTCACGTCCCGGAGCGACCAAGTTTTTGGCGCCGTTGCCAGGGAGCTTTCGTTTTGACGGTGTTCGACATCAACCACCCGGTTATTTCTTCTTACTTTCTTCCTTTACTTCCCTCTATATCTTACTCTAACTTTATTCGCAGCACTATTTGCATGTTCTCCCCGTATTTTGCATAAGATCTTAACAGGGAGAATGGAGGATGCAATGCCAACAATAGAACTCAGTCAGGAAGACTATGACTCCTTCACGGACCTCCTTAAGGAGCTTGTCGACGAGGTCCACGCTACCGGAGCATTTGCTATCGATATCAAGGACCCCGACGAACAACTATTTGCTAGTTTTGTGATGGACCAAATCTCCCCGGAGGGGACTATCGGAGGCAATGTCCGAGTTGACGTGGTCAACGACAAATTGTATTTCGAAGAAAATAGAGCAAGTGTCGAAGAACACTATGCTCCCGAAGAACCCTTCGAGCAAACCGACATTCAGGGAGTCACACTCTATGACGCTCACTCTTGTTTTTATGAATCGTCTGATGTGTTTTTTGATTCCAGGTACGAACCGGAGCAGAGTGAAGGTTTCGGCGATGCTAGCACTGAGTCGGAGGGTGCCTATTTCGATGCGTCGTCCTCACTAAGTAGCGAGTCTGACTCGTCACAAGAGAGCATGCCACCTGAACATGAGCTAAACCCGGATAACAAGGAAGAAGTCGAACTCATGCGTGCCGATGAAGTGGAAGGAGCAGCGCCACCTGAGGTAGAGCTTAAACAATTACCACCGAATCTAAGGTATGCCTTTTTGGGTAATAAATTAACTTTCCCGGTGATAGTCAATTCCCACCTTACACAAGATCAACTTGAAAAACTCCTAGACGTTCTTAGGAGTCACAAGGACGTCCTGGGCTACACTATCTCCGATCTAAAAGGGATAAGCCCTAGGCTTTGCACGCATAGGATCCATTTGGAGGATACCGATGCCACCTCCATTGAGCCTCAAAGGCGGTTAAACCCGAATATGAAGGAGGTGGTAAAAAAGGAAATCCTAAAATTGCTAGAAGCAGGTATTATTTATCCTATCTCTGACAGTAGATGGGTTAGCCCCGTTCACGTCGTCCCCAAGAAAGGCGGGATGACTGTTATAAAAAATGAAAAAGGTGAGCCCATATCTACACGCACTGTCACGGGATGGCGAATGTGCATTGACTATAGGAAACTCAATAAAGCCACCCGAAAAGACCACTACCCATTGCCCTTCATTGATCAAATGCTTGAGCGCCTTGCAAAACATAAATACTTTTGCTACCTAGATGGGTATTCGGGATTCTTCCAAATCCCTTTGCACGAAGATGACCAAGAGAAGACAACTTTCACTTGTCCCTATGGCACCTACGCCTACCGTAGGATGCCGTTTGGCCTTTGTAATGCCCCCGCCACTTTTCAGAGGTGTATGACATCCATATTTTCCGATTACATTGAAAATATTATGGAAGTTTTTATGGATGATTTCTTGGTTTACGGAAGTGAGTTTGACTCTTGCTTGGAAAATCTCACTAAAGTCCTAAAAAGGTGCCAACAAAACAATCTCACTCTCAATTGGGAGAAGTGTCACTTCATGGTCACTGAAGGTATAGTTCTCGGACATCTTGTTTCCTCGAGAGGAATTGAGGTAGATAAAGCAAAAATTGAAAAACTTCCTCCTCCTATTAATGTCAAGGGCATTAGAGGCTTCCTTGGCCATGCGGGGTTTTACCGCCGCTTCATCAAGGACTTTGCCTCGATTGCCCGACCACTTACTTCCTTGCTCGCTAAAGATGTTCCTTTTGACTTTTCAGGAGAATGCTTGCAAGCTTTCAACACCTTGAAGGAAGCGCTAGTCTCCGCACCCATCATACAACCGCCGGATTGGAGCCTTCCTTTTGAACTAATGTGCGATGCTAGCGACCAAGCCATTGGAGCGGTATTGGGACAAAGGAAAGATAGGAAGCTTCATGCGATATACTACGCGAGCAAGACATTGGATGACGCGCAGAAAAACTACACAACTACCGAAAAGGAGCTTCTAGCGGTCGTCTATTCCATAGAGAAGTTTCGCTCCTACCTCCTCGGTTCCAAGGTGATTGTCCACACCGACCATGCGGCATTGAAGTATCTTTTAAACAAGAAGGAGGCCAAACCCCGGTTGATTAGGTGGATACTCTTGTTGCAAGAATTCGACCTAGAGATCAGAGATAAGAAGGGTATAGACAATGTCGTGGCGGATCATTTATCTAGGCTCATTCGCGACAAGGAGGATGAGAGCCTACCTATTGACGACACATTTGTTGATGAGAGGCTATATGCGGTAAGGACCGGTGAAGTACCTTGGTACGCGGACTTCGTCAACTACTTGGCTTGCGGAATCAAACCGCATGGGATGTCCACGCAACAAAAGAGGAGATTTATGCATGAGGTCCGTAGCTATTTTTGGAAAGATCCTTACCTTTTCAAGATATGCAAAGATAGTGTCATTCGTAGGTGTGTTTCCAAAGAGGAGGCAACGTCTATCATTTTGCATTGCCACGGTCTACCATGCGGGGGACATCATGCTGCCTCTAAAACAACCGCTAAGATCTTGCAGAGCGGATTCTTCTGGCCAACAATGTTTAGGGACACCCACACTTTTGTGAAGGGGTGCGATAGATGCCAACGGACCGGGAATATCTCCAAGCGCAATGAGATGCCGATGAGACCCATCCAAGAAATTGAGCTTTTTGATTGTTGGGGAGTAGACTTCATGGGGCCATTTCTGTCGAGCAATGGTAACAAATACATCCTATTGGCCGTTGACTATGTCTCCAAGTGGGTGGAAGCAATTGCCACCCCTACCAATGATGCAAGAGTCGTCTCCAAGTTTTTTAAGCAAAATATCTTCCCGCGCTTTGGAGTGCCGCGTACTTTGATAAGCGACGGGGGAAGCCACTTCATAGAGAACAAGTTTGAAGCCATGCTAAAGAAGTACGGGGTAAATCATAGAGTTGGCATGGCTTATCACCCCCAGACCAGCGGCCAAGTGGAAGTCTCAAATAGAGAAATTAAGCAAATTCTCGAAAAGACGGTGGATCGATCTAGAAAGGATTGGTCAATGAAGCTAAACGATGCTCTATGGGCATATCGTACGGCCTTTCGCACTCCCATAGGCACCACGCCGTTCCGACTCGTTTATGGGAAAGCTTGCCACTTACCGGTAGAGTTGGAGCACCGCGCATATTGGGCCATCAAAACCTTTAATTACGATTACAAAAGTGCCGCGGTGAGGCGACTCTTGGACATCAACGAGCTTGATGAGATAAGAAGAGACGCCTACGAAAGCTCAAGAATTTACAAAGAAAGGACCAAGATTCTTCACGATGCCCGCATAACCGTCACAGACTTCAAAGTAGGAGACAAGGTCTTGCTCTATAATTCCCGGCTCCGACTATTTCCCGGTAAGTTGAGGTCACGTTGGTCCGGACCTTTCACCATCAAGCACATACAACCGGGCGGAGCTTTCGAGTTGGAAAGCAAGGACGGTTCCACATTCAAAGTAAATGGTCAGAGGCTCAAACACTATTCCGAGGAAGTCCCGACGGGCGAAACCAATAGAATATATTTGCTTAAGGGACGGTCGGAAGATCTCATGGACCTCCTTGATGAGGTGATTGAAGAGGCGATCCCTCACTCAATTGGCGCTCTTTTCGATGAAGATTTTGAGGAAGGCCCGGATTTGGGCCACGATGAGAATAGAGATGATTCCACCGACCTCTCCGCTGAAAATGATGAAGGCGACGCTGATGTCGCAAGGATTCGAGAGCTCTGCAAGCTCGCGAAACTAAAGTCTCCGAAGAAAGCTCCGCCGGCACGGAAATCGGCATCACCGGCAAAACCGTTGACCGGAGCAAATGCTAGCTTGGGGGAGCCTCCCCCCAACACTATTCAAGACGAGAGACCACCGCGGGAGAACACTACGCCGCAACTTCCCAATCCAAGCGTTCTCCCCGGAAAGTTTGATGGGTGCATCTCATATGCATCGAACATCTCGCATTGATTGAAAATTATAGGGGGTCGAGCTTACGACCTTAAACGAGCGCTTGTCGGGAGGCAACCCGACGGTTTTTGCTTTATTTTTTACTTTTTCTTTATTTTCGTTTTAGAAATTTTTAGTGTTTTGAGTCGTTCGCCCAAAAATTTTGCGATAACGGGTCCTATTTTTCTTGACAGGAGAGGAGATAGGTAGATCCATCATGAGGAGGATGAACGAGTCGACGAGGAGCGCCCCGAGAAGGCGCTCGACGCTTAGGAGGAAGATGAAATCGATTGGAGGAAGAAAGACGGAGTTTAGAGCCAAAACGAAGACAAACAGCAGAACACAAGGCTCACTCGGCCGAGCATACTAGTCACTCGGCCGAGTACACAAGTTCGTCCGGCCGAGCCGCTCACGAACAAGGGAAGTCTGCTGTACCCAACCCTCTGTTTATTTTCCTGATTCCAATATAACTGCTACTCGGCCGAGTATATATATTCACTCGGCCGAGTGAAACAGATACCCTCCTAGGGCGAGTCATGCCGAGTAGCTTGAGTCACTCGGCCGAATGGACTTACTCCACTCGGCCGAGGCTGGCAAAGCCACTCGGCCGAAGCGATAGCGGGGAGGAAATTTTCATTGGCCTCGCTCGGCCGAGTGACCACGTCACTCGGCCGAGTCGTAACTTTTTTATATAAAGGGCAAGGGGGGGTCGCATTTTTCGAAACGCAAAACCCCCAAAACACCCGCGCCCGATCCTCGCTCGCTCGTGCCCCCACTCGCCCGACTGCCGCTGCCACGCCGCCGCTCGGCCCGCCACCACCGGCCGAACGCCCCAGTCGCCTCGCCCGAGTCGCCGGCGGCGGCCGTGCCTCCGGTCACCTCCGGTACCCCTATTTCGCCTATTTTTGCCTCTTTTTGTGTATTTTTCGAGGATCCGTGTATTAATCGAACCCCTAACCCAAATCAATTCCTATATCTATCTATTATACCCCTAATGCTCCATACATTTTGATTATTACCCGCTGAAATCGCCGTTTCATGCGCAGGTTGCTTTTTGGAGCATAGGGGAGCCCAGGGGAGCTTCTACGGGCTGATCCGGACTTCGCGGAGGCGCTGACTTCGCATGCTTCCACTGCTTAGCACTCGCGGCGTGTCGGGGTACACTCTTTCCACTCTTTTACACGCACCGCACTTTTTTCACTTTTCGGCGCGCTCGGGGCCGATATGCCGCCCCGGACACGGCCGCGGTCGAAGAGAGCTTCCGCCAAGCGGAAGCGGCGGATGATGCCGGCCCCTCCCACGAGTTGGAGGACTCTCCTCCACCGTCCCCCACACACCCCGCACACCCAGCACAGCCTGCAGGCCCCGCATACCCCGCACAGCCTGCAGTGCACCCACAGCCCGCACAGCCTCTCCCTGCCGACCCACAGCCACCACCACCGGCTCCACTGGTCGGGCCGCTCGGGATTACGTTTCGAGACGACGCACACCGCACCGTCTTCGAGCGTATCTCCCAGCGCTCGATCGTACCCTCCAGGTTTGCACACCTCGCTGACCTAGGACGCCTGGGGGTACTAGAGGGGATGCTCACGTTGTACGACAACGTGGGCTGGCGAGATTTTCTGCAGGTGTCGGCGGATACTTTTACCTGCCCGACACTTGAGGTTTTGAGTTCGATCGCCCGGACCGACGAGGGATGCTCATTCCGGTTCATGGATCGAGAGTGCCAGGTCACTCTCGATATGATGAGAGCATTCTTCTCGTGGCCCGCTGTCCCCGGTGCCGATCGCGGTTACGGCCCCACCCATATCCCCCACCTTCCTTCGACGCCGGTGCCTTCTGGGCCCGGATTACGGGCCACCACGCTGCCTTTGACCCTAGTAGGGCCAAGGCCTCGGCCATTGTCCACCCCTGCCTCCGCATAGCCCAGCGCCTCATGGCGACCACCTTTTTGGCCAGATATGAGCCGGGCACGATGTCTACGCCAGAGCTCTACATGCTCTATGCGATGACACGTCCCAGAGCTCTATCTAGGGATGGAGACGAGCTTGTCCCCGCCGTCGTGATCGACATTGCGGCTTGGTTTTTGGACCGCATCATTGTATCGGTGGTCGCTCGCTCACCGATATGCTGCGGCGGTCTGATCACCTTGCTTACCATGATGACCGGCGAGGACCTACCTGACGACTTGCGACGTGTCCCGGGCCCCACTTCTCTGTCGATAGACGTTATGGCCCGGATGAAGATGCTTCGTCCGCATGGTGAGCGTCACTGGGTCTGGTTGCACGGCCCTTACGGTGCCGACTACATGATTCTCCCGAGCCCTGCTCGAACTCAGATTGCACCAGCCCACGTCGACTGGCTCCCTGCGATGGATGTTCTCATCCCCGCTGCCTACGTGCTCGAGGCCGAGGAGGCCGAGCAGGCCCACGCTGCCCACGCTGCCCAGGCTGCCCCCGCAGACCCTGCTGCACACCCTGCCGAGCCTGCTGCCGACCCTGATGACCCAGTGGCCCCTCAGCCTATTCCTGATGTTTCTACCGCTCCTGACACCTCTGTCCCCACTTCTGTCAGTGTCACGAGTACCTCCGCTGAGCCCACTTCCACCACTTCCGCGGCTGTCACCACTGTCACCACCACACCCACTACCACCGCTGGCCCTCTGTCTACTGAGCCGATTTCCTCTGCCCCACCCGAGCGCCCACCGACCGTAGTCGAGTGCGGAGAGCCCTCTGTCTCCACTGCCGCTGTATTTTCCGAGAGTGTCGTGGCGTCTGTCCACACTTCTGTGCCACTGACCTCTCTGGCCCCTGGCTGCCACTTTTGCACACTTCTTTCGCTGCCGCTGCCTCCACTTCTCACCAGCCGGTGTCCCGACCTCACACTGAGGCCAGGCCCACATTTGCAAGCACGACACCTTTTGTCCCCTTCCCTGCTGAGCCCGTTACATACTCTACTCGCGTACGCCAGCCTCGCCCTGCACAGCCTAGACCGGTGCGTCCCTCTGCACCACCCCCGCCCGACACTGTACTGCAGAGCATACGTGCTCTTGAGTTGGCGGTGAGTGGTCTTAGAGGTGACCTTAGGACCCTATCATCCACCGTCTCTGCGATGGCTGGACGCTTCGAGCTGATCCCCCAGATCCATTACTGTCTCACCCAGGTTCTGGAGCGTCTCCCGCGCGTACCCCCACCCACCCAGCAGGTTCCCACACACACTTCCACACACACTAGACCTGCTTCCACTTCCACGCCCACCCCAGCACAGCAGCCTACAGCACCACCACCTCCTCCTCCGCCTCAGGACGGAGACGGCGCATCACCACCTTCTTAGGCACCCTTGATGCCTTGTTTATTCCTGCCGTTGTGCTGCCCGTTTCTGATGGGTCCTGTTGCACTTTTTGTCCACCCCCCCTCCCCTCACTTAATATGGTATTCTCTTTTTGATTATATCTTCTTATATCTATTTTGGGAGAGAGGGAGAGTTTTTGGTGACACTTATATCTATGTATCGCTCCTATCTGTGCATGCATCATGCCCGCACCATATTTTCATTTCTTTATTTTACCTTTCTCTTTTCATTTTTCCATGCATGCATCCTCACTTGCCCCTCCCATCGCTTGTCTCTCGGTGTGCCACACTTTGCACATTGAGGACACTGTGCCATTTAGCTTGGGGGAGTGAGTTCTCACGTTCTTTTTCGATTTGCCACCTTTATTTTTAGTTTTTCACACCATTTTTTCGCTTTTGCACTTATTTTTCATCAATTTTCTTTTATTTTGCCATGCATCACGTTTTTCTTATTTTCCTGTGTGCCGCATTGCATAGTTTTATTTTTCCTTCATCTTTATTTCTTTCTTTTTCATCTCATGCTAGAGATGACTTTTCTATGATGATGATGACGTTGGATTTAGCTTATTCTATATGCATGCTATATTTGTCATGTCTTAGGTTTTATTTCAGATATCAGATGCTATGACTTGCTTTGCATTTAGAATAGTAACCCACACCTTTTTCCGCATGAAAATGGATGAAATTTTATTATTAGCTGAGTCTGAATATTCATATGTATGCTATCACAGAAAACACACCAAGATTCACGCATTGAATGCTTATATCTGGAGTACTGACTTTCTTTTCCTATATCACTTCTATATGCATGAATTGTACACTTCACTTCAGGATGATTGAATGATGTTAGCTATGATATATCTGGATTAGTTAGCTTTTTTGTGATCGAAACTGAGTAGATTAGATTACCCTGCTGAAGTTGTCGTGCATGTCTTATAGAGTGAACCGAGAGTTATATTTATTTCTTTCTCCACAAATCTTGAACATCATTTCTCTACTTTTCAAATCATTGGTGAATCTCCCCTTAGTGATTCTATTTTATGGCATTTTCCCCCGCTACTAATTCCTAGCTCCAAATCTCTTATTCTATAAAAAAAAAGAGAGAAAAACATTCTTGTACATCATTATCTCTCTCTGAGTTGGGATCGTTGTGTATATATTGCTTATTGCAAAAAAAAAGAAGAGGAAAAATCCTGAATAAAAGATCACATCTCACTTTCTTTCTTTCTTCTTTCTTTTCGTTGCTTGTGGAGCTATATGTATAAAAAAAATGGAGATGTAAATATTTTTTATGCCACCACGCTTATAGATAAGCTTGGGGGAGGGGATCCATTGATGTGTGAGAGAGTGACTACTTGACATCGCACGACAACCTAGGCTAAGTAATATTCTATACTCGGTGAGATTATTTTTAGTTTTACGAAATCCAGAAATCTAAGCCTAGCGTTCATTTCATGAAATCCATACTTTTCTATTCTCTCTATTCTATAGTGTGATACTCTTATACTCCAGATAGAAAGCGTTCAATTGAAAAGTGTGTGATCTGTGATTTGTATACCGCTTTAAATGATTCAGACGACGTTAATTTTAAAATTATTCCGTTTTTCATGATTATATCGTTTTTCGTGGGTTTTCTATTTCTATTTGCACTATTATACGATGATATCAAAATAAAATTCTTTGACATGTATTTTTCATTCGGTGCATGCTATAAGAGTAAGTGAAACCCACGTCCTGAGAAAATGATCTAGCATCCTACCTCTTCGCTTCTTTCTTTCTTCTTTATTTTCATTTCGTTTTCCATTCTTCTCCGTTTTTCATTTTCCATTTTTTCGTTTTTCGCCGTTTTCGTTTTCCGAATCCACCGGGTTCGCCTTTTACTTATCTTCCTCGAGGACGAATAAGAGGCAAGCTTGGGGGATTTTGATCACTCCTTATTTTACACCTTTTTTTCCGCATATTTGCATGCCATTTAGATCGCCCAAATCATGTTTTTCACGATATATCGACGATATTGCGATGCTTTTCACGATTTGTTGTTTTTGTCGCATTTCAGGTGATTTGGCGCGATTTGGAGTGATCCCGAGATGCGCTTACTCTAGACGGTCACCAACGACCTCCCCGAGGGGTATTTTGCTGTTGGAGAGGAGCGGAAGAAGAATGGACGTCGCAGGAGCGACGAGGAGGTCAAAATAAGCAGATTGGGCATTTTTTGTGTCCCACTCGGCCGAGTGGAGGAGCCACTCGGCCGACCAGCGAGACACTGCTCGGCCGACCAGAACAGACACGATTTACATGTGCACTCGGCCGAACACCGAAGACCACATCGGCCGAGTGGATAATCCTGTCCGCCCGAGTGGCGCCCAGACGAAGCCCTTCCAAAACATCGAAGTTACTGTTTTTCGGCTGCCTGAACTTCAGAAGACCCACTCGGCTGAGTGGTAAACCCCGTCCGCCCGAGTGCAGTGAAGTCATCGGCCGAGTGACGACAACTCACTCGGCCGAGCCGCCCCCGAAGTAGGGACCCCTGAAGGCCCTGACTTACTGGAAAATTACAGGGTTTCTCACTCGGCCGAGCGACTTTTGTCACTCGGCCGAGTGCGATGCGCTGCCTGTAGCGAAAACTGCGGAAAACAGGCTGTGCAGGGGTATTTTGGTCACGATTTTTGGACGATTTTTGGGGCTATTTAAACCCTGTTTTTACCCTAGTTTGGAGAGCCCTCTCTTAGATTTTTTGCAGCTTTTTAGATTAGTTTTTTTAGCTTTATTCTTGTGATTGGAGAAGGAGCAAAACTTGGATTTTTGTTGGATTAATTGAAGAACTACATTGGTTTGCATCTCTTTTCCTTAAAAATTCTATTTTTATTGTTTATATCATTGTTGTGATGAATTCTATTGCTTATCTCAACGATTATTTTTGTGATCTTGCTATGATTTGTGAGTAGTCTCCACGTCTTGGGGCGTGGGGATGAACCCTACAAGCCTACTTTCATATTTGTGATGAATTAGTAGAAATTGAGCTAGAATTGCTATTAGAGATTAGATTGGGATCGATTTACTACGGATTGCTAGGTATTCATATCAATTGGGATTTGGAAGAGATTGGATCCCAATTTGATAGGAAGCCCTAGAAATCCGAATTGGGTTGGAGTCGGATTTTTCGAAGTATCGGTTTGCAAGAGATTGGGCCGATACTAGGATTCCCGGTTGCAATTCTATGCCGATACCCGTTTGCAAGAGATTGGACGGGTAGGAACTATCCTAATCTAGATCGTGGACCGAGTTTGCAAGAGATTGGGCTCGGTGCGCGATTGGACGATGATGTTGATCCTAATGCTAGCTTCCCTAGGGTAGGGTTTGCAAGAGATTGGACCCGACCCTAGGATAGCTATAGACCGGCAACAGCGCGAGAGCGTGAGCTTGGTTCTACATTCAGTTGCAACTAGTTCATCCGAATTCACATTCTAGCAATTTTGATACCGATGAACCACATTTATGAAGTACGGTGTGTAGCGGGGATTCCCCATTCCCTAGACGTTCTTTATTTGATTTGATATTTCGCCCATTTGTCTGACGATTGTGACAGGATCGTCGAAGGCAAATTTCTCTTCTTAAATAGCCAGGTTGATCGGAGCAAGCACAGTCATTCGTCCTCCCTGTGTTCGATATCCCGCTCGCTGCTACACCGTGCACTTGCGGTAAAACTACAACCGTTCTTTTGGGTCACGTCCCGGAGCGACCAGGTTTTCACTTGGCCGAGCGACTTTTGTCACTCGGCCGAGTGCGATGCGCTACCTGTAGCGAAAATTGCGGAAAACAGGCTGCGCAGGGGTATTTTGGTCACAATTTTTGGACGATTTTGGGGGCTATTTAACCCCTGTTTTTACCCTAGTTTTGAGAGCTTCTTCTTAGATTTTTTGCAGCTTTTTAGATTAACTTTTTAGCTTTATTTTGGAGATTGGAGGAGAGACAAAGTTTGATTTTTGTTGGATTAATTGAAGAACTCCATTGGTTTGCATCTCTTTTCCCTAAAAATTCTATTTTTATTGCATATCTCAATATTGTGATGAATTCTATTGCTTATTTCATTGATTATTTTTGTGATCTTGCTATGAATTGTGAGTAGTCGCCACGTCTTGGGGCGTGGGGATGAACCCTACGAGCCCAATTTCATATTTGTGATGAATTAGTAGAAATTTTGCTAGAATTGTTACTAGGGATTAGATTGTGATTGATTTACTACGGTCGGCTAGGAATTCACATCGATTGGGATTTGCAAGAGATTGGATCCCAATTCGATAGGAAACCCTAGAAATCCGAATTGGGTTGGAGTCGAATTTCCGTAGTATAGGTTTGCAAGAGATTGGACCGATACTAGGGTTTCCGGTTCCAATTCCGCGCCAATACCCGTTTGCAAGAGATTGGACGGGTAGGAACTATCCCAATCTAGGTCGTGAGCCGAGTTTGCAAGAGATTGGACTCGGTGCGCGATTGGACGATGATGTTGATCCTAATGCTAGCTTCCCTAGGCTAGGGTTTGCAAGAGATTGGACCCGAGCCTAGGATAGCTATAGACCGGCAACAGCGCGAGAGCGTGAGCTTGGTTCTACATTCAGTTGCAACTAGTTCATCCAAAATCTTATTCTAGCGATTTTAATACCGATGAACCACATTCATGAAATACGGTGAGTAGCGGGGATTCCCCATTCCCTAGACGTTCTTTATTTGATTTGATATTTCCACACTTTGTCTGACGATTGTGACAGGATCGCCAAAGGCAAATTTCTCTCTTCTTGAATAGCCAGGTTGATCGGAGCAAGCACGGTCATTCGTCCTCCCTGTGTTCGATAACCCGCTCGCTGCTACACCGTGTACTTACGGTAAAACTACAACCGTTCTCCGGGTGTATATCCGGGGCCGATCATTGATGATCGCCCCAAAAGGGTGAGTTTTGATCTCCCCAAAAGGGAGTTTCATACCGTAGTTTTGATCTCTCCAAAAGAGAGTTTCATATCGTATTATAGCTTTAGCGACGATCTTTTTGAATATTTTGCTTGAACCCCCAAAAGGGCATCTTCCGATGAGTTGCTCCCAAAAGGAGAATTCATTGAGTTATATTGGGTATTTTCCGGTGAATTGCTCCCAAAAGGAGAATTCATTGTGTTATACCTATCAACCAAATTAATACGAATCGTTGATCCTAACGAACTCATACCATGCGCATACTCTTTATAGATATTTTCTTACACGATTTTCCATGTTTATATTGTTTACGTATTCACATCACCATCATCACCGTCACCATTGTTGAAGTGTTTAGTTTCTTTCCGATAGATTTCTATTTGATTTGAATTGTGGTTGCAACAGATTTCTTCTCGTGGATTCGACATCTGGACTCCCAGATTTTACTACTTGTACAGACTCTTGCGCTTGAGAGAGAGCACCTTTCGGAGCCCACCACCCTCCCCTCCGACGAGGCACACCACCGTCTGCCAGCTCCGAGAGTAGCCCCTCCCCCGCTCCGCCTCCACCTCCTGTGCCCTCCTCGTGTTCCGCCGCGCTCCAGCCACCATGCCGCCACTCCGGCAGCACCGCCCGCCTCCAGTATCTCGTCATCGCCCGCTTCCTCCCCCGCCGCCGCTGACGTCGTCGGCGACGACGCAAAACTCCCCGTTGCTGCATGTGTGCGGGTGAGAGCGTGGAACGTGAAATGTATACATATACATATACGTATATACGAAAATACGTGTATATATATTAATATAGTTGATTCATTTTAAATTGATTATTAATTGTATATGTGTCAGAAAATTACAAGACAAGGCCCAGAAAATCCGAAATGACGAAACGGACTCATTGGCGCTGGTTTCATCGCCATAAGATAAGTACATCCCCAACAATGATTTTTCAAAGATAAAACCCCATAACGCTACTTTCGATTTAAAATTCATATCACATGATTTTCATGTACACTAACATACGAGAAAAATATATGTTGTAGTGCTAGTTATTACGGTCGTTCTGACCCCTTGTCGGAAGAATCCCGACGTATGGTTTGCTCTAAATAAATCTGTGAACATATATCGTAAAAATCATTTCTTGATTTAAAATTAGTTTTTGGCCCTTTTAATTTGTTTAAAATGCCTAATAATTGTTGATAAATCTTGAAAACTACCTACTAGCCTTAGGAAAATATTTTAAGCTTAATTAGACTAATTTGCATCAGTTGGAATCATTTCTGTGCTCATTCTCTTATACTACTGCATGTTTCCATATTTTGTTTAATTGTTAAAGTAAATCGTTAAATATGAAATTTTGTGAGACTAATCATATGGACTATTGAGATACCACAGAACAACCGTACGCATCTAATATGATGCAAATAAACTGAATTGACTGACTGTAAGAAGGAACTTTAATATAAATGAATGTAAGATGAAACTTCAATATAAATAAATAGTACACGTACTTTTGACTCGGCAATTGACTTGACCGTGGGATTGAGGTAGTTTATGATCACAAGTATTACGGAGTGACTGGATGCGCCCGACCGAATGCCTCCAACACTTATGGAGGTTAGAGCTTGACCGTTGCTATATAGGGTCAGTGAGCAGCGCCTCGGATTGGCCCCCGTTGCAGGGAGCATGTTGGTCATTTCTCGTACTCTTGGACATTGACTTATCACTAGAACTATTGGTTGTTAAATATTGTTCTAACCTCTTCTTCTACAAGTTGCTAACAATGTTACAGTTTTGATATCAAATGTTAAATTGTTACATTTTGCTAATAGTATTGCAAATGGCTGACAAATGATTAAATTGCTGCATGTTGCAAATTGCTGCGAATTTTTAACTGCTATAACTCTTTTAAATTAAACTTATTCTTTGTCTTTAAAGTTCAGCTGGGTTTAATTGAAATACTTAACGTTTTGTTTTGGAGATTATCTTGCCGAGTAAATCTCGCTGACAGACATTTCACTTTGTTCTTTTACGAAATGTTCGTCGGGTATCAACAGTGCGTTCTCTGAAGACACTACTGCAGGAGTTGAGCCAGTGCTCAAAGAACACGTGAGTACCTATCCGCTGAAGATTAGATGATAACCTTCGCGACTGCACCTTTATATTTGAAATAATGTAATATATGTGTGTACTTAGTTTGTATTGGACATGCTAGGCCCAAGATGTATTTTAATTATTGTACGCAGGATATGTAATACTGTTATTTGAGATGCTTCTTAAATTTGCATGCAAGAACCTGCAATTTCTACATAGACGCTTAGTGTGTTTAAGCCAAGGAGGAAGAAAAGAAAAAGAAAAAGAAAAGTACACCTCCTTTTTTAAGCACAACGCGGACCCGCTTGCGTCCTCCCTACCGGTAGAATGAGAAGCTGGGCTGACAGGTTTTAGTGCTCGCCCATGCAGGTCATGCTTTTGCAAATACTTTAAGGTCGGGTTAGACGACATTAATATCTAAGTGCACAACTAGAATAGATTTTTTTCTCACCTAACTTACATTGCGATTTGTCTTGAAGTATGGAAGGTCGACCAAATACTCCCGGCATCACCGACAACAACATCTTGGGTGTCGTTAGAGAAATACTGGAAATTCAACGCCAAATTCTTCGTGAGGCTGTTGACAAACTCTGTAAAGCATCCCAAGGGAAGCATCCTATGGAACCACTGGGAGACGCTCTCTAACCAACGAAGACTACTACTTTCAAGAGGCCTACTCCTTCGACCAACAATCAACCCCAGATGGTGTGCTTCCATTGCAATTGAAAGGGCCATGTCAAGAAGAACTGTCGTCTGCTGCTGAATCAATGTTTGGTCTGTGGAGCATCTGAGCACTCTATCAGGAACTACCCCCACTACATTAACAAGAAAGCGACTTTGACAGCAGGAGTTTCTGGATCACCATCGCGTGAACTACCCCTAGCTCCGTAACGTCGAGTCTTTCATTAGGCCAAGCTGAACCAGGCCAAGCGTCAAGCATTCATCACGACAACTAAAGAAGCTGATGTTGCAGGGCCAGGAATCAATGGTATGTCTGAACCTTTCCTCTTTACGTCGATTTGATGCCCAACGCCTTTATTATCATCACTAGCCTACATTATCATATTATATGTATTTTCTTAGTAGCACACCCCTTCTTAATTTGGAAGCTTCTCATTGCTTCTTATCACAAAAAGTCGCAACGATCCATCTCCATCGATCCTAATAATATTTTTCGAACTCTTGAACCCTCAACTGTAATGCCCTGCTAAGCTACTGCACAATTACTAGAGGGGGGTTGAATAGTACTTTAAAATAATTAACAGTATAATTCCTAATTATCTTGCAAACTCTACCAATCAATGCGGAAATGCGGAAATGTAAATATGACAACAAGCAAATGCAATCGCAAACAAGCAATTTAACGAGTTCGGATCCACCCAAGTCTTCCCGACTTGTTCCCGGCGATCCTACGTCCCAAACACCCGGATCCCCTCCGGATACTTGAGTTAGAAACCCTAACTCAAGATTTGCACTATGAAATACTTGTAGAGAACCTCTACCAAGTCAAATCATACACAAATGAAATTGTGACTCCCACAACCCGGGATCACAAACAAACTCTCACAACCGAGAGTAAAACACTTACAATATGAAAGTAAATGAAATACGAAATTCTTACCGACAAAATCATATGCCTTGAGTAAACTTACGATTTAGGGCAAAACAGATTTTGGGGAAGATGAAGAGGCACCAAACCCTAGCACCAAGTAGATGACCAGCAATGGAGTCCTAGGTGGATGTTGGTGACCTAGAATCAAGCACTTGGCTTGGAAGGCTCAGAATCAATGAATCTCTCTTTTGAAATAAGAGTGAGGGAGAGATTCTTGAATGGAAATGAATGAGCTTTGAATGAGATTTAATGCTTCTTTTTTGATCTCTAAAGTTCACTTAATATCAGCCTTGAGTGCAATGAATGCAGCACTCCAAGTATATATAGGATAGAGGAAAGAGAGAGAAAAAAACATTTCAATTAAAGCTCCAACGGTTCTATTCTGAACCAGACTAGTCGATCAAAGAAGGATCACTGACCGACTAGTTCATCAACTAGTCGGTCGGTGATACAACGTAGACCGACTAATGGTTGAACAGCCAAAAGGTCGAAGTTCAGACTTAAAGAACTAGTCGGTCCAAGAAGACTAGCCGACCGACTAGTTTCACAACTAGTCGGTCGGTGAGTGAACTTAGACCGACTAAGAGATAAAACAAATAGTCTGAGTACAAATTGAATTAGTCGGTCTAAGAACAAATGTCGACCGACTAGTTCATCAACTAGTTGGTCGACAAACGTTCTTTGACCGACTAACGATAAACAGTAACTAGGCATGTACAGTAGAGGTTCAACTAGTCGGTCTAAGAAGGATCACTAACCGACTAGTTTACCAACTAGTCGGTCGGTGAGTCAACGTTGACCAACTAACTGTAAACAGTAAAGAGCTATGAATTGAGGGAGGCAAACTAGTCGGTTCAAGAAGCTTTTCCGACCGACTAGATCACCATCTAGTCGGTTGGTTCTTCTTTTTGAACCAACTAACATGCACAAGAAGTCGCGAATCGAAGCGCGAAGCTTCGGGAAAGTTTGTATGGACTTCTACTAAGATCCTAGATCTAAGATAGGAGCGTTATGAAGATAAAAACGTAAGACCTACTCAAGGCTTAACATTCTACGAAAATGAAGCTAGAAGACATTAAATAAACTATGACGAACCGTCTTCAAAAGCTTCAATCGAATCTTCATGACTTCAATAATGGTCCTTGAGCTTCAACGAAGCTTTAGGCATACGATCACGCGCTTTGAGAAGTCTCGAGACGTCGCTTATGATGTTCATAGAAGTTTGGCGACGATCTCCATAACTGCGCTCACAAAGTGTTAGTTCACGATATATTTATGTTTGTTCATCATCCAAAACCAAATCCGGGGAGTCAATACTCAACATTCTCCCCCTTTTTAGTGATGACAAACCAACATAAATATTAATCAAAAATAATGATTCAAATGAAATTTACTTACTCCCCCTGCATTGATGACACGTTAGTTCCAAATTAAATAATATTCATAAGCATCAAGCAGACGAGTAAAGTATAAAATGTGAATCGATTATTGAAATATCGGATTTGAAATCCATTTTTATATCTTAACTCCCCCCTGAATCTAACATATCAAATTAGATTCTTGGAAAAATGCTTTAAATTATCATTTAGCTCATCGTCATTATTATATCTCTCCCCCTTTGGCATTAGCAAAAAAAAGCGGGAGGAGATCAACGACAACAACAATGGCTTCAAATAAAAGCACGGGAGTCGTAGAATATGACCACGGTCCAAATGACACCAAAGGAAAATACGAATAAAATCAAAGCGTGTCAATGAGACCAAAGTCAAAAATCGATAAATAAAATCATCAAAACTCAAATTAATTTTACGAATTGAGTTATGGAATATACTCTCCAATATCAACATTCTTGGTTAATCTAGTGCATGGAAAACAATTCTAATGTTTTCATAGAAATAATTTCTATTAAACCAAGTTATTATCGTCGAGCGACGATATCAAACATCAGAGACATAAAAAGAATATAATGTGCACAAGAGAGTAAATGTCAACATCGATGTATATATATATATATATATATGAAACCTGAGTACATCAAAATCATACATCACCGACATACATAAACGATCCTCAGATCGAAGCACAAAATACAACATCATATCTCACAGCATATATAGGAGTATCACATACATATCAAAAATATCAAAACATCATCAGAGATACATCAACATACATCCAAAAATATCAAAAACTCCACAACCACCATCTATCCTACCCAACACTCTCACAACTAGATCTATCATCCAAAGTGCACTAGGAGAGTCCTCAAGAAGCTCAGGAGGCAGCGGGAGGATTTGCAGCAGCAGCAGGCTCTGCAGGAGTGGAGGTGGTCACAAGGTCAGCAGGAGTGGTGATCTCTGGAGCAGCAACGGTAGTGGCCTCGGGAACACCAGAAGAAGTATCCACAGCAGGTATGGTGGCACCAGGTGTGCTCTCGGGGTCACCAGCAGAAGAAGCAACAGCACCAGAAGTACCCTCAGGGGCACGAGCAGCATCAGCACGAACAAGCTCATCGATCTCATCCTCATCCAACTCCTCCTCGTCAGAAACTAACGGAGGGATATCAATACCCAACCGAGAAGCGATACGAGCAAGAATCTCCTCAGATCGAGCATAGCGTGACTCCACACGTTTCAACGAATGTACGAGGTCGGCAAGAGTAGGAGAGGGAGCAGGAGCAGCTGAAGCAGAGGCTGAAGCAGAGGCTGAAGCAGAAGGGGTCGACCTCTGAACATGACGAAGCGCCGCAAGAGACTTCTTGACGGCTGTCGCATTCAGAGGGGGACCGAGGGGACGCTCATCATCACGAGGCAAAGGGACACGGAAGTGACGAAAGACAAGTTTTAGAAGGCCGGGATATGGGATGTGAGCAGACTTCGTGGACTTCCGGATACACTCGAAAGAATCCATCTTAACGAGAATGATCCGAGCCAAGTTAATCTCGCTCCCCATGAAGATGGCGTAAATGAGCTTGAGGAATGCCTGGGATGGCAAGGAAGAGGAGCCGTACTTCGGAAGGAGGCATGACTTCAGAATTAGGTTAAGCACCCAAGCATTCGGCTTGAAGGACTTCGATGGCACGCCAATCATGGCAGGAGGAATCTCATGAAAGATCTCGGCGAGCATCACCTGATCAAGCTCAGAGATGTCGTCGACAGAAATATCTGAAGGAAGAAGGCCAGACGAGGAGACACCTAACAACTCCCCTAAGATTTCTGCCGTGAGGACTATCGGTGTCCCCAAGACAGTAGTCTCAATAGAGTGGGTCTCGTCGTACTGACCGCGAACCCTATTGGCGTAGAAAAGTTTGACAAAGGCGAGGGAATGGATGTGGATTCGCTTTAGGGTCATATCGAAGATAATCGATAAGACCGCTAGACGAAAGGAGATCGGCAAGGCCTGGGAAGTCAGAGAACTGTACGAAGTGCTCTAACAGCAGCGGGCAGTGTTCGATACAGTTATATGTCGCGAGACACATCGGGTCGTCGCGACATAAAGAGATATCGACACCGCCAACTGGCATCGGACCCTTCCCCTTAGGCTGACGTGTGGAAGAACGGGGTGGAGGAGTAGGATCCCGAGCGGTATGCTCGGTCTCCGGAATGTACTCGGTGTCGGAATCCGAAGCACCGGGAGGAGTGGGAGCACGAAAAGTAGCTGGGGAAACGGTCTGTTTCCTAGGCTGAGATCAGGCTCGGGGCTTGGCGGTCGCCGTCCTCTTCTTCTTAAGAGGAGGCGAAGACGACGATGGGTGGGTTGATTTAGAACGGCGTTTGGGTTGCGAGGGTTCCCTAGGAGGTGAATCGACGGTCAAAGGCGATGGACTCGAGGGTCGGAGAGGGATTCTTGTATTCGCCATAAGCGTGACGAGACAAGAGCAATCAACTGAGATCGATGATTCAAACGAAACCCTAAATCACAAACCCTAGGAGCTGAAATCACTAGAAACCCTAACCCTAGATGCTGAAATCTATCCCTAGAATAGAGAGAGATACCTAGGAGGAGGAGAGGGGTCGACGGCACATGCAGAGATGGCCGGAGAACGATGAACGACGGCGGTGGAAGTCGAAGAGACGAAGGCGAATCGGGGGTCTATGGCTAAGAGAGAGACGTCGAACCGACTAGAATGAAAATAAGTCGGTTAGATGAGTTTTAAGTCGATCGGAAGTCGAAAAGACGCAACTGTCCCCGTTGCATTTAGTCGGTCACAGTTCAAGCGCTGACCGACTAGATGACGATCTAGTCGGTCGGCCAATGAGCTTGAACCGACTAAGTGCAAACAGTAACTGAAGCCAAATTTAGGGCTTGAGTTAGTCGGTCTGAGTTCATTCACTAACTGACTAGATGATGATCTAGTCGGTCGGTCAATGAGCATGAACCGACTAACATAGGTCAAAAATTTTAGAAATAGAAATTTTGAGTTCTCTCCTAATCGCACTTGGACGAAACATCGTAAAACACTCATTAATCATTATACTACCCCATTAAACATCGAAAATCTGAAATTTGACGTTTATGAACAAATCGAGCGAAAATTCCGAAAATTCAACGAAAAAATCCAGAAAATTCCAATAAATCTAGCATGTGCAAATATAATGAAATTTGAATAGCATGCAAGATTATTGAACATATGAATCCGAAATCTCGGATTCACCCATAATCCCCAATTCTCGACGTAACCGCACAAAGGAGTCTTCCTTTAGGGGTTTCGTGAAAATATCGGTGATTTGCTTCTGGGTTTCAACGTACACTAATATGATGTCTTTTTTAGCAACATGATCATCAAAAAAATGTTGACGGACATCTATGTGTTTAGAACGGGAATGGTGTACCGGATTCTTAGAGAGACAAATTGCACTTTGGTTGTCCACCATGATAGGGCAAGTATCACAGTTTATACCAAAGTCTTTAAGAGTGTGTCTTATCCAAAGAACTTGAGCACACGCGGCACCAGTGGAAATATATTCCGCCTCTGTGGTTGAAAGTGATACGGAATTCTGCTTCTTGGAAAACCAAGAGACAAGAGAATTTCCTATAAAATGGCAAGTGCCACTAGTACTTTTCCTGTCGGATTTGCATCCCGTATAATCTGCGTCACTATATGAGATTAACTCATACGTGCTAGATTTTGGATAAAGTAATCCAAAATCAAGTGTGTAACTTAAATAACGGAAAATACGTTTTACCGCTACTAAGTGTGATTCCTTAGGTTGAAACTGATAACGAGCACATACACATACGGCAAACATAATATCGGGCCTACTTGCGGTAAGATATAGTAAACTACCTATCATACCTCGATATAGACGAATGTCTACATCTTTTCCGCCCGCATCTTTATCAAGATGTGTAGTCGTGCTCATTGGAGTCTTTTTCCCGGAGGCATTCTCCATTCCAAATCGCTTTTGCAACTCCACCGTGTACTTGGTTTGGTGGATGAAGATTGCATCGTTCATTTGGCGAATTTGGAGACCTAAGAAATATTTGAGCTCACCCATGTGGCTCATCTCAAATTGATCCTTCATCACATTAGAAAACTCTTCGCAAAGAGTGAAGTTAGTAGCTCCGAAAATGATATCATCAACATAAATTTGAACTAAAATTATATCATTATTCGAGTACTTAACAAATAATGTGGAATCAACTTCTCCTATTTTAAATCCTAAATCCAAAAGAAAATTCTTTAAACGGTCATACCAAGCTCGAGGAGCTTGTCTCAAACCGTAAAGTGCTTTCTTAAGTTTGAAAACGTGATTTGGAAATTTTTCATTTATAAAACCCGGAGGTTGAGAAACATAAACTTCATCAACAACATCTCCGTTTAAAAACGCACTTTTTACATCCATTTGAAAGAGTTTAAAATCTTTATGGCATGCAAAAGATAACAATAATCTAATAGATTCTAATCTAGCTACCGGAGCAAAGGATTCTTCGAAATCGATACATTCCTCTTGCCGATAGCCTTGAGCTACTAACCGAGCTTTGTTCCGGATGAAGATTTGGTTTTCGTCGGTTTTGTTCTTGAAAATCCACTTCGTCCCTATGACGGTGTGGTTCTTCGAAGGCAATGGAACAAGCTCCCAAACCTCATTCCTCTCAAATTGAATGAGTTCCTCCTCCATGGCTAAGATCCAAGCACCATCTTCGCACGCTTCATTAATATTCTTTGGCTCAATCGAGGAGGCAAAGGCACAATGAGCGAAGTAGTTGACTTGAGATCTCTGATGAAAATTGAATTCCACCCCCAAGTGATTTTGATGATGAGCACACCAAATGAATGCTTAGTGTACTAACTACACTACACTTTAAGTATGCAGATTTCGTGAAGCTCTACTAATACTCCAAGAAGCACGCATCAATACTCCACGACAAAGACGAACATGACTAAACTCAAGTGATGAAGCTCAAGCTCAAACAGAACAAGAAGCTCAAAGAGAAGCTCAACTTCACTTCATCAAGTTGACTAAACTTCCGAAGACATGTTCAGAGTCTAGTGTGAGTGTGTCGTGTCTTTTAGGGTATTTGTCAAAGCCATATCAAATAGACAACACACACACACAAATGATTTCGAAATAATTTTTAACTATCTTCAAAATAGTTTTCAAGAGCTTTTCTAGTCACTTCATAATTCTCGTAGTGAAACTCCACGCACCCTGGAGCTAACTACCCTTTTTGACTAGAACAACAGGAAAAACTCCTCTGGGAGTCGACTACCAAAAGTAGGGAGTCGACTACTTGTCAGGGATGAAAATTTCCTAGACTCCGCTGGGAGTCGACTACCTATAGGAGGGAGTCGACTACCTGCTGGAAATTTTCAGACGTTTTGAATTTGAATTTTAAAATCTTTTGAGCAATTTACTCCGAAATTTTTGGGACAAAAGTCAAACGAAATTTGAAATTCAAATCTCAGTTTTTCCCTATAAATAGAGCTTAATTCTTTTGTGAAAAAAACACAACATTGAAAATCAAAATTCGTAAAAGCTCTCGTGAATCAAAGCTCTCTAATTTTTCTCTCTAGCCAATTTAATTTCAGTTTTGATCTTGCAATATTTTCTCATTCTTTTTGAAGATCATATTATTATTTTTTATTGGCTAAATTGTTTTTCAAAATCCTTTCTATTATTTCTCTCTAATTTTATTTGAAGGATTCTTGAAAAAGCTCTAGATCACAAAGAACTTATCTCGTATCTCTGTGTGATCTAGACTATCATTCTATTAAGCCACTACACAAATTTTCTATCTTTTGATTGGCTATAGAATCGGGTGTATTTACCAATCTCTATCATTTATTGTAGAGTATTGGACAAATCTCTTATTGTGTTAATTGTTGGAACACTAGACAAGTCTAGTTGTTGCCAGTTGGAAAGTCCTCGGTTTGTGAGGCAAGGGTAAAACCCTAGACAAGTCTAGGTGTTGTGTTCGAAAATCCTGGTCAAGGCTAGGTCGTTGGAAATCCTAACGAGTGAAGTTAGGTGCTTGTATTTGCCAAGGCAGATAGTGGAAATCTCGTACCGGATTGGTCGGGGACTGGACGTACCCGGGTTGCGGGGAACCAGGATAAAATCCTTTTGTTTGCGATTGTTGATCTGTGTTTGATTATCTTTTCATTCATATCTTCTATTTACAGCAAAGATCAATTTTATCTATATACGCTGAAATTCATATTTATAATCTTATTTGTCCTAACATATTCTCTGGGAGTCGACTACTGCTCATAAGGAGTCGACTACCTGCTGTGAAATTTCGATGTGCACTTTAAAATTATATTGTTGATTAAGAACCAAGCGTAGATCACTCTACTTGGTTTCTTAGGCAACGTTAGAAGGAATTTATTTGTGTTAATATCGTTGAGCGAAAAAGTTTTAGTATTTGATCAACACTATTCAACCCCCCCTTCTAGTGTTACTTGCCATCCCCAGGATCCAACAATCTCGTTTTGACACTATCAAGGATATTACCAATGACTTGCTCATGAGGATGGTCACGAACGGTATGAAGCCGTTTGGGAATTCCCTGATCACTAGGAACATTCTCAAAAACTTCATTAGTAGGGTTAGTATCAATAGAATCATTAGAGTTAGAATTACCAATTGAATCACATAAGACATCCATGGAGTCATCGTCATTAGTAATTCTAGTTGGGACAGATCCTTCATTAAATGAAACATGAAGCGATTCCTCGATCGTTGAGGTTCGTTTGTTGTATATCTGGTAGGCTTTGCTACGGGAAGAATATCCAACAAATATCCCCTCATCGGATCTTGGATCGAATTTATCCAAACTACCATACGTGTTTTTAATAAAACATTTTGAACCAAAAACTCAAAAATGTTTAACTTGAGGCAACCTACCAAACAACAATTCATAACAAGTTTGTTTAGTGCCGGGCCTCAAAAGTATTCTATTAAACACATAGCAAGTGGTATGTACCGCTTCCGCCCAAAATTGATGGCCAAGTTGGCTATCATCAAGCATAGTGCGAGCACACTCCACTAGCGTCCTATTCTTCATCTCAACAACACCATTTTGAGGAGGTGCACGAGGGAATGAAAAGGTGTGTGTAATACCAACTTCATCACAAAAGTTCTCAAAAGACTCATTCTCAAATTCCCCTCCATGATCACTACGAATAGTGACAATGGTGGTTCCAATGAGATTTTGTACTTTCTTGACAAATATTGTGAAGTTTTCAAAAGCATCATTTTTATTACTTAATGAAAATACCCAAGTAAATCTAGAAAAGTCATCAACGATGACAAGTCCATATCGTGAATTTCCTAATGAAGCAACTCTAGTTGGCCCAAATAAATCTAGATGTAATAGCTCTAGTGGCCGCTTAGAAGAAATGCTTTTCTTAGGTTTAAAAGACGATTTTGGAAGCTTGCCTCGTTGACATGAGTCACAAAAGCTTTTCTTTTGAAAGAAAAGCTTAGGGAAGCCTCTAATAGAATTTAACTTGGAAAGCTTAAATAGTGTTCCAAAGTTCACATGACCAAAACGTCGATGCCATAAGTGTTGTTCACTTGTGTTGGCAATGAGACATTGTTCATGTGATCTTGGAAGATCTAGGATATATATCCTTATGGCGTGTGCCGGAAAATAATAATTCATTATTATCTTTTCTTAAAATATGGCACATTCCTTTCACAAAGCTAACTTTGTAACCTTTGTCACAAAGTTGGCTTATTGAAATGAGATTGTGGTTTAATCCTTTAACAAGGTAAACATCACTTATAAGTGGTTTAGAAGGATTACCCACTTTTCCAACACATATGATGGTTCAGCTCTCGTTGCCTCCAAATACTACCCGGTTCCCATTAGCAATGTGCACCACTCCGGAGAGCAAATTAGCGTCACCCGTCATGTGTTTTGAACACCCGCTATCGAGTATCCAATTCCTCTTGGAGCTAAATTTAAATTTGTTGCTCCGTTTCTTTTTCTTGAGTACCTAAATATAGAAAATATCGTATCATGGTACCCAAGGTCATTGGGTCCAAAAGATTAGACCTTTGGAAGTCAAGTCCAATTGGACTTAGACTTCCCCACATAATTATCATTATTCACAACATCCATAAAATACGAATTCATGTAAACTTGTTTTTCATTCATATTTGTGTCCTTTGGGCTCCAAATAGTGAAAATTTTGGGAGCCCTATTCCTATTGGGAGCATGCATGCATTGTTGATTTCTACGTGATGCATGACGTGGATAGGCATATGGCACATGATGAAATGGTGCATGATGATAATTCTACATATGATGATGTGGATGAACATATGCATGTGGGGGAACACGTGCGTGAGGGTGTCTCACATGGTGTGCACGTGCCCGTGGATGTGGTGCATAAAAAGCATCATATGTGTGAGCATGTGGAGTAGGATGTGTATTCCTACGTGGCATGGTATTGGTGTATATGTAAGCATGACCCTTCTTTGGAGGTCCACCTAAAATGGGTTTCTTTCCAAAAGAGGGTGTGTACGAGGTGGAAGCACCATTGGTAGATGAACTACCAATAGAGTGTTTGCTACCACTCGTTAAGGCATCGGAAGTTGGCCTAACAAAAGTAGTGGCCGATTTAGATGAATTTCCCATTGTGTACCCCAAGCCAATGTGGTGATTGGCCGGGAGTAAGTCATTTAGGATTTTATCCAAATGGTCCTTACCCTTATTGAATTTATTAATTCGGCCTAATGTGCACTCATATTTCTCGGTGAGAGAACGCATAGAAGCATCCAAAGTGGATACTTGCGATGTGAGCACATAAACACGAGATTTGAGATTTTCATTCTCAATACTCAAAGTCGAGTTTTGAGAAGTCAAATCCGCTATCTTGTGTTCCTCCAGATCCTCAATGTGAACATGTTCAAGTTGAGACTTGAGATTTACAATCTCATTTTTCAACTCTTCAACAATGGTGTCGTTGTTGGTGATGATATGTTTAGGAGAGGTTTGGATGCTAGCTAAATCATCTTTTACTTTAGTATACCTATTTACTAATTTAGTGTATTTAGACCATATTTGCTCATTAGCATGTCTAAGGTCATCCATTATTACCTCATCGCCTTCATTGTCGCTATCATCGGAAGAGGAAGATCCTTGATCATGCTCCTCTCTCGCCATGAAGCACATGTGTGCTTGCTCCACTTGCTCACCGTCCGACTCTCCGCTTGAGAAATCCTCGGAGTCGGTGAAAGTGCCGACAAGTCCCTTTTTGTACCCTTTCTTGTACTTCTTCGACTTGTCGAACTTGGGCGCCTTCCACTTCTCCTTTTGCTTATTTTGAGGACAATCCGCTTTCATGTGTCCTGGCTTGTTGCATTTGAAACACAAAGGAGAGGAGGCGTTAGTAGAACTAAACTTCGATTTGTTTTTGAAGTTACCTTTCTAGAAGAACCGGTTGAACTTCTTTGCCATGAGTGCCATGGACTCCAAGTCCAACTCATCTTCCGAGTCTTCATCATCGGTCGATGTAGATGTTGATGGAGCGGCCTTGAAAGCAATAGCCTTTTTCTTTGGCTCGTCTTGCTTCAAGTAGGACTTCATCTTGTCCTGCAACTTAAGCTTGCTATACTTGCATACCTCATAAGACATTAAGGTACCCATTAGTTGGTCAACAATATATGTTTTCATATCATTACCTTCCTCGATGGCGAAGGTACGTTTCTCCCAACAAGAAGGAAGTCCATCGATGATCTTCGAGACTTTCTCCTTTTGGGTGTAGGTCTTACCGAGAGCCTCCAACTCGTTGGTGACGTCGACGAAACGAGCATAGTACTCCTTCATCTTCTCACCCTGTAGCATATGAAATAACTCGTAATCTTTATTTATTACTACGAGTTTGGAGTCTCTTACCCTACTTGTCCCTTCATGCAAGATGAGGAGGGAGTTCCATATTTGATATGCACTCTTACATGTGCATATCTTATTGAAGTCCTCGGGCTCCAAGGCACATTGCAAGGCGTTCATTGCCTTGTCATTGCTTACCTCCGCGGCGACCTCCGCGGTAGTCCACTTCTCGAATCTTCTTCGGCGGGCTCGATATACTCCTTCATCGTGGCCCTCCATAGTCAAGCACTCCGGAGGAAAGTTTCCATCCGGCATTTCCAGTACCCGTAGTTGGTACCGTTGAAAAAAGGAGGCCTCGTCGAGGAGTGTCCTTCCATCACCGAAGACACTCCTTCACGGTTCCTGAAGGTGTTGTAGTCTGAAGGTGGACGAACGGCTTTGTTGTCGTTGGCAGACATAGCTATAGACTTGGCTCTGATACCAAATGTAATGCCCTGCTAAGCTACTGCACAAGTACTAGAGGGGGGTGAATAGTACTTTAAAATAATTAAGAGGATAATTCCTAATTATCTTGCAAACTCTACCAATCAATGCTGAAATGCGGAAATGTAAATATGACAACAAGCAAATGCAATCGCAAACAAGCAATTTAACAGGTTCGGATCCACCCAAGTCTCCCCGACTTGTTTCCGGTGATCCTACGTCCCAAACTCCCGGATCCCCTCCGGATACTTGAGTTAGAAACCCTAACTCAAGATTTGCACTATGAAATACTTGTAGGTAACCTCTACCAAGTCAAATCATACACAAATGAAATTGGGACTCCCACAACCCGGGATCACAAACAAACTCTCACAACCGAGAGTAAAACACTTACAATATGAAAGTAAATGAAATACGAAATTCTTACCGACAAAATCTTATGCCTTGTGTAAACTTACGATTTAGGGCAAAACGGATTTTGGGGAAGATGAAGAGGCACCAAACCCTAGCTCCAAGTATATGACCAGCAATGGAGTCCTAGGTGGATGTTGGTGACCTAGAATCAAGCACTTGGCTTGGAAGGCTCACAATCAATGAATCTCTTTTTTGAAATAAGAGTGAGGGAGAGATTCTTGAATGGAAATGAATGAGCTTTGAATGAGATTTAATGCTTCTCTTTTGATCTCTAAAGTTCACTTAATATCAGCCTTGAGTGCAATGAATGCAGCACTCCAAGTATATATAGGATAGAGGAAAGAGAGAGAGAAAAATATTTCAATTAAAGCTCCAACGGCTCTTTTCTGAACCAGACTAGTCGGTCAAAGAAGGATCACTGACCGACTAGTTCATCAACTAGTCGGTCGGTGATACAACGTAGACCGACTAATGGTTGAACAACCAAAAGGTCGAAGTTCAGACTTAAAGAACTAGTCGGTCCAAGAAGACTAGCCGACCGACTAGTTTCACAACTAGTCGGTCGGTGAGTGAACTTAGACCGACTAAGAGATAAAACAAATAGTCTGAGTACAAATTGAATTAGTCGGTCTAAGAACAAATGTTGACCGACTAGTTCATCAACTAGTCGGTCGACAAACGTTTTTTGACCGACTAACGATAAACAATAACTAGGCATGTACAGTAGAGGCTCAACTAGTCGGTCTAAGAAGGATCACTGACCGACTAGTTTACCAACTAGTCGATCGGTGAGTCAACGTTGACCGACTAACTGTAAACAGTAAAGAGCTATGAATTGAGGGAGGCAAACTAGTCGGTTCAAGAAGCTTTTTCGACCGACTAGATCACCATCTAGTCGGTTGGTTCTTCTTCTTGAACCAACTAACATGCACAAGAAGTCACGAATCGAAGCGCGAAGCTTCGGGAAAGTTTGTATGGACTTCTACTAAGATCCTAGCTCTAAGATAGGAGCGTTATGAAGATAAAAACGTAAGACCTACTCAAGGCTTAACATTCTACGAAAATGAAGCTAGAAGACATTAAATAAACTATGACGAACCGTCTTCAAAAGCTTCAATCGAATCTTCATGACTTCAATAATGGTCCTTGAGCTTCAACGAAGCTTTAGGCATACGATCACGTGCTTTGAGAAGTCTCAAGACGTCGCTTATGATGTTCATAGAAGTTTGGCGACGATCTCCATAACTGCGCTTACAAAGTGTTAGTTCACGATATATTTATGTTTGTTCATCATCCAAAACCAAATCCGGGGAGTCAATACTCAACATCAACTAGGAACTCGTGTTCTATTTTGATAAATCTTATTCTAGAACCTTTATTTGATAACAACTAGAGTGACCTTCCATAAGATAGAACCGTCCATTCATGGCATCACCATCATCATTCTTGTAATGGCCTTTCAATCGTCATATACTCTTTTATAAGGAGTGTAGAATTCGAATTTTTTTGACCATTCGAAGTTCAAGTTCAACAACGGAAGTAGATCAAAGGACGCTCAGAAGTATTTGAGGATTGTGCTAGAGAATTTGAGATGATCCAAATCGCGACGTGCAAGTGTAGGCAGTTACGTCTTCTTCTTTTTCTTGAGCTTGTATTCCTCTTCTACCCACTACTTTCCTCTTGGCTATACTTCATATCGCATGTGTCGGGATTCCACAATTAAGGACTAAGATAACCCATTTAGCCCATGCTCTAGCTAGCGAGAATAGTTTCCTTTGCCCAAGTGTTTAGATTCCGATTTCTTTTTTGTTTTACTTGGTGCAAATCCCCACGTCGTGTACCGTTCTCCCACTTGGGAGAGTACACATGTGTATAGCCAAAAACCCAAAAATCCAAAAAAAAGAGAAAAGAAAAGAAAAACCCAAAAAGAAAAGAAAAAAAATTTGTATAGCCAAAAATCCAAAACAAAATACAAATACCCAAAACCCAAAAAAATTCCCGTGTGAATATTTTCCTACTTGCCAAGAATAAAGAGAAGGCGAGAATTTGCACCGAGTGTTCTAGTCCACATCATCTCAACCCCCATCGTTTTCAAAAACACTTGGCTTAGGAACTTTTTAGCTATTAACTAGGCTATAGTGTGGTGATTTCCTTAACCCTAGTTGTGGAGTCCTTGACGCATGATATGTTTCGATTCTCGCTCTATTCTCATGCATGCTTGAGCTATATATTCACCGCTTAATTCGAATCGAATCGATATTTGGGTCATTTCTTGGATTTGTGTATATCGAGCTTTATTGCACAATGTAGATAGTGACACCGTCTGCTAGCACACGACCACACTCACTCGCGCTTCACTGCGTGGGCCCACGGCATTTGTCTGGACTCGTATTCCTTGGTTTAGTGATGTGATTTTGTGTTTGCTTGCTTGGTGTGTCGTTTTTGATTTTGTTTGCCCTGACGGGCGATCTAGGATATAGAGTTTTCTTTTTCTCTCTTTCTCTCTATTTTCTCTCTCCGAGCTCCTACTCTCACTCGTCTTCCTCGAGGACGAGGAAGAGTTCAGCTTAGGGGATTTTGACGTGCGTTTATATTTCATATATTTGCGCATGTTTTCTCCCGTGTTTTTCCGTTATTTACTGCCGTCTTGTATTCGTTTTCTCGTGTTTTCTTGTTTTCTTTCACTTTTCCGTGTTTTTCGTATTTTGCAGGAATTTACCGGTGTAGGGGACATAAAATGACGATATCATGAGTCCTCGGAGCAACGGGAGGAGTCACGCATGATCCAGGGGGTCAAACGACGAAGATCGCATCTTTCAGCCCCTCACCCGACCGGTTGGTCACTTCCAACCGATCGGGTGATGCACACGTGCACCACCCGGACACATGTTGGAGCGGCCAAGAAGTCACCCGGTCGGTTCAGTGACCGGTTCAAACGCCCCAATTCTCGGGAATTTGGAGCTGAATTCCAACCGATCGGGTGACATCTCACCCGATCAGTTCATCTGTAGCCGCATCGCCTCAAATATCGAACCGACGGCTCCACCCGCTCTCCTCAGTGACCGATTGAAGCTCCCGAAGCCCGATGGCCAAAGCAACAAGTGGCTCACCCGATCGGTTGATGTTTCAACCTATCGGGTGGCCTTTTCTTCCGCTTTTGCACGCTGCTGGTGCACTCATTGAAGATCTGCTATCATTCCAGATGGATTTTGGGTGATCTCTTATTTTTCTAGCGTCGGCATCGTCGTTAGCTTTCCAACGATAGGTCGCATGCCCAAATCCGATTTTTCTACATTTTTCTGGAATTTTCGGAGCGCAGCTGTGTGCTGAAATTGGCAGCAGTCTGAATTTTCATTTCACCCGATCGGGTGAGTTTCCACCCGACCGGGTGAGATCTTTTTCTGCGTTTCTGTGCTCTCTGTTTATTCCACCCGATCGGGTGAACTTCCACCCGATCGGGTGGGCCTGTTTTAGCAGATTTGAGTGGGTTTTGGACCCGAACCGGTGGGGTTTTGAGGGGGTTTATTAAGAGACGTTGGGGGCATTTCTTGGGGAGTTCTTCCACTATTTTTTGAGTAGTTTTCCTCCCCTTTCTTGGGAGTTTTAGATTAGGTTAGATTAGGTTTTATCTTCTAATAAATCTTGTAATGGATTGAAGACTCAATTGCAAGCTAAGTATTTTCTTCTCTCATTTTCTATTGTATTGTGTTATTTTCTTTGTTGATTGATGGTGAATGTTTGTTTGTCATTATTATTGCTTTCTATCATGTTCATCACCATCGAGTAGTGTTTGATGAACCCTAATACGGGTTAGGGTAGGATTGATGCTTGGAAATTTACATTTGGCTTGGTTGCATGGCATGTGTTCGATGAAATGTGTCAATGGAGATTTCTAGCAATCTGAGTCCAATTTGTACGGTAACACACTAGTTGTGTTGGGGATTGGGGTCCGGTGTCTTGTCCAGTCAAGATCCGCTTCGATGTATTGCTAGAAATCACATTCGACCTATTTGGCCATTAGGGTTACGCGGGGGTGTTTCATTATCATTGGCGGGAGAAAGACCGCCTCTGACCGTCGGGCCAAGGGGGAATAAACTTGGCGGTTGACTCCCTAGCCATAGCTCACGCCCCTAGTGTAGACATTGAGTCCTCGCACGTGGGAACGGCTTGGACGAAGTGTTGGGAGTTATCATTGTGGCCTTAATGCTCCCAGTTGCGGAAGGTGTTAATGGACATGGAAATGCTCACCGTCCGGAACCGGATAGGCCTAGCATACTTGGCACCGACCGGAATATCGGGCCATGGACGCTAGGTACCACCTTTTGGGGCAATGTCTCACCCTGGGTCAAGTCAAATGCCAAGTGTCATGAGTGCTCTAGCTCGTGTTAGTGGGGATTCATTTCGTGTCCTTTTCATTTCTTTCTTTCATTTCTACACTTCCACCCATATCATCCGCGTAGCTAGCTCACAACCTAGGCGAGGCTAGTAGCCATTCAAGCCATCCACCTCCATGAGTTTGATAAACCCGCACCCTACACTAACCGTGCACTTGCGGTAAAACGACATCGCGCCCAAATCGTAAACAGGGCGCTGGTCAACCATCTCCCCTTCTTTATTGCATTTTGTCTGCATCCTCTCCTCGAGCCCCGATCCCGCCTACCCTGCCCTACATATCGACGACTTCGGCGCCCCCTTTAAATCCCTCATCTCTTCCCTCACCAAACCCATCCCATGGCTTCCTCTCCACCGCGACGACGCCCACCCCTTCACCGTGCCTCTCCCTTCGCAAGCCCAACCCCTCTCGCCTCAAGCTCCTCCGACCTCGCCCAGAGCTCTACCACGTCGAGCAGTTGTAGCCGCCGCACGACATGGATCGACAACCGTCGATGGCCCTCCGACGTTCTGTTTTAGGACTTTTGGGTTTAGCGACGATCCTGGTCGCCGCCCTCACTGCCGCCGTATGGTTGAGATCTTGTCAAGTTGCGATTCTTGGGCTTCTTTTGAGCTCATTGTCCTGGATCTTTCCACTGTTGATGTCCTGTCTAGGCATCTCCACAGGTCCGCTCCTTCGGGTTTGCGGGACTGTATGTTTTTGGTTGTTGGCTTGTTTGGGATTGATGATGAGAGCTGTGGATGTCGACAATTGGTATTGGGAAGGAGTATCATTATCGATTGGTATTGGCATGCCGTTAGCCTTAGGTATTAAAATTGGATGGCGATCTTGTGCTTGGATTTGGATAATGGTTTTGGTGTTGGATTGTTATTGGGTGTTATGGGAATTGATATAAGGAGTGGCATTGATAAGTATAGTGATAAATATGGTCTTTAGTAGTTGACCTTGTACTTGTTTATTTGTGTTGTTTTGGACGTTGACTTGTCTTTGGGCCGTATGAGAGTTGATGTCATTTGTGCTAGGGTGGTTAGGTATAACAACACGAACGCATATGGATTAGTCATTGCGTCTGTGTATGCTATATAATTCCTTAGCTATGCTCATTTGTCACAATTAGCATGAGTAGAAATTTTAAACTTTATGATCTTCCTTTTGATGTGGTTGATTAGCTTGCTACTAGCTTATCACATCCGGTTCCAAGTTCGAACAGATGTTATTATAATAGCTATCATTTTCATGTAACGCCATTTTTTCTTTGACTACTTGAGAAGTCAATATAATTATTATGATGATACTGGTCTCAGGACTGATTACGGAATCTATGGTGATGTTAATAGTGTATATTTATTAGTAATATCTCTTGTTTTCTTGATGCTATGATATCACATTATAGTTCACGCTATTTACAACTTATTTTACTAGGTCGTTGTCATTCTTCAAGCCTTCCCTTCGATCGTTTAAATTGCTTAAGTAATGATCGGTCTTCTAAATTCCGAGGACGGAATTATTTGAAGGAGGGTAGGATGTGACGGCGCGTATCCAGCAGTACACGTATTTTCGTATTCTACGTATTTTTACACTTTAAAGATATTTTAAAATGATTTGTCAGGAGTTTTATATCAAAAATAGTTTCAAATCAATTATATAAAAAATATTTTCGTATCATCATACTAGTTATAACATGTATTTGTAAGTTTGAGTATTATCAAATACCTCTAAATAATTTTTATAATATTTTATATTCAGTTGTTACTGATATAGCCGTATCAATTAATTATATATATAAATGTTATCGAAATGATTTCAAACTTCTACAGTGTGATTCTATGATCATTTAATGCTCCCCATATTAATTTCGTAATTTTCTGGAGTCAAATCGATTTAGAATCTGCAAACCTGCGACCTAAACGTTTTGGCTCAAAACTCGCATCTCATTAGCTCAAACTCTGAAATGGACTTCGTATTCGTGATCCTCGCGATGATACGAACCCGTGGTTATGTTTTGGGAATTTTCAGAGTCATATGCGAAAACGACGTAATATTACATCGTTTTTACTAATTACAATCACTAATTACTTTCACATTTACTAATTACTCTTAATTTTACCCCTAACCCCACTTAATTAATACCATAACACACGCCATTAACCCACCTCCCTAAAGTTGGCAGATCCAACTATACTAATTATTATTATTATTATTATTATTATTATTATTATTAACTAAATAATATCTAAACCACATATATTCATGATCGGCCCCAGGATACACACCCGGTAGACACGATTGTAGTCTTACCGCAAGCGCACGGTGTAGTGGCGAGCGTGTATCGAACACGAGGAGGTGGTGTTGGCTCAAATCTATCCTAGGTTGGTTTGACTACGAATGTATTATTGGTGGAGATGGTTATGGTATTATATAATGGAAATGGTGGTGGATGTCGGTGTCGGTGATAGAGAAGTTGGATAAATATCGATTCAAATACAATATAATAAAAGTGTCTAGGGCTAGGGAATCCCCACTACGGATCGTCATACATTATTGTAAATAGTGAATCTCAATATTACTAGACTTGTGTTGAGGTGAACTAGTCGTAACTGAATATAGAACCAAGCTCACGCTCTCGCGCTATTGTCGGTCTATAGCAACCTAGATTAGGGCCCACTCTCGTACAAACCCTAACCTAAGCCGCTAGCATGAAGATCGACATCATCGTCCAATCGCACCTCGAGCCCACTCTCATGCAAACTCGAGTTACAATTTAGGTTGTGATAGTTCGTATTCGTCCAATCTCTTGCAAATGAATATGGGTATATATTTATAATAAAAATTCTAACTTTGTTCCAATCTCTTGCAAACCAAACCTAGTGGATTTCGATTATAAATCTAATTCGAATATCTACGCCTTCCCATCGATAGGAATTCAATCTCTTGCAAACCCCAAATCGATGGAAATTCCTAGATATCCGTGATAAACCAATCACAACCTAACCCCTCTAGCAATTCCAGTAACATAGAGATTCATTCATCACAAATCTGAAATTAGATCCATAGGGTTCATCCCTTTGCCCTATAACGATGAACCTACTCAAGCATAGCAATAACAATATAGAAATCAATAAAAACCATTGCTTGCATATAAAAAGATATCAAATCAAAGATTCAAATAATAAGAACAAAGAGATACGTAGCTTTGATGAGAAAATCCAATCCAAATACAAGCTTCTAGATCCAAGAGGGGGCCTAGGGCATGGCATAACCTCTAAAATAGTCTCTAAAAAAACATCATGGAACTCCCCTCTAATGACGGCTACAAACCTCTTATATAGCCCCCCAAAACCCTAGCAAATAACCCTAGAAATCCTCTTAATTTCGTGCCCAAAGTCAGTTCTGGCCGCAACTTAAAATCTGGGCCCACAGTCGCTCGGACCGATTGGGAATATGACTCGGCCGAGTGGAAATTCCAGCACTGCAGCATCAACTTGCAGAAATTCTCCAGATTTCATTCGACCTCCGATTAGCATGTTCTTGGTGGCGTTGGAACCGTCATGAAGTCTACTATCCATAAAAAAATATGAGAAAAATACTTTTCCTACTAAAATGATAGAATATTTCAAAAGAGTGAGAGGCTATCTGAAAATCTGGGCGCTCATGTCATTCGGCCGAGTGGAAGTATGACTCGGCCGAGTGAGAAGTGTGACTCGGCCGAGTAGGATCTTCTACTATTCTTCCAAAACTCTAGAGAGTCTGCTTTGAAGTTGGGGTTTGGGCACTCTGGCGCTCTGCGTCACTCGGCCGAGTGGGATTCATCACTCGGTCGAGTGGGTCTTCTGCTGTGCTCCCCAGAATTCAGAGAGTCTGGTTCGATTTCCTTCAGAAATTATAACTCACTCGAGTGAGTGAAGTTCTCCTCTCGGCCGAGTAGAATTCACCACTCGACCGAGTACATTGTGGCACTCATGTCAGGCAGATGTTCTTCGTATCAGTCGTACTCGGCCGAGTACGCTGCTTCACTCGGGTGAGTGACTAGCGTGACTCGGCCAAGTGGCCTGTTTTTGGAATCCTTCCTTCTCCTCCTCACCTCCTCGACGATTCTATCGATCTTCTCCTTCTCTCGCTCATCGTCCAGCGCCGTTAGCTCCTTATTAAGGCCATGAGCGATGTTCTCTTACGCGCACAAGTCCATTAAGCTCATTTTTGCTCTCGATCACTTCATATTTTCTAAAATCAGACGAAAACGAGAAATAGTGAAAAGTAACAAAATATCGTCGAATAATCATAAAAATCGCAATATGAGCAATCGAAATGGCATGCAAACATGCAGAAAAAAGGTGTAAAATATGGACCGATCAATTCACGCATCTCCCCTCTCAAACTCACAGACCCATTCCCCTCCCCTCCTCTTTTGAAACCCACGACAAACAAAAAGAAACACCCTACCACACTCACACTCACGCTCACACCGCTCCCTCCTCCGCCTGGATCTCCACCGGATCTCGCCACCTGCCTCCAACGAGGCACCTAGACGCAGACGTCACCGAGCTCCCCTCCACGGCGACCCCTGCCACTTCCTCCACCGCCCCTCCTACTCTAACTACACCCCTCCACGTTATCTCTGCCCCCACACTTCAACGCCGTCGACCACCACAGCGACCCCGACAGCGTCGCCATCGCTCGCATCCCCTCAGCCTAACGTCCGCCTCTGCTCTCCACGACTCCACGCTACGCCGAGCCCTCCCCTCCGCCTCCAACACTCGACAGCTTCGCTGCACTGCTCGAGCTCTGGCGAGCTCCCTCCACCATTAGAGCTCTCCGCCGCCCTCCCATCTGATAAGGCGCGTCGCCGTCTGCCCGCTTTAAGAGCAGCCCCTCCCTCGCTCTGCATCTGCCTACCATTCTTTCATCGCGTTCCGCCGCTGCTCCAGCCACCGTGTCGCCACTCCGACAGCACCACCCGACGTCTAGCGTCTCGCCACCGCCGCCCGCTGCCTACCCGTCGCCGCTGACGTCGTCGGCGACGATGCAAAGCTCCCCGCTGCTGCATACGCGAGGGTGAGAGCGTGGAACGTGAAACGTATACATATACATATACGTATACACGTATATACGAAAATACGTATATAAATATAGCTGATTCGTTTTAAATTGATTATTAATTGTACAGGTGTCAGAAAATTACAAGGCCAGGCCCAGAAAATCCGAAACGACGAAACAGACTCATTGGAGTTAGTTTCATTGCCAAAAGACAAGTACATATCCCACAATAATTTTTCAAAGATAAAACCTAATAACTCTACTTTCGATTTAAAATTCTTATCACATGATTTTTCACGTACACTGACGTACGAGAAAAATATATGTTGTAGTGCTAGTTATTACGGTCATTTTGACCCTTGTTAGAAGAATCCCGATGTACGATTTGATCTAAATAAATCTTTGAACATATATCGTAAAAATTATTTCTTGATTTAAAATTAGTTTTTGGCCCTTTTAAATTATTTAAAAATACCTAATGATTGTTGAAAACTCTTGAAAACTACCTACTAGCCTTAGGAAAATAGTTTAAGCTTAATTAGACTCATTTACATCAGTTGGAATCATTTCTATGCTCATTCTCTTATACTAATGCATGTTTCCACATTTCGTTTAATTGTTAAAGTAAATCGTTAATTGTGAAATTTTGTGAGACTAATCATATGGACTATTGAGATACCACGGAATAAACGTACACATCTAATATGATGCAAACAAACTGAATTGACTGAATGGAAGATGGAACTTCAATATAAATGAATGGAAGATGGAACTTCAATATAAATAGATAGTACACGTACTTTTGACCCGACAATTGACTTGACCATGGGATTGGGGTAGTCTATGATCACAAGTGTTACTGAGTGAATGGATGCACCCGACCGAATACCTCCAACACTTACGGAGGTTAGAGCTTGACCGTCGCCATATAGGATCTGTGAGCAGCGCCTCGGATTGGGCCTCGTCGCAGGGAACATGTTTGTCGTTTCTCGTACGCTTGGACATGGACTTATCACTAGAATAGATTGGTTATTAAATATTGTTCTACCCTCTTCTTCTACAGGTGCTAGCAACGTTACAGTTTTAATATCAAATGTTAAATTGTTACAGGTTGCTAATAGTATTGCAAATGGCTATCAAATGATTAAATTGCTGCAGGTTGTAAATTGCTGCGAATTTTTGACTCCTATAACTCTTTTAAATTAAAATTATTGTTTGTCTTTAAAGTTCAGCTTGATTTAATTGAAATACTTAACGTTTTGTTTTGGAGATTATCTTACCGAGTATACCTTGCTGACGGACATTTCACTTTGTTATTTTACGAAATGTCAGTTGGGTATCAATAGTGAGTTCTATGAAGACACTACCGCAGGAGTTGAGCCAGTGCTCAAAGAATACGTGGAGTACCTACCCGCTGAAGATTAGATGATAACCTTCGCTACTGCACCTTTATGTTTGAAATAATTTAATTTGTGTACTTTGTTTGTATTGGCCATGCTAGGCCCAAGATGTATCTTAATTATTATACGCTGGATATGTAATAATGTTGTTTGAGCCTCTTCTTAAATTTGCATGCAAGGACCTACAATTTCTACACAGACGCTTAGTGTGTTTTAGCCAAGGATGAAGAAAAGAAAAAGAAAAAAGTACTACTCCTTGTTTTAAGCACATCGCAGACCCGCTTGCGTCCTCGCTCCCGGTAGAATGGAAAGCGAGGTGTGACATGTTTTAGTGGCGGCCCATGCATGTCATGCTTTTGCAAATACTTTAAGATATGTTTAGACGACATTAATTGTAACGACTGGTTTTCATGTATCTGGATTAAATATATTATATATATATGTTTTGGTGGATTTTCTCCTTATGTGTGGTTTTCGTCTCTGTAGCTTTCATTTTCGATCGTTTCGTCGTGATTTTCTAGCTTCTTCCTTAGAACCGTCGATTTCGGAGTAAGTCATTCGTGACGGGCTTCATATCGGTCATATCTTATTGTTAGATCAAGCCTAGGAGTCTTAGGAATCGATCCCGGAGCTTCGCGCTCCATTTCAGAACTTTCTGTGCACGTTAGCCGGTACAAGAAGGGGAACCGACCGACTAGATGACGATTTAGTCGGTCGGTAAACCTTCATGGACCGACTAGTTTATTGAATCAAATGTACAAGAGTTACTGTTTATCGTTAGTCGGTCTAAGAACATTTGTCGACCGACTAGGTTGCAAACTAGTCGGTCAGCAATCGTTCTTCAACCGACTAGCTCTATGATTATTTTTGATACCAAGTACTATTCATTCTTAGTCGGTCTAAGAACGTTCGTCGACCGACTAGATGAGAAACTAGTCGGTCAGTAGTTGTTCTTTGACCGACTAAATCTAAATCCTATTTTTGTACAGGAGTTACTGTTTACACTTAGTCGGTCTGCGTTGGTCAACCGACCGACTAGTTCCCAAACTAGTCGGTCAGTGGTTGCTCTTTGACCGACTAATCAGTGTTAAACCCCTAATTTCTGGGCAGCCGCCAGCTCTTTCTATTTAAACCCCCCCCAAACGTTTTTCTTTTCTTCTTTCATTTCTCCTGAGCCTCCTTCTTCCCCAAATCATCATCCATCTTCCCCTAGCCTTCCTCCTTCATCAAGAGCTCCTCTCCCTCTCCATTTTGGCCGGCCAACACCTCTAGGTCGCCGAAAAACACCCAAAAACCCCCAAAATTCCATTTCTCCATATTTCTCCATCCATTCCAGATCTGAACCCTAGTTCTCTGGATCGTTTCTTCCGTTGTCGTGCTTGCTCGGCATCGTTCTTCCGCTAACGATACGGTAATAACTCGATTCTATAATATTCTCTTAACCTATTTGTGTTTTTATGAAACCCTAATAAAACTAGGTTGGATGTTGTTCTAATATTGTTTTGCCATGGCAGCGATCTCATCTCCGTAGTTAGCATTTGTGTGACGGCCTCGTTGATCGTCATCCTCGGTGCTAGGCAAGTGAAACTTGCCACTTAGGGTTTTGGGCCATGTCTTAGGCCATTTGCTTGTTGTAGGCGTAAAAGAGGCTAGGCGACGAAATGATACTCGCCTAGGCGCAATTTCAGGAACTAGCTTGACAACGAAGCTAGATCTGTCATTTATCATGTTGCATAACTACCATGTCATGTTTAATTTTAATTAACAGTACGCGAATTAATTGTCATCCATGCTATCCATGTTGAATGTCGCATTCGTAGCACATGCTACAATACTTGTGTTTCCTGGCTCGTGTTCCAGAAGAAGGCTACGTGAGTTGGTTGATAGCCAATGCCCGATCTACTTGTTTCCAGCTAGGCACCTGCGTTGCAGGCATAACCCTACGCCATACGTGTTAAATACACTTCCTGGCTCGTGTTCCAGAAGTGAGCATTCCGTGTGCGGGGTAATGCCCTGGCTCGATACACGTGGAGGGGTAGAGATAAATGGTCACTTGAGCTTAGGAGTTGGCCCGATCAGCCACTCTAGCCAACAGGCGGAATCTCTGTGCACAACTTGTTTACTTGACGTGTTCACTTGATGTGAACTACTTGACTTGTACTTGTCCGTGTTTTACTTGTAAAACTTGTTATCCATGCCTTACTTGCCACTTGCTACTTGTACTTCCCTTTACTCGTCACTTCCATACTATACTTGCCATGTCAGGCATCATACTATAACTGCTAGGTTGTTAGTTTACCTTACTTTCAGTTTCCTTACCCAAGTCTTTTAGACTTGCTGACATGTGCCCCTTTACTCTTTTGGGTGACACATGTTAGATCCTGAGCCTGAGTTCATTATTGAGGACGAGGTGTTTGCGGACGCCGAGCCTGAGCCTGTGTTTGGCGAGGAGTACGTGGACACTGGGGACCAGTCCTAGTGTCTTCGTTGAGCTTTCCCCTTTTGTTTTAGACTGTTGTAGTTGTCAGTGCACAGCACATATACTTTGTTATATTGTCCCTTTTGTTGGCCTTGTTCTGGGCCTTTAGACTCTTCCTTTTAGCCTGGTGGCTTTTCTGGATGTTGAACTCAATTTTAATGTTGGACAAATTCTGAGATTTGAGATTTTATTTCTGTCTCTCCTTGTGTTATTATTGTTGTTCCGTTTGTGGTTACATGGACCTGCTTATGTTTTATTGACGCTTATCGGGTTTGGGGCTTCACAGCTCCACTCTCGTGCGGACCTTTTCACGTCTCGCCTCCATTTTAGGGAAGCAGGGCGTGACAGGTTTTGTTGGTGGCCCATGCAGGTCTCTTCTGTAACTGCGATTATCGGAATGACGATAATAATATTAGAATATCCAATAAACTAAGTTCGACGTCCGAGTCATAAGCTATGAGTCTAATCTGCTTTGTTTTCTGTGTCATCAGATGGCAGGAAGGCGATTCACCCGTGGTGGAGGTAGTGGTGCGCCCCCTCATGACGAGGAGCCTGAGCGGGAACCCACCAATGGAGAGATGATGCGAATGATGCTTCAGATGATGCAGGTGCAGCAGGGCGTGCTCCTGGAAGTCCAGAATGCTCCAGTTGTTCGAGCTGGTCAGGCAATCCAGGATGCCCCTCGCTCCGAGCCGGGAGCGAAGCAATTTCGGGAGCTGGGTCCTGCTTATTTTGATGGGTCTGAGGGTCCTCTGGCTGCCGATGAGTGGATTCGGAACATTGAGGATAACTTGAAGATGGCCAAGATCACCCCGGCTGGATGGGTTGATTTGGCGAAGAGGCAACTTAAGGATAATGCTCGGAACTGGTGGGATGCGGAAGAGAAGATGCTGGTGGAGCCGATAGCTTGGGCTACCTTTAAGTCCAGGTTTGATGAGGAGTTCTTTCCGAAGGCTGCTAGGAAGCAGATGCTGCAGCGCTTTATTGATCTGAAGCAAGGGAGCTTGACGGTGGACCTGTACCACCAAGAGTTCACTAGGCTTATTCGGTTCGCACCGAAGATGGTATAGGATGCTGATGAGAGGGCTCAGAGGTTCCTGCAGGGACTTGCTTTGGAGCTTCAGAGTTTTGTGTCTTCCTCTGATCTGGATCTTATCAGAAGGTTCTGGTCGCTGCGAGGAGGCAGGAGCTGAACCTGAGCCAGAGGAGGGGACATGTTTCTGGTGCTGGGAAGAGGCCTATGGAGCAGGCCAGAGCGGTGGTTAGGCCTGGTTTCAAGCCTAATCAGCCAGCTCAGTTTAAGAGGCCAAGAGGGCCTATTTAGAAGACTTGCCATTTCTGCGGCAAGATCGGGCATGTCAAGGATCAATGTAGGAGATTCCTGGGCCAGTGTGTTGTCTGTGGAGATCATACCCATACCATGAAGGATTGTCCGCGGTCGAAGCAGCCTTGGAGGGCACCTGTTGCAGTACAGTCGTTGCAGTAGAGAGCGTCTGTTCCTGCTGGACGTGGAGCAGCTCTTGTTCCACAGAGGCAGGCCTTTCAGCAGGCTTTTCTGCCGAGGAGGCATGCTTTTCTGATGACCGCTATGGAGAGCGAGGCTGTGGATGAGGTTATCGCAGGTAATCCTCAATCTAGCTGTTACTTTCCTAGCTAGTTTTGATTGTTAGATTATGTTGTTTGCTTGAACATGATTGTTTGCTAGACTAAGGTTTGATTGTTAAATTGCTTGTTAGGTGTGGTTTTGGTGTGCACATTTCCTGCACGAGTTCTCTTTGACTCCGGTGCATCGATGTGCATTATTTCTCGGAGCTTCGTGGAGAAGCATTCCTTGTCGACGTCCCCTCTTTCCAAGAGTTGGAATATCGTCACAGGAAATGGCGTGGTCTCGGTGCAACGTGGTTGCAATTCTTGCTTGTTGGTGGTTTGTGGACATGAGCTTTACGTTGATTTCATTGTCCATGACATCATCAACTATGATGCGGTCCTTGGGATGGATTGGCTTGCGAGCTTCTATGCTACGATCGACTGTCGGAGGAAGAAGGTGGTGTTCGAGATTCCCGGACATCCAGTGTTCGAGTTCAGCCGGGGTAGCAGCTCGCTTGGTCCTGTCAGATTTCGGGCCAGGCCGGTGGAGATTGTGGCTATGCAGATGGAGCTGGAGAGGCCAGCGGTTGTGCGGGACTTTGATGACGTCTTCCCCGAGGAGATGTCTGGATTGCCACCTGATCAAGCTCTAGAATTTTCTATTGATCTTGTTCCGGGAGCGCAGCCGATTTCGAAGGCGTCGTATCATATGGCACCCGCTGAGTTGGAGGAATTGCGGAAGCAGCTGGATGAGCTTTTGCAGAAGGGTTATATCAATCCTAGTGTGTCTCCGTGGGGAGCACCGGTGCTGCTGGTGAAGAAGAAGGATGGTTCGCGTCGCTTGTGCGTGGACTATCGGGAGTTGAATGCGGTGACTATCAAGAATAAATACCTGTTGCCTCGCATTGATGATATTTTTGATCAGCTTGGAGGTTCGAGGGTGTTTTCTAAATTGGATTTGAGGAGTGGTTACCATCAGTTGAAGGTGAAGAAGGATGATGTTCCGAAGACAGCGTTCAAGACGAAGTATGGACACTACGAGTTTGTGGTTATGCCTTTCGGTGTAACCAATGCACCCGCAGTTTTCATGAATCTGATGAATCTGATCTTCTACGACTTTTTGGATAAGTTTGTTGTTATCTTTATTGACGACATTCTGATCTATTCTAAGTCGGAGGAGGAGCATGCCTCGCACTTGAGGACGGTGTTGGAGATTTTGAGGAAGCATCGGTTGTATGCTAAGTTTTCGAAGTGCGAGTTTTGGCTGGACAGAGTTGCTTTTCTCGGGCATGTGGTGACTGGAGATGGTATTTCAGTGGATCCCGAGAAGATCAGGGCCATCAGAGAGTGGCCTGTTCCGCAGTCAGCGTCTGAGATTCGGAGTTTCCTTGGACTTGCTGGTTACTATCGGCGCTTCATTAAGGACTTTTCCCGTATTGCTGAGCCGATGACCAGATTGACGCAGAAGGATGTACCTTTTGTTTGGTCGGGTGATTGTGAGAATGCTTTTGGTGTTCTGAGGGAGAGATTGACGACTGCCCCTATTCTTGTTGTGCCTGATCGCAGCGGTGGATTTGAGATCTTTTGCGATGCTTCTGGCAAGGGTCTCTGTTGTGTGTTGCATCAGCACGGGCATGTTGTGGCGTATGCATCTCGTCAGCTCAAGGTTCATGAGAAGAATTACCCGACGCATGATTTGGAGTTGGCTGCTGTTGTGTTTGCTCTTAAGATTTGGAGGCACTTCCTGCTGAGTGAGAAAGTGAAGATCTTCACCGATCACAAAAGCTTGAAGTATATTTTTACTCAGAAGGAGCTCAACAAGCGTCGATGGTTGGAGCTCATGGCGGATTATGAGATTGATTTGCAGTATCACCCTGGCAAGGTGAATGTGGTTCCTGATGCGCTGAGTAGGCTTCCAGCGGTGATGATTTTGACTTCGCAGTGGAGATTGCAGCAGGATTTTTGCGAATCTGGTGTTGAGATTGTTCTTCCTGGGGAGGCTTCTTCGTTGATGAGTATGTAGATTCAGTCGACGATTGTGGATCGGATCAAGGCTGGCCAGGCTGAGGATCCGAAGCTGGTGAAGATCCGGGAGCTGGTGGAAGCCGGTCTGCGGACGGACTTTTTGATTCATGAGGATGGCTCGCTGAGGTTTGGAGCCAGGTTGTGTGTGCCAGCTGGGGATATTAGAGAGGAGTTGATGGTGGAGGCACACAGTTCGCCGTATTCTGTGCATCCTGGTGGCACCAAGATGTACAAGGATCTTCGTTTGAACTATTGGTGGCATGGCATGAAGAGGAGCGTGGCTCGGAGTGTAGCCAAGTGCTTGGTTTGCCAGCAGGTAAAGGCGGAGCATCAGCGTACGGCAGGGTTGCTACAACCGATTCCGATTCCGGAGTGGAAGTGACAACACATCACTATGGATTTCTTGACTGGATTACCTCGGAGTCCGAAGCAGAATGACGCGATTTGGGTGATTGTAGATCGATTGACCAAATCCGCGCACTTTATTCCATTCCGAGTGGGACATTCCACTGAGGCGCTAGCGAGGAGATATATGGAGGTAAATTCTTTTACTCTTCGTTTTTATTTCCTTTTCCGAGTTTGGATAGTGATGTAACGTGAATCGTGCAGGAGGTCGTACGACTTCACAGAGTCCCCGTGAGTATCGTGTCGGACAGAGACACGAGGTTCACATCTCAGTTCTGGCAGAGTTTACAGAAGAGTTTGGGTACGCGTCTGAGTTTCAGCACGGCGTACCACCCGCAGACGGATGGCCAGTCCGAGAGGATGATTCAGATCTTGGAGGACATGCTGAGGGCGTGCATGTTGGATTTCAAGGGTTCGTGGGAGGACCATCTACATCTGGTAGAGTTTTCATACAACAACAGCTTCCAGGCGAGTATTGGCATGGCGCCTTTCGCCGCTCTTTATGGGAGGAAATGTCGATCACCATTGAGTTGGGATGACGTTGGTGATCGGGAGCTGTTGGGACCTGAGATGATTGTGGTGGCCGTGGATGTTGTCAGGAACATTCGGGAGAGGTTGAGGATTGCTCAGGACCGTTTTAAGCATTGGGCGGATGCTAAACGTCGTCCTTTGGAGTTTCAGCTGGGCGACCATGTGTTCTTGAAGATTTCCCCGAATCGTGGTGTGATTCGCTTTAGGAAGCGAGGGAAGTTGAGCCCGCGATACATTGGACCGTTTGACATTCTAGAGAGAGTTGGCGAGGTGGCCTACCGCTTAGCCTTGCCGCCATCTTTGGAAGGAGTTCACAATGTTTTTCATGTGTCGCAACTTCGTCGATACATTAGCGATCCATCTCATGCTGTGGATTTCTCGGAGATTACCGTTCGCCCTGATATGACGTATGACCAGCAGCCAGTGCAGATTCTGGACAGGCGTCAGAAGTCACTCCGGAACAAGGTTGTCAATCTTGTGAGGGTGATGTGGCGACACGGTTCGCCTGGAGAGTCTACTTGGGAGAATGAGGATGAGATGCGAGAGCGTTTCCCACTTTTGTTCCCGGACACGTGAGTGTTGGGAAATTCCGAGGACGGAATTTTCTTAAGTTAGGGAGGATGTAACGACTGGTTTTCATGTATCTGGATTAAATATATTATATATATATATATGTTTTGGTGGATTTTCTCCTTATGTGTGGTTTTCGTCTTCGTAGCTTTCATTTTCGATCGTTTCATCGTGATTTTCTAGCTTCTTCCTTAGAACCGTCGATTTCGGAGTAAGTCATTCGTGACGGGCTTCATATCGGTCATATCTTATTGTTAGATCAAGCCTATGAGTCTTAGGAATCGATCCCGGAGCTTCGTGGTCCATTTCGGAACTTTCTGTGCACGTTAGCCGGTACAAGAAGGGGAACCGACCGACTAGATGACGATTTAGTCGGTCGGCAAACCTTCATGGACCGACTAGTTTATTGAATCAAATGTACAGGAGTTACTGTTTATCGTTAGTCGGTCTAAGAACATTTGTCGACCGACTAGGTTGCAAACTAGTCGGTCGACAATCGTTCTTCAACCGACTAGCTCTATGATCATTTTTGATACCAAGTACTATTCATTCTTAGTCGGTCTAAGAACGTTCATCGACCGACTAGATGAGAAACTAGTCGGTCAGTAGTTGTTCTTTGACCGACTAAATCTAAATCCTATTTTTGTACAGGAGTTACTGTTTACACTTAGTCGGTCTGCGTTGGTCAACCGACCGACTAGTTCCCAAACTAGTCGGTCAGTGGTTGCTCTTTGACCGACTAATCAGTGTTAAAACCCTAATTTCTGGGCAGCCACCAGCTCTTCCTATTTAAATCCCCCCAAACGTTTTTCTTTTCTTCTTTCATTTCTCCTGAGCCTCCTTCTTCCCCAAATCATCATCCATCTTTCCCTAGCCTTCCTCCTTCATCAAGAGCTCCTCTCCCTCTCCATTTTGGCCGGCCACCACCTCTAGGTCGCCGGAAAACCCCCCAAAACCCCCAAAATTCCATTTCTCTAGATTTCTCCATCCATTCCAGATCTGAACCCTAGTTCTCCGGATCGTTTCTTCAGTTGCCGTGCTTGCTCGGCATCGTTCTTTCGCTAACGATACGGTAATAACTCGATTCTATAATATTCTCTTAACCCATTTGTGTTTTTGTGAAACCCTAATAAAACTAGGTTGGATGTTGTTCTAATATTGTTTTGCCATGGCAGCGATCTCATCTCCGTAGTTAGCATTTGTGTGACGGCCTCGTTGATCGTCATCCTCGGTGCTAGGCAAGTGAAACTTGCCACTTAGGGTTTTGGGCCATGTCTTAGGCCATTTGCTTGTTGTAGGCGTAAAAGAGGCTAGGCGACGAAATGATACTCGCCTAGGCGCAATTTCAGGAACTAGCTTGACAACGAAGCTAGATCCGTCATTTATCATGTTGCATAACTACCATGTCATGTTTAATTTTAATTAACGGTATGCGAATTAATTGTCATCCATGCTATCCATGTTGAATGTCGCATTCGTAGCACACGCTACAATACTTGTGTTTCCTGGCTCGTGTTCCAGAAGCGGGCTACGTGAGTTGGTTGATAGCCAATGCCCGATCTACTTGTTTCCGGCTAGGCACCTGCGTTGCAGGCATAACCCTACGCCATACGTGTTAAATACACTTCCTGGCTCGTGTTCCAGAAGCGAGCATTCCGTGTGCGGGGTAATGCCCTGGCTCGATACACGTGGAGGGGTAGAGATAAACGGTCACTTGAGCTTAGGAGTTGGCCCGATCAGCCACTCTAGCCAACAGGCGGAATCTCTGTGCACAACTTGTTTACTTGACGTGTTCACTTGACGTGAACTACTTGACTTGTACTTGTCCGTGTTTTACTTGTAAAACTTGTTATCCATGCCTTACTTGCCACTTGCTACTTGTACTTCCCTTTACTCGTCACTTCCATACTATACTTGCCATGTCATGCATCATACTATAACTGCTAGGTTGTTAGTTTACCTTACTTTCAGTTTCCTTGCCCAAGTCTTTTAGACTTGCTGACATGCGCCCCTTTACTCTTTTGGGTGACACATGTTAGATCCTGAGCCTGAGTTCATTGTTGAGGACGAGGTGTTTGCGGACGCCGAGCCCGAGCCTGTATTTGGCGAGGAGTACGTGGACACTGGGGACCAGTCCTAGTGTCTTCGTTGAGCTTTCCTCTTTTGTTTTAGATTGCTGTAGTTTTCGGTGCGCAGCACCTATACTTTGTTATGTTGTCCCTTTTGTTGGCCTTGTTCTTGGCCTTTAGACTCTTTCTTTTAGCCTGGTGGCTTTTCTGGATGTTGAACTTAATTTTAATGTTGGACAAATTCTGAGATTTGAGATTTTATTTCTGTCTCTCCTTGTGTTATTATTATTGTTCCGTTTGTGGTTACATGGACTTGCTTATGTTTTATTGACGCTTATCGGGTTTGGGGCTTCACAGCTCCACTCTCGTGCGGACCTTTTCACGTCTCTCCTCTATTTTAGGGAAGCGGGGCGTGACATTAATATCTAAGTTGTTAACTAGAATAGATTTTTTTCACCTAACTTACGTTGCGGTTTGTCTTGAAGTATGGCAGGTCGACCAAATACTCATGGCGTCACCGACAACGACATTTTGGGTGTCGTAAGAGAAATACTAGAAATTCAACGCCAAATTCTCCATGAGGTTGTTGACAAACTTTATAAAGCATCCCAAGGAGATGCTCTCCGACCAATGAAGACTACTACTTTTAAGCGGCCTACTCCTTCGACCAAAAAACAACCCCAAATGGTGTGCTTCCATTGCAACCGAAAGGGACATGTCAAGAAGAACTGTCGCCTGCTGCTGAATCAATGTTTGGTATGTGGAGCATCTGAGCACTCTATCAGGAACTTCCCCCACTACATTATCAAGAAAGCGACTACGACGGCAGGAGCTTCTAGATGAGCATCGCGTGAACTATCCCTAGATCCACAACATCGAGTCTTTCATCAGGCCAAGCTGAACCATGCCAGGCGTCAAGCATTCATCACGACAACTAGAGAAGCTGAGGCTGCAGAGCCAGTAATCACTGGTATGTCTGAACCTTTCCTCTTTATTATCATCGCTAGCCTACATTATCATACTATATGTATTTTCTTAGTAGCATACCCCTTCTTGATTTGGAAGCTTCCCATTGATTCTTATCACAAAAAGTCGCAACAATCCATCTCCATCGATCCTCATTATCTTCTTCAAACTCTTGAACCTCAACTCGGAACTTGTGTTCCATTTTAATGAATTTTATTCTAGAACCTTCCTTTGATAACAACTAGAGTGACCTTCCATAAGATATAACCGTCCATTCATTGCATCACCATCATCATTCTTGTAATGACCTTCCAATCGTACTACTTATTCTGAGAATACTTCCTAGTCGCGTTTAGTTCATCTAAACTATGGATATACTCTTTTATAAGGAGGGTAGCATTCAAATTTTTTTGACCATCCGAAGTTCGAGTTCGACAACAGAAGCAGATCAAAGGACGCTCAGAAGTATTTGAGGATGGTGCTAGAGAATTTGAGACGATCCAAATCACTACGTGCAAGTGTAGGCAGTAACGTCTTCTTCTTTTTCTTGAGCTCGTATTCCTCTTCTACCCACTACTTTCCTCTTGTGCCCGACTCCCCATGGGTTTGAATCCTTTTTCCCTTCTACCATCTTCCCCTCTTTATTGCCTTTTGTCCGCATCCTCTCGTCGAGCCCCGATCCCGCCTACCCTACCCTATCGACGACTTTGACGCCCCCTTTAAACCCCTCATCTCCTCCCTCACCAAACCCATCCCGTGGATTCCTCTCCGACGCGACGATGCCCACCCCTTTATCGTGCCTCTCCCTTCGTGAGCCCAACCCCTCTCGCCTTAAGCTCCTACGGTCTCGCCCAGAGCTCTAACATGCCACCCGCCACGTCAAGCAGTCGCAGCCATCGCACAACATGGATCGACAACTGTCGATGGCCCTCCGACGTTCTGTTTTAGGATTTTTAGGTTTAGCGACGATCCTCACCGCCACTCTCACCATCGCCGTGTGGTTAAGATCCTGTCAAGTCGCAATTCTTGGGCTTCTTTTGAGCTCATTGCCCTAGATCTTGCCACTATTGATGTCCAGCCTAAGCATCTCCACAGGTCCGCTCCTTCGGGTTTGGGGCACTGTATGTTTTTGGCTGTTGGCTTGTTTGGGATTGATGATGAGAGCTGTGGATGTCGACAATTGGTGTTGGCAAGGAGTATCATTGTCGATTGGTATTGGCATGCTGTTAACCTTAGGTGTTGAAGTTGGATGTCGATCTTTTGCTTGGATTTGGATAATGGTTTCGGTGTTGGATTGTTATTGTTCGTTATGAGAGCTGATACAAGGAGTGGCCGTGATAAGTATAGTGATAAATATGGTCTTTAGTAGTTGGCCTTGTACTTGTTTATTTGTGTTGTTTTGGACGTTGACTTGTCTTTGGGCCTTGTGGGAGTTGATGTCATTTGTGCTATGGTGGTTAGGTATAACAGCACGAACGCATATGGATTAGTCATTGCGTCTGTGTATGCTATATTATTGATGATTCCTTAGCTATGCCCTTTTGTCACGATTAGCACGAGTAGAAATTTTAAACTTTATGATCTTCATTTTGATGTGGTTGATTAGCTTGCTACTTGCTTATCACCTCGGGATCCAAGTTCAAACAGATGTTATCATAATAGCTATCATTTTCATGTAACGCCATTTTTATTGTGGTTACTTGAGGAGTCAATGTAATTATTATGATGATACTGGTCTCAGGACTAATTACGGAAGCTATGGTGATGTTAATAGTATATATTTATTAGTAATAATCTCTTGTTTTCTTGATGCTATGATATCATATTATATTTCAAGCTATTTATAAATTATTTTATTAGGTCGTTGTCATTCATCAAGCCTTCCCTTCGATCGTTTAAATTGCTTAAGCAATGATCGGTCTTCTAAATTCTGATGACGAAATTATTTTAAGGAGGGTAGGATGTGATGGCCCGTATTCATCTGTACACGTATTTTCATATTCTACGTGTTTTTACACTTTAAAGATATTTTAAAATGATTTGTCAGGAGTTTTATATCAAAAATAGTTTCGTATCATCATACTAGTTATAACATGTATTTGTAAGTTCGAGTATCATCAAATACATCTAACTAATTTTTAAAATATTTTATATTCAATTGTTACTGATATAGCCATATCAATTAATTTTTTATATAAATGTTATCTAAACGATTTCAAACTTCTAGAGTGTGATTCTATGATCATTTAGTGCTCCATATAGTAATTTCGTAATTTTCTGGAGTCAAATCGATTTAGAAACCGCAAACCCACGACCTAATCGTTTTGCCCAAAACTCGTATCTCCGTAGCTCAAACTCTAAAATGGACTTCGTATTTGTGATCCTCAGGACGATATGAACCCGTGGTTATGATTTGAGAATTTTTCGGAGTTGTATCCGAAAACGGTGTAATATTACATTGTTTTTACTAATTACAATCACTAATTACTTTCACATTCACTAGTTACTCTTACTTTTACCCCTGACCCCACTTAATTAATACACTAACCCACACCATTAACCCACCTCCCTAAAGTTGGCAGATCCAACTATAATAATAATAATAATAATTATTATTATTAACTAAATAATTTCTAAACCATATATATTCGCTCACCTCCCCTCTCAAACTCACAGACCCAGTCCCCTCCACTCCTCTTTCGAAACCCACGGCAAACAAAAAGAAACACCCCACCCTTACTCTCACTCACGCTCACCCTGCTACCTCCTCTGCATGGAGCTCCACCGGAGCTCACCACCCGCCTCCGACGAGGCACCTAGCCGCAGACGTCGCTGCAGCACTTTGTAGTGAATTTGAGATGAAGGACATGTATGATGCATCATATGTTCTTGGAATACAGATCCTTAGAGATCGGAAGTCTAGAATCTTAAGTTTAAGCCAAGAAAAGTATTTGCATACAATATTGAGGAGATTTGGAATGTACACTTCCAATCCGGCCCTACACCATTGGTTATGGGGAAGCCGTTAAGTAAAGAACAATGTCCTGGAGAGGGACAAAGTCGGCTGGATGTTACATATGCTAAGGCTATTGGAAGTTTGATGTATGCAATGCTGTGTACCAGACCAGACTTGGCGTACCCAGTTAGTCTGGTTAGTAGATATCACAGTAATCCTGGTCCTGCTCATTGGTAAGTTGTTAAGAGGATTATGAAATATATAAAGGGTACGGTGCAACTCAAGTTAGTTTATCAAGCAGATTCGCTTGAGGTTCTTGGTTACTCCGATGCAGATTTCGGAGGGGACAAAGATGACAGGAAGTCAACTACAGGACATGTGTTCATCTTTAGTGGTGCAGTTGTTTCTTGGGGTAGTAAGAAACAAGATTGTGTAGCGATATACACACAAGAAGCTGAGTATATAGCCTGTAGTATGGCGGCTACTCATAAGGTCTGGATTAGACGGTTCCTATTGGACTTGGATCTCAATCAGATGGATGGACCAATTGAGATGTATTGTGATAATCAAGCAGTCATCAGCTTGATCCACTGTGGTGCAAATAGTTCCGAAGGAAGGCATATTGAAATACAATATCATTGCATACATGATATGGTGGAAAGATAAGAAGTCAATGTGACTTATATTCCAACAAGTGATATGATTGCGGATCCCTTGAAGAAGAGTATTCCAGCAGGTACATTCATCAAACATGTCAGTTTGATGAGACTTAGAAATATCTAAGTCAAGAAAACTTTCATGAATAATGAACGGAGACAATCATGAATAATGATTGTACTCGGTGAATAAAATGTGCATATCTCATGGATAGTGGGGGTATGTGAAATTACATCATGTGTTATATCTCACGGATAGTGGGAGTATGAATAGAATGCACTTGGCCATTTCAGGCCAAGTGGGAAATGTAAGTTGTTATGGCCTGAAACGGTCAAAGATCCCGGTATCCGAACTAAACTAGACAAAATCATGCACAAATGGAATTCATCCGACCCAAATAAAATTCATCCGACCCAAGAGCTCTTTATAAGAGCCAACTTTAGCCAAGTTTGTCCCCTCGAGTTTTCTCAACCAAAGTCTATCCACATATAAAAAGATGACTAAATTACAATAGCAGTGTCATGTTCTCCCTCTGGCTAATGTTATGTGTTAAAACACTAATTTTACCTTTTCATTTAGTATTATTTTTCCTACAAATATCATATTAACTTGAGCGCTTGAGCGTCGGATGTGGTTAGGGAATAATCTCGATCCGTCTTATAGATGTTTTCACATGTGCAGATCACAAGAGGACCATACTTTCTTCATCATCGAATCACAACAGCATGTACAAATTCATTAAGTGCTTTGAGATCCTATTATATTGTTGAGTGTTGTTATTCGCACCACAGAAAGTTGTAAATACACCACATTACTTGATTCACCACACCTATATTTTTAACATCAGATGTTCGGATTTGGAGATCCGAACGGCTCTAATACAAAAGATGTGTAAATTCAAACACAATACATATTTTATTATACTGTTCGGCTTTGGAGATTCGAACGGAATAATAAAAGTACTAGAGCCGTTCGGATCTCCAAATCCGAACATCTGATGTTGAAAATATAGGTGTGATGAATCAAGCAGTATTGTGTATTCATAAATCTCTATGGTGCAAGTAACAACACCCTATATTGTTTCGTATATCTTGCAATCCAATCTTGATTTTGCAACAAAAGTGTAGGCAAGCTGTGATATACGGAAACTATCGCGAACGAACACCGACAACAACAGAAGGTCGGCTGTACTGTCACATTAGAATACAAAGTATTTACAGCCGTCCGATCATTCATCAGTCTTTGAACAGATCTTTATTCATGAATCTCGCACGGTCGCACGGCCAACTTATTCGGTTCCGGTGGTGCATCACAACTAATCCAGTTTAAGGTTACCCCAGGCCCTTTCCATCCCCGACGGTGCTCGCGCCTAACAACACAGATACCCGAGAGAGACGGAGAGATGCTCACATTCCTTGTTATTCTCCTCCTCTTTTTCTCTAAATCTCGTGCCCTCTTCCTCCCATCGAACTACTCAGTCTTCCCTCTTTCTCTCAACCCCGAGCCTCCTCCTCTCTCCCCTTTGCCATCCTCATCCAACTCGTTTTTAAAGGAGATGCTGAAGGAGATCGCGGCCAAGGAGAGGTGGCATCCGAGCGAAGGAGTTAGGGTTTCGGAGCTGGATCCGATGAGCGTCAGGGTCGGCGGATCGCAGTGGTACGAGTTCCACGTTCGGGTGGGGAGGACGGTCCTGCTGCTCAAGTTTTCGGATGGGATCGTTCTGTGGAAGAAGCCGGAGAGAGAATGGGGCGGGTTCGGGCCGGATTTGGATCTTGAGGGCGCTTTCGGTGATGATCCGAAACCTGCTGTCAAGGGGTTGGAACTGGAAGGGCCGCTCGATCTGCGGCTTGCTGGTGGGGTCCGTGGGGATGATGAGATGTCGCTTGCTTTGCCCGCTGTGAGTGCTGATTTCAGTTTAATTTAATTTCTTCGTAATTATGTACTTTTTCACAAAAAAAAGGATTGATCAATATTTTAAAATGACGAGTATAGTATTTTACAGGGTTTAGTGTAGTTATGGTTGAAATTGTGGTTTAAGGGGATTACAGCTAGTAATTTTAACATGAAGCTGTCAGAGATGGCTTATTGATGTGAATTGTTGAGGCTGATGTTTATCAAGTGACACAAACTAGCTGGGGAGTTTCCAGACTGACTCTCATTTTGATTATTTTTCCCATATAAAAAGGAGGTAAAAAATAAAGAACAAAGACTCTCATTTTGATTGAATGCAATTTTGGGGTTCCTTCTAATTCTTCCAAGGGGATAGTTGTGATAGGACAACTATTGCTAGGACCTTAGGTGATATTTTTACCACCGTACATTTTGTATGTGAGAATCACATCAATCCTTTATGCTAACTGCATGTATGAGAAGGCATGAAGTAGGGAATTTCATGTCCGGAGACCTCTCACTGATTGAATGAATTTCTTAGTTTTTTTTCTTATTCTTCGTATAGGCTCTAGCTCTAGTTTATGAAGGGACAAAATTAACCATAGTAGTGTTGTATGGTTGACATGAATTAGTGATGAATAATCACATTCATCCTTTGACATGAATTAGCGAGTTTTGTGGGTAGACCACTCATGGTGATAAAATAAAAATTTAGGATATGGTTAATGCCTTGAATCTTGCAGAGCCCGAATAAGACTCGCAGAGCCCTGATTAGACTACCAGAACGAGTTTCCGGTTTCGTTGGGCCGAGGGAGACTCCTTCGTTGCCACTGAAATGGATAGAAAACGCTTCAGAGGAAGTGGAGGGGGTAGCCCTCCGATACGCCTCCGATACTTAAGTCAGTATTAATCGCAGAAATGATGGAGCGATGGCTGTGTGTAGCCATCGTCAAGGTTTGTGATTATGTTAGCGATACAAATGCTGGATTGATTTAGCGAATAAGAGATAGCATACCTCATGAAAGAAGTGCTCCGTTGATTTTATAGGGTCGGGGAGCGGTTACACCATGTCAGGAGATTCTTCATGTCGCTTGTAACAAACACGTTAGCAGATTTGTTGTGATCTAGGTCGTGCCCGTCGTAGCTGCTTCCCTTATAAAGCTGGCCACACATCCCCTAGCAAAATGGAACATGTGTCCCTCTGATAAAGCTGGCAGTTACGTATGTTTTGAACGAATCCGTTGATAACGACCTGAAGAGTGTGATGCCCATCTATATGAGGTCGTGCTGTTGTGATCACGTGGGCTGATCTTGCTAGATGGATGAGTACTCGGGCACATAGTTGGAGAGAGGACCTGGGTGCTGAGGTTGTCTTCATAGAGGGTCATTAACGAGGGGACAATCTTGCGGAGATCATCCTGATAGGGCTGTGCTACTGAGAGAGCTGACCTCGCGAGAGCCGTCCATGTCGAGGAAGTAATTGTTGATCTGCTGTCAATGTTTGGTTAGGCTGAGGTCATGCATGCATCGAGAATTGTTGACGGATCGCACCAGGTCCCATCTGTCCAGCTCAGTCGGGCCCCGTTGTCGTTGGGCCCTAGTCTAAACATCATCTCTAATGACCCCTTGTCTTTTGGCTCGACACTGTCGACCCGAGCTGCAACCATGAGTTCAGGAGTGGATAGGCGATGAGACGAAAAATCAAGAGATGGTGACACAAATCCTTGTCTGGACAGTTTGATCTGCTTCGAGAAGCACAGAGTTCAAGGTGATGGGTGGCTCTAGGCAGGCAAAGGCGCTTCATGATGGCACACAGATGTGATTGTCGTCATGAGGGAGTTAATGGGATGGTGCTTCGTATCGTGCCTTGGGACCAGAAAAGGCTAGCTCGGTCCTCAAGGAACAGTCTGATGATGTGGCAACGTCCGATTCGATGGTGTTGATTGTGCAGAAGCTAGATGGTTGCAGAGGATCGGACGTCCATGAGCATTTCCCCTCGGTTCTCACCCGGAGTAGGTTAAAAAGGGGAGAGGAAGTCATAAGTTGTCAGCACTTATGCTTTACTTCCTTGTCTTCTTCTCCCTTGATTTTCTCTACATCGAAGCCATGTCCCACTACACCGATTCCTAGATAGCGCCATCTAAGCCATGGCCGTTGTCGCCATCAGAGAGTGTGCCATCTCTGGTGGAGACCTATCTGAGTGTAGAGAGTAACCATCTTCACGAGGGGATGCGAGAAGATGAGGTTCAGTCTGGACCCATGATGTTGGACATAGTTGAATCAACGGCAGGTAGGCGGTGGCCCCGTCGTGGCGGTGCTCGGGCCACGCAGTCCGCTTATCTAGGGCTGTTGACGAACAGAACGTTCGACGAACTACTCGTGAACAAGCTCGGTTGATGTTCGTTTACGTTCGTTTAGGAAGCTTAATGAACAAGCTTGAACAGATTTTTAGAGCTCGGTAAGTAAACGAACAGAGCTTGAACATAACTATGTTCGTTCATTTATGTTCATGAACAAGCTCGTTAAGTGTTCGTGAACAAGCTCGTTAAGTGATGTTCATGAACAAGCTCGTTAAGTGTTCGTGAACAAAAATGTACTGAAAATAGTAAATTTAGACAAATACTATATTTTTTACTATACTTAAATGGATGCTTGTAATGGGATTTATGGAGCTATTATGCTGGATTTATTTGTTTTTGTCCTGCAAATATTTAATTATTTTATTTAATTGATTTAGTCATTGGCAATTATGTTTAAATAGTATTATTCCTGATTAAAAAATTAACGTTCGTTTGTTTGATTGAAAATCTGTTCATGAACAAGATTGATTGTGTGCTCACGAACATGTTCCTGAACATGTTCACGAACAAGCTCGATAAGTTTTGTTAACGAACAGAACGTTCGATTAACTACTCGTGAACAAGCTCGGTAAATGTTCATTTACGTTCGTTTACGTTCGTTTACGTTCGTTCGATAAGCTTAACGAACAAGCTTGAACATGTTTTTAGAGCTCGGTTAGTAAACGAACAGAGCTTGAACATAGATTTTGTTCATGAACAAAACCAAGCTCCATGTTCAAGCTCGTTCAAGCTCGTTCGTCAACAGCCCTACGCTTATCGGCCCGTCATTGAGGGCGAGCCGCATTCTCGGGTGGTCCGTACAGACTTGGATGATGAAATCGAAGCCCAACATTGCGCCTTGGCCGAATGCTTGCGGAAGGAAAAGGGAAATGCGGACGAAGGGACGTCCATTGAGCCATCGAAGAAGGTCAAGAAGGCGGACCCATCGCAAGTGTCGGGTCCACCACTCTATGAGGTGGGACATGTGGAGGCCTCCCAGCCCGGTAGGGGCTCGATGTTTGACAGTGGGGCGACGAACCGGGTAACGCCATCAAGTATGAGACTAAGGAAGTTGTTAAGCTCTTGGGTATGTGTGCACTTGATTACATGTTGAGGAAGACTGGGAAAGCAACCATTGGTCAACCTACGCGGGAGATCGAGTGGCTCGCCAATGCATAACTCAGGTATGTACCCATGTAGTTGCTAGCTTTTATTCTTCGAAGTAGTTCTAATTTTTCCTTCTGTGTGTAAGGCCAAGAGGGGCTGTGCCCGCTACTTTCACAGCCTCCGCCTCTGCAGGGATCGAGCCGAATCTCTAAGTGAGGTTGCCTGGCTCTGGGAGCTGACCCGCCTAAAGGATGTGGAGTTGATGAAGACGAGGGCTTAGTTGCAGGAAATCAAAGATGAGAATGGGAGGCTGAAGGAGGAGGCTGCCCAGACGGTTAAGGCTCACCTTGCTAAATTGAGGAAGGTGGAGGCCCGATGCAAGGTGGCTTTCAAGGCTAGGGTGTGTTACGAGAGGAACGGCTTCCTGAGGATGCACCATGTCCACGCTGGCATGCTCGCCATCCTGGAGGAGGGGGAGGCCTACTCTGCTGCAGTTGCCAGGACCTCTGCTGCAGTTGCCAGGACCCATGCTGTCGTTCCTGGAGGTAGAGCAGCCCTTGGAGATGGGATGGAGCCTGGAGATGGATCGGAACCTGCTGCGAAAGAGGCTACTCCTGGGAAGGAGATGTGAAATTTTGGTTGTACGCCGTGCGGAACGGCAGAAAACCTTTTGTAATTTTGTCGAAATGACAAATTTTGCCCGACCGTAGAAATTTTTTTGATTGTCAAACTTTCCTCGATTGTTTGACATTGTCATGTCATTGTGTTTTTTCTTGTGTGCTAGACTCGAGCTTGGGAGACTAAGACTGGAGCCAGTCGCCGTGTGCGCGATGTATCAGTACTGGGCACATTGGTCTGCTGAGTGGGATGTCTGCTGTTCCGAATCCTTTCGCTAAGTGACAAACTTGGTTTCGGACTCTGTAGTCAGGCTAGGTGGATAATGACGCCTGAGCTGTGATTTCCGAGGAAGGTACTAGCAGTGGCCCAGCCTGAGCTGGGGGCTTTGGTGGAATAGTATGACTTCGCACCAGTCGTTGATGCACGACCTTTCCACAATTGATGGTCCAGGCAAGGTTCTACCGGGTTGGGGTCTTCCTGAAAAAGATTAGACAAATGCCATAAGACGTGGAGTATTTGGCAATGCTGGGACACTGGGGTCAGACCAGTGTGGGCCCGACTTGAGCTGGGGGGTTAGGCTCAGTACGACCAAGGTTGAGTGCTATTTGACAACGTTGGGATGCTAAGGTCAAACCAGCGGGGCCCTAGTCTGAGCTGGGGGTTAGGCTCAGCACGACTAGGGTCGACTGCTTTTTGACAATTTGGATGTGGCATGATCAGAGTCATTTGCAATAGGTCTGTTTGGTCGTGGCACCACTGGGGTCGAATGCCAGGGGTCGGTCTTTGGGTCCTCGAGGGAGCTCCGCCAATGAAAGTCATCGCTGGGGCATGAGGCTTCGACAACGAAAGTTTGTGCTGGGATCCCTAGAGGAGTCTTGCCAACAGATGCTCCGGCCTGGGCTGGAAGTTTGAGAATTAGCATGGCTTGTATCGGATGCTAACTGTTGGAGTTGCTCGCCTCGCTAGGTTGGACCAGCAGGGGCCCCAGCCTGAGTGTGGGAGGTAGAACTGTGTCCAGCAACATGAAACAGACATTCGGGCCGGCACTGATTTCGATGCTGGGGGAGTATGTGGTGGAAGAATTTTGAAAGAGGCACCCTGGTTTAGTGGATCTCCTCTCTAAGCTAGAAGGCAGTTTGGAAATTTTTTATCCAGACTTACTCCTCATTTTATCTAACTTCATTACCCTCCTCTCATATCTTCTCTTTGTTTCTATTGTGTTTGCTGACGTACTAAAACTTGAACTCGAACTTAAAAGATTAACATTGAAGTCACATCGTATCATCGAGCCCACCTGCTGAGCTTGAGTTGTTGAGTGTATGTTGGCCCCTTAGTCCCTTGAGTGAATGAGAATCTGAAGCTCTACACTTGCACTCATGCGATCTCTGCGGCAAATCATGTGGTCAGATTGACGTGTTTTGCGATTAGAACTGAATATCGCCTGGGTCAAGAGCTTGGATTTGCAACAGCAGGGACCCCAGCCCCGGCTTGGGACTCTGTCGAGAACATCATGACTTGAACCGAGTGTTACTTGTCCCATTAATTGCTGAAGTCGGACCGACAAGTGCCCCAACCTGGGTTGTGGGCTCGGTTTGGACGTAGCAGGGCCTCGCGGGGTTAAATGCTAGAGGTTTGAGCTGGGGCCCTCGAGGGAGCCTCGCCAGCTGAGTTTGGATGTAACACAACCAGGGGTCAGCCAGAGGTCGGAGTTGTAGCTACGAGCTGCGCTAGCTCGGTCCCCAACGTGGCTGGTTTGGACGTAGCACGACCTCGCGGGATTGGTTTGACGTAGCGCGGACTGGTTTAGACGTAGCACGACCTCGAGACCTCGACAGCGGAAGTCTTCACGGGATCCTCTGAGGAGTCTCGCCACTAGAGTTTGGACTTAGCATGACCGGAGTCAAATGCCAGAGATCGGAGCTAGGGCCCTCGATGCCTCGACAACGAAAGTCTTCGCTGGGACCCTTTGAGGAGTCTCGTTAGCGGGGCCCCCATCATGGACTGGGGACTGGACGAATACAATGCACAATCTTTGGAGCTCGCAAAGAGATGGTCTTTCCTTGAATTAAAAGTGCATACGTTTCTAATTTCTAAAGGTTGCGCCTTAGTGAGGTTGGTATTGGTTCACGATCAGTTGTGGCGGTGCTTGCTAGAGGTCTGCACTGGGAGAGAGGCAGCCATCTTGTGGGCCAGGAGCATGCACTGCTTGGCTTCTGACTAAACTCCATTGAGCACTCTAACTCCATGCGCAGTGAAGAACTTAACTAGTAGATGATAGGTGGATGTTACTGCTCGTATCACATTGAGGGTTGATCGCCCTATGACAACATTAAAGGCACCAGGGAAATTGACCATGAGGACGTTGACGTTGCGAACCTAGTGGTAAGGTGGCATGCCAATGTCCACTTGGAGGGAGACCATTCTCTCCAAGACCACCTCAGCTCATGTGAATCCAAAAGGATTGGTGTGGATGGGTTGTAGGACATCACCTAGTATCCCTAAATTCTGAATCGTGTCCAGGTAGATGTTATCGATAGAGCTTCCGTTGTCGATTAGGACGCATCAAACTGTGTAATTGACGATCATGAGGTTAAACACAATGGTATCATTGTGAGGTTGGTGAATTTTTCTCGCATCATCCTTTGTAAAAAGCAGAGGCTTTTCGGACAGCCTGAGTTGCTTCGAGGAACTCTCAGTGATGACGGAGTCGAGGTCAATCGGAGGCGAGCATACCTGCCGAGTGAGGCTCTTTTGTGTCCGGTTGGACATTGAGCTATGTTGCAACTGTCGTAGTGACATGTCCGAAGATGAGGTCGATCGTGTCGGATGGAATAATAACGCCATTGCTCTTGTTTTGGGATCCTTCAGCTCGGCCATGCTCTAGAGCTTTGAACACCTAGAGTCGCCTCTTCTGGATGAGGCACTCAATTTGAGCCCTGAGGATCTTGCAATCATTGGTGTTGTGGCCGTATCCCTTGTGTAAGTCACTATATTTGGTCATGTCTGATTTGGGGTTGTCGATTAGAAGGCACGGAGGATCAAACTCCTTTGTCGCTCTTGATAGTATCTCTGACGGCGTGGCTGTTAGAACTGTACAGACCCGCGCCCTAGGGGACACGGGTCTACTGTCGTTTGTCTGAGGGCGCTTAGCTCGGTCAAAATGCTTCTCGGGTCTGAGTTGCTTGTTGGGAGGAGTGTGCTTAAGGTCTGGCTTCTTGCAGGAGGACTCATGGTTGGTAGTTAATTGCCCGCAGGCCTCCTTTGCGGCTATGAACTTATTGATCCAGTCTACGAGGTGAGCAAAAGATGTGGATTTTTGTTTGTAGAGTTCAAACTTCTGGTTAGACCTGTCTCGGAAGCCTACCTAAAGAGCCATATTGGTGATGTCGTTGGGGCAGACGTCAATCACCATGTGAGATTTGGTGAACTGGGTCATAAAAAGCTCGGTTGGATTCCCCTCGGGTCCCTACTTGATGGCAACAAGGGGTTCAGGATATTTCTTCGTAAGCTTTTGGGTGGGAAAGTGCGAAAGGAACCTCCTTCGAAGGTTGGCAAAAGAGTTGATCGATCCCCTTGAAAGATTCCTAAACCATTGCCAGGCAACTCAAGCTAGGCAGCTTGGGAAGGCCCTACACATCAGAGCCAGGGGTTGACCTCTCGTCCCCATGTATTCAGTGTAGGTCTCCAGATGTTTGACCGGGTCATCGAAACTGGCGTATCTTGGAACATCATCTGCAGAAGGCGGGAGTATTTTCGCTGTTTGATGTGTTAAGGACGGTCGAGGTAAATAATGAATCGGAAAGGAAACTTGTGTCCTCAGAAGGATTGACGTCTACCCGTTGGAATTAATCGATCTGTTGCTACAGGTTGACGATGTGATATTCCATGGAGTGAGCCCGAGCTGCTCGTCTCACGTCATGCGTCTGCTTGGGGTCAGCCGCGTCCCTCCTCGAGCGCAGCTAGGAACACACGTTTTTTGCTTGGGGCGGGCGAAAGACTTCTGGCGTGTCGGCTGACCACAGCTTTCGTGTCAGCTGATTGCAGCTTTTCCATTATCTGTACGGGGCGCTTGGCCTCCGTTCCTCGATCCCTCGGTGCTACTAGAGACCCGCGTCTCCCTTTCATCCACCTCTTCCACGCGCTCCTCGTCGAAGGGGGACGTGTCATGGTTAGAAGCCGCCGGTACGTTGGACCTTGTTCGGATCAGGTATTAGATCATCTCCTGAAAGAACTCATTGCTCTTAGCCGCATAGGTCTGAGCCGCCTATATCTCGCGGAGTTTAGTCGCGAGAGCTTGGTAGTCGGCCACCGTGGGAGCGGCATGAGGCGCCATTGGGCAACAGAGGTTTGCGAAGGTGGGCCTCTAGCGGGTTGGTCATCCTCCATAGAACGGATTTCAGGAGCGCCACTGGTCTCATCCACCGTGATCTTCTTTCCATTCGACATGAGGGAAGAAGAAGACGATAATGAAAGAGAGGAAGAAGAAGATGCAAATGCTGGAGAGATTACTGGGATAAGAACCTTTGCACGACGAGAGTGTTATAAGGCCATTCCTCCAGCGCTAACTGTTGATGCCTTGAATCACGCGCAACCTGAATTAGATTCGCCGATCTCGGATCAGACTACCGAAACGAGTATTCACGCAACAGGGAGCCCAGGTAGGGTTTCGTCGGGCTGAGGGAGACTCCTTCATTGTCGCTTGAAATGGATAGAAAACACGTTAGAGGTAATGGATGGGGTAGCCCTCCGATTCGACTTTGATGTTTAAGTCAGTATCAAGCGGAGGAATGACGGAGCGATGACTGTGTGTACCCGTCTCTAGGGGTTTCTGATGGTGTTAGGGATAAATATGCTAGGGTTGATTTAGTGAACAAGAGATGGCGTACCTCATGAAGGAAGCGCTCCTTCGATTTTATAGGGTCGGGAAGCGCTTACGCCACGTCAGGAGATTCTTCACATCGCTTGTAACAAACCCGTCAGAGGGTTTGTCGTGACTTGGGTCATGCACGCCGTACCTGCATCTCTGATAAAGCTGGCCATGTGTCCCCTGGCAAAGTGGAACGTGTACCCCTCTGATAAAGCTGGCAGTTGTGTATGTTTTGGACAATCCGTTGATAACGACCTGGAGAGGGTGCAGCCCATCCGCCTAGCCCATCTGCCTGAGGTCGTGCCGCTATGGTCGCATAGGCTGATCCTGCATGCGCTGGGGCCACATAGTTGGAAGGACGACTTGGGTGACGAGGTCGTCTTCATAGAGGGCCACTGACTAGGGGGCGATCTCACGGAGGCTGTCCCTGCTGAGCTATGTTGCTGAGGGAGCCGACCTCGCGGAAGCCGTCCTTTCTGAGTTATGTTGCTGAGGGAGCCGACCTCGCGGAAGCCGTCCTTTCTGAGTTATGTTGCTGAGGGAGCCGACCTCGCGGGGGCCGTTCCTGCTGAAAAAGAAATTGTTGATCTACTATCGGGGTTCACACCGGGCCCCATCTGTCCAGCTTAGTCGGGCCCTCACTGCTGGTGGGACCTCCGGTGGGGGTGGTTGACAACAAAGAAGTTAGGGTGGAAACACATACCGCTAGTATTATTGCCCATAATTCTTGTCTGTTAGTAATTATTACTTCCATTGCCTCCGTCTTATTCTAGGCTAGAACTGTTGTTGCAGCTCTCCGAGGTAAGACCTAAAAACTGAAAGAGAATTAATTAAGGTTGCATAATATCAAACCTCTCAAATGCACCTCTCATGCATATCCAAATTCTCGTCATCGTGAGTTCTTCTCATGCCCATATTGCATATCTCATAAATGATTATCCAGTAGTTTAGCTCTTAGAATTTTTTGGGTCAATCAATAGTTGGAAACAACCAATCACTGCAGTCGAGAATGATATCTAACAGATTGTTCTGAGTATTGTATAGAAGAAGGAAACTCATCCTGTGACTGATGGTGGGTTGCATGTCTTTAATGAAACACTAATGATTCTATCTTTTTTATTTTAAAAAAACTTTCTTTTTTACTATCCACAACTATAAAAACTGTTCGACATACTGATTTGAAAACTATCTAGTTGGGCTTTAATGATGTGCTAAGGATTTAATTCCTCAATTATATGCTACAGAGTATTGTTTTGGCTATCCATTTAGATGAAAATGGAAGTCTCACAAATTTAAAGTATCGATCTATTTATGTTATATTAGATGTCTTCCAGCATATTAAATATTAAAGCTACAATGCTGTGGGTTTAATTGTTGCTGGATTAAGGAGGCTAAAAATGGAAATGTCAGGTTCTCACCTGTAAGGAAAAGGAGCAATCGAATCCAAGTGTGATCTTTGTTTCCTTATTAAGAATTGAACCGATACTTCACTGCCAGCATATGATATAAGATGGTCATATGTTGTATTCTTGGCAAAATCTGTAGCATTTCTTCAACAAGCATTAAAGATTTGATAAACAGAAATTAGTATTGGTTTCGTTATCTCTTTTCTCCTGGCATTATTGATTAAATAAATGCTTGTTCTATGAACAATAATTGGTATTCTTCATTGTCCCCCGTTTCATCTTTTTCTTCCATGTTTTCGTATTAAATTCAACATCTGAAAGCATATAATTTACTGGCATGCAGCTGAATGTCACACATGGAGGTTTAAGGCGGATACTTGTTGGTGATGGCATTACAATTAAAGTAGATGGTGCTCAAGGTGTCACTGTCTTCCACCCATACGACATTGATCTATTGCTGGATGGAAGCTCGTTCAAGGCAAACCAGGACAGCAACCTGTTTCGGCCTCTTGGTCTTTCCTCGTGTGCCCCATTACTTTCAGTTCAAGTTGGAGGGTTAGCATCCATAGTTGCATTTAGAACTCGTAACTCCGAAGCTTATGTCGGAACAGTATTCCACACCGAAGATACTATCGAGTTGCTATCAGAGAAGTGCTACAACAATGGGCACTTCAAACAGGTACCTTCGTGGCCACTTGGTTCTCTCAGCTCTAAGTTGGTTATAGTAGTGAAGGCTATAAGGAGCTTTCTGGGCAACGATGCATTTCATGGTAGGCCTGCACGGCTCCTGAAAGGAAAAATCACATCATCAAACCTGGTGAAGTTCAGATTGGAACTTGAACGAGACATTACAGAAAATGATAGAACATGGGAAAGGGTAGCAGCATGGAGGACGAAGCCAGTGGTCGAACGTATTTGGTTTGAGATTGTGGCTAGAGTTGAAGCAGGCAAGGGGTGGAAGCATGCGATTGTTAGGAAGCTGACTAGACCTATTATGTCGGTGGAATCTAGTCCATGGAGCAATCTGATGTCCAACATTTCTTTCACCCAGATCCCATCTATTGTTCTTCCTCCCGAGGCTTTAACATTGGATGCCCACTGGTAGCAGAAATATTCTGATGTTTCATGTAGCATCCAAGTTTAGCAAGGGCCAAATCGGAAATCATGTAATCATGTATGCGCTGTGTACAGTTGGTTTCCTCAGTCAGTGGGTGGTAATGGTTACATAGAAGCTCAGACATCATGATGTGCTATCTGTACAGAAATTCTCTTATACCATGTAAAGTGTTGTCATATAAATATGATAATGCACATCTCAAGGGATGGTTTAATAACACTTTGGATATGAACTTCATTCCCTCTGGCTGTGCAAAAGTACATCAAACCTACAAAATCACCTGTTACAGCATCATGTTCCCAGGTTTCTTCCTGTTCTTCTGTTGCATAGTGTTTCATTACAATTTTTTTTTGCTTTATCTTCATTATACATAGTACATGCTTATATTCATTATGCGTGTAACACGCACAAAGCAATATTTCTTACACAGAATTCTGCTGGTATGTTACTCGTTACGTTTCCAAGCCTTTTGCTGTCTCGCTATTTGATCATGTACATGTTGTTTATCATGCATCAATATTGATGCCATTTTTGTTTTGAGTGTAACATAATTATGTGAAGATGACTTAATGATTTTTCTTATTATGCTATACCAAAGTAATGCTGCTTGCACATGTATGTTGCTGCAAATCCAGTTTCACCTTACTCTATCAACCGAAAGAGGTAGATGGCAGCTTAGAGAATGATTGCAGATCTTTATTGTACCTTAATTCAGTGAAGGTTAGCTTGTCCAAGGCCTTGGGGTCGATTGATGACTTAGGTTTCTTCTTGTAATGATGTAACAAAGATATATATTGCAGACCTTTGCAGTTTGCACTGACCGAAATGCCATGTCTAACATACATCACATAGTTGATAAATTCATCTTTCTTACATGTTTATTCTACATGGATGCTTGCACAATCTATACGACCGCCACATATTACCGGATATAAAATACCATAACGAGTAGCATCACTTTGTCTTCCTAAAATGATGGATCTGGATGTTTTCCACCCCCAGCTTCTTATAGTTGCTGTTCTTCCGGGCCGTGAAGAATTCTCCCCAGTTATACTCTTGGTACTTTGCTGGGTTCTCATCACTGGTCAGCTCTTCCAAAGGTTTAACGATCGTATAATGCGCAGGGTTGCAGAAGAATGGGATCGAAAACCTTTCCTTGTCTGAGTTCACCGATACTCTGTGCTCTGCGCTCTCGTACTTGTCATTGCTCCAAACCTGAAAAGACCCATGTGTTCACATGTATCATCACATCTGCTATGAATTTCAGTCGATTAGATGGTATTCAATCTATACCTGAATGATATCGCCAACGTTAATGATGTAGGAATTTGGGATGGGCTTGACACGAACCCACTCGCCATCAGATTTCCTCTTCACATCAAGGCCCCCGACGTCATCTTGGGCAAGGACAGTGAGAGCTCCTGCATCCTTGTGGCGGCCAACACCCAGAGCGAGCTCGGGAGATGGGCATGGAGGATAGTGGTTGAAGCGGATGAAGTTGGTCGAATCTTTGAAGAAGCCATTAAGCCGCTTGGCTGGAAGGTTCAAGGTTAGTGCAATGAGCTCCAGCAGTCTAAATGACAGGTCTTGCACTGCCTTTTGGTATTCTTTACAAGCCTCTCTGCACAATGCCATATCAGTAACCATGCATACCTCATTAGAGAGAACCATTTATAGCAAATCATTTAATGGCGTTGATTATTACTTGTTTGTGGCCAGGTACAACATAATTCAGCTGGCAATTGTTTGTAGCGGCGTAAATGGGACAGATTCGTATTGGATTCATGGAAAATCTGAATCCGGGATCCGATAAGAAATGGCATCTCCTGTATCTCAACTAAACATGCCTAGGTAACATGAAATTTGACAAAGTTTATACGATTGTGTCAACTAGAATATATGGTGAGATTTATCATGGTAGCCTTCATGTCATCAGCATATGATTCCACATTAGGGGTTGTCGTCGGGTTTAGGAAGGATCATATCCAACCCAATAAGGATAGTGGGTTCAAATTCTAGATCCAAACCAGAAAAATGCTGAAAGGGACCATAGGATGGGATTAGGGTTAGATCTTAAGATCAAGATGTGCTATCTCTCTGCTTATTTCCCAGCAAAATCATCACTGTACTAGGGGGAGAAAACTGAGATCAGGATGTAGACCACAAACTTTGCTACAAAAGTAGTTACCTCATCTGTGGAGGGTACTCCGGCCACTGGTTCTTGATCTCCTGCAGCCTCGCTGCTTCTCCGGGGCCCCCTGATGCCGGAATGTACGCCGGCTCATTCACCAGGAAATCGAACACCTCCTTCCAGTCCCTAACATTCTTTGTATGCTCAGTGTCGTAATATCCGAGGGGGTTCACTTCATCCCTCCTCACCCTCCGCTTCTCGTCCATCGGAAGCGAAAAGAACTCCCTGGCAGCCGACTGGACTCCCTCGAGGAGCTCGACCGGCACGCCGTGGTTGATCACCTGAAAGAATCCCCAGTCCCTGCATGCGGCCTCAACCTCGGTAACGAGGCCCAGCAAGGCATCGGGGATGCCCTCGCCTTCGCCGGGAATAGGAGTGGTGAGCAAGGGAGACAGGTCGACGAGCGGGATGCCTCCGGCCTCGGAGATTGCCGGACTTGACCTGTGCTCTGCTTCTTGGATGAACGCTGTATCAAATTCTAAACCCATCTTTTCCCCCCTCTCTCTGTTTCTCGCCACAGCTATCTGCGTTTGCTTATAATGATTGGAGTTCGATGTATCTGGACGTTTTTTTGGATAGTGTTTGTCTTTGTAGGCTGTCTAGAAATTTGAGGGAGAAATGGCAACCGTAATTGATGACGTTTGTTATAGGTAAAATGTCATCAATTGATTTGGAAAATTGCACTCAAGCTCTGGAAGGTGTTCTGAGGGTAACACGTCAAATGTTGCGTCTGTTAATTCTTTTTCCTAAATTTTCGCTTATTTTGAAAAGGTGTGGACTAAATACACCGAACGGAGGGTGGTGCACATAGGAGTTAGGGCCTAAATAAACCTAAAATAGGAGAGAGAAAGGAGAAAATGTGAAGTGATTTGATTTGATAACATTTTTGTTTGCCAAAAAAAGGCTATGCACCGATTGAAATCGGTGTAGAGAGCATTTTCCTTTTGAAAATTTGTCCTAATCTACAAGGAAACTTCTTTATCTTTGGATTGACCGCTTCTTTTACATCCAAAGGATTTATCATAGACACGAAACTACTTCATACTGATGATATATTATAGCATTCGAACACAGTTTTTGGATTATAATCCAAAATATTTTCATCCTCGCCATTTGAAATATTGATATGAGCCAGTAGATTCTCATAAAAGATGAAATTTAAATTTAATTATAAAAACCGATCAGCTTTTCGTCTCATCTGATTGATCGTGGTCGACATCCTTGGTTAAACTATGCACCCCTCCAAATGACCAGGCTTACCAACCCCCGTTATGTCATTATAGTAGACATTGAGGAATCCCTACAAATGATTGGGGTTGACAACGCTGGCTATTTTGATCTCAAAATGATCGGGGTTTCCAACCCCAAATGCTTTTCTAATTTGTGCACAAAAACTCATGTGACCATATGTTGGTCGGTTTTTAAATTAAATTTAAATTTGGACGAACTTCAAAATTATTTCTAATTTTTGATTTATATTAAAATTGTGTCCTTTAGATTATTTTTTTGATACATCGGAAAGCAATAAAGCATGTGTCGGTCGAGTCTCTATCCCGCGTCTCCTAGAAGAGATGTGGAAAAGAATGACATCTGATCAATTGCTCATTGAATATGTTACTAAACAGTAGCATCCAAACATACTAATCTTTTGGATTGTCCAAACCATGAACAAAATGGTTTGGGTTGAAGCTTTCCAAACAAGCAACGCATCTTTTTTTCCCCTTTCGTCAAAAGAATATTTGTTAACACTTGATACCTAGTTTATAGTTAAAAAGTGATCTAGCGATGGGATAAGATGTGTGTGAACTTATTTGTTGAAGTATTGACAACTTTTATTCTGCTAATAATCAGAACTGTTATGAATGAGGGAGGCTTTTGGCCTCCCCTCCTTCATTACCCACTCATTGGTCCCCATTACTATGAGTAATGTGGACCCTTGGTCTCTTTGAGGCCCTTCATCTCACCCTCATTGTTTAATATATAGAGAACCATGGCCTATGGCCATGGTTACTCATTCTATCTCTAAGAAAGCTTATCTCTATTTCCTCTTGAGTTTGATTACTCTCTAACACGTTATCAACACCTACGCTCTTATTTTTTGAGCTTTTTCATCCCGTCTCCCCTCAAAAATCCATCCCCTACGTGCGAAGGAATCTCTGTTGCAGCGACGTTGCGGCGATACATTGCGGCGTTCCTCTTGGGCGTATTCGGAGCTTGGATTTTTCTCTCTACGGATCTTCTATTTTATCGATCGTCCCTAGATTTTTAATCTAGAGGTAATGCTTTTCGATCCCGTAGATAGTTACAAACAAATATTTGATTTAGCTATGATTTTTCACAACCTATTTTCGGCTTGTTTAAAAATCTGCTATATACAATATCAAAATTTGATTAAAAAAAACAAAAAAAAAATTTATACAATATCAAAAATCTTCCAACAGTTCGGCTCTTACTCATATGAAGTCTTTCATATATAAGAACCAGTTGCTTTTAATCCATGGAAAGCAACGAGACTATTTGAAATCACTTTGGGAAAATAATTGCTAATATTGAAAAGATACAACAGGAAGATTCTAGATATAAATAATCATCATATGATACAACCAGAAAATCCTATATGGAGATAATCATCAAAATATGCTTCTTTTTTACAGCATTTATAAATTAGATAAAATAAATGCGTGAACCTGAACTTGAGGCTTCGGATAAGCTATTAACCAGACCTGACCCGGTTCATCTGGAACCAAATAGTAAAACAATCTGGTTCTTCATTTGAAAAAAACATGTGTACCTGCCGGTTCAATTCGGACCAATCAACTGACCCATGCCAGGTGGTTTTATGTGAACCAGGCGATTAACTGATTAACAAATAAGTAAACAGCTACTAGATCTCATACGACCAGTATACCCAAAAACGGTAACTCCACTCCTCTTAGGGTTGGGAATTTTTGGCATTCCCCAGTCCAAAATGGGCTTGAGGGCTCTATTCTGTTTATTTTAAATAAATTAGCCTGGTTGTTTGGCCTGCAGCCCATTTTGAAACCATGGTAATAGATTCTATGGGCCTGCAGCCTCAATTACTTAACGGTTATTATTCTTGCCTACTAAATGATGGCCTGAAGCCAATTACTTAAAGGAACTCTCCTCTATGTAAAATCACAATTAATTTATATTGTCCATGTTAAAAAAATTTATTTAAACATCGCTCTTGCAAATTATTATCTATGGTTTACTAGGATTCTATTTTTCAAAATATAACTATCTTAAAGATCCTGAGACCGCTCTGCCGTTAGTCAACTAACCTAACGGTGTATGACGTTTCCACGTGGTCTACGAGATAATTATATTTTCTAGTTTCCTTTACCATATGTTATGCTTGAGATATATGCGTGGTTGTTTATTTTTATGCCCGTAGCATATTTAGAACTGCGTGGATGTTTAAATAAGTAAAAATGTGTTTTTCGGGATCGGCCATTGTATACCTATTTACTTTCCTTGCACTTTTATTTTCTTTTGAGAGAATTTGTAAGTGAGGAAATTTGTATAAAAAGCCAAAGCTCGGTGCAACAGCATATGAAGACGAAGATAATGGGACCCACTTTGGGTTTCCGAAGTTGTATTTTTCTTTTCTTTTATGGACTGTAAACGAACTTTGGACTATGTACTTTTTTATTGGGTATCTGGCCGATCCCCGCATTTTTACTTGTTTATTTCTTTATGCATGAATTTTGAATTTTAATTAATTCATGCTCATTTTAAATTGCGTAGATAAATGACAAAATTGGCAAGCGTCGATTTCGAAGTCCTTGACTCTGCAGGGACGAATTACCTGAGTTGGCGAGTGGACCTGAAGTTCCACTTGCGTTCGATGGCCCTCCTTGGGTCCATTTTGGCTCCTTCCTCGGCCCCAGCAGCGGCCGAAGCTTCTGCTACATCTAGCAGCAGCCCTCCAACCACTGTATCCGATGTAGATAAGGCGAAATCCATAATCTACATTAGGAAACATATAGATCAGACCTTAAAGGCAGAATACTTAAAGGTTGAGGATCCAAAGGACCTGTGGACAGCGCTGGAAGCTCGGTATAAACATCAAATCGATGTTATATTACCGCGTGCCAGTTATGAGTGGGAAAACCTCAGACTTCAGGACTATAAGTCCGTCGCTGAGTATAATTCTGCACTTCATAACATCACCTCACGCCTGAAGTTGTGCGGTGAAGAAGTGACAGAACAGCGTATGCTGGAAAAGACATTTACCTCGTTTCACGAGAAAGATACAATCCTCATGCAGCAGTATCGTGAACGCAATTTCACGAAATTCTCCGATCTGATCTCATGCCTACTTAGGGCAGAGCAGAATTGAGACTTACTGCTTGCAACTCATAACTTACGTCCAGCTGGCACTGCCCCTATCCCTGAAGCCCACCACGTTTCTCCCCAGAAGTGGAAAAACAAGAGGAAGGCTAAAAACACTAAAGGGAAAGCTGTAATGAAACAACCAAGAGGTGCAGCTCCCCAGACAAACAAAAACAATAAGGGAAAAAGAAACTTCACTTGGAAGCGAAAGAACACCGAGCAAGTGTCACTTCCAAAGAAGAACTGGGAGGATAAATGCCATAGATGCGGCATGACTGGCCATTGGTCCAAAAACTGCCGCACTCCTCGCCACCTCCAAGATCTATATCAGGCGAGCCAGAAGTCTCTACCTGAAACAAACTTGGCGGCTGTTCAGCCGCCAACAATGTTTACTGCAAAAGACTTCGAGAACGACGACCTTCTCGATTGAGCATCATCTTTTATCTATGAATTTAGAATTTAATGTAGTGCCCTGTGGTAGCTACTGCACACATACTAGAGGGGGGGTGAATAGTACTTAAAATAATCAAGATAGTTATTCCTAATTATTGTGCAAGAAACAAACGACAATGCAGAATTAAACAACTATCAACAAGAATTAAAACAAACGCAAACAAACAATATTACTGGGTTCGGATCCACCCAAGTCTCCCCGACTTGTTCCCGGTGATTCTACGTCCCAACCACCCGGATCCCCTCCGGATACTTGAGTTAGCAACCCTAACTCAAGATTTCCACTATGAAATACTTGTGAACAACCTTCACAAGTCAAATCATACACAAAGTAATTTGTGACTCCCACAACCCGGGATCACAACCACACTCTCACAACCGAGAGTGAAACTTATAATTCAAATATGAAATGAAATAAACTCTTACCTTACAAAATCCTATGCCTTGAGTATACTTACCAAATTAGGGCAAGGAGGGATTTTGAGGAAGAGGATGTCACCAAACCCTAGCTTCAAGAAGATGACCAGCAAAGGAAGCCTAGGGTGGAGTATGGTGACTAGGATCAAGCTCTTGGCTTGAGAAGCTCACAAAGGAGAGAATATCTCTTGAGGAATTAGGGCTCAAGGTGTTGAGGGAGAGATTCTTGTGAGGGAGAGAGAGCTTTGAAATAGCTTGGGAGAGCTCTTCTCTTAGGTCTGAAAATGCTTGGAAATAGGACCTCTGACCCCTCTTCAAACGAATCAGGATTCTATTTAAAGGGGCAAGAGAAATCGAGTTTGAAAGAATCCCAACGGCTCTATTCTGAAGCAAACTAGTCGGTCAAAGAAGGATCACTGACCGACTAGTTCATCAACTAGTCGGTCGGTGATACAACGTAGACCGACTAACGGTTGAACAGCCAGACGATCGAAGTACAGGCAAAGACAACTAGTCGGTCTAAGAAGACTTGCCGACCGACTAGTTTCACAACTAGTCGGTCGGTGAATGATCTTTGACCGACTAACGTCGAAATAGAATAGGTAGACTTCAAGTTGACTTAGTCGGTTTAAGAACAAATGTTGACCGACTAGTTTCTCAACTAGTCGGTCGGTAAACGTTCTTTGACCGACTAACTCGAAACAGTAGCTCAGGCTGAAAATGACTGTACACAACTAGTCGGTCTGAGAAGGACTCCTGACCGACTAGATCGTCATCTAGTCGGTCGGTGACTCTTCTTTGACCGACTAACTGTAGTCATGGAAAGAGCTGAATATAGAGAAGGCAAACTAGTCGGTTCATGTAGAGTTGCCGACCGACTAGATCGTCATCTAGTCGGTTGGTGACTCTTCTTGAACCAACTAACATGCACTCGAAGCCGAGGGAAGAAGCGATAGGCTTCGGGAAAGTTTCTAATGGCTTCTATGAATATCCTAGCTCTAAGATATGAGCGAAATGAAGTATATAATGTAAGTCCAACTCAAGGCTTAACATTCTAATCTATGAAGCTAGAAGACTATAAAATAAACCTTACGAGCCGTCTTCAAAGCTTCAATCTTCATTCCTCTTGACTTCTATATTGCTCCTTGAGCTTCAACGAAGCTCCAGGCACACGATCACGCGTATTGAGAAGTCTTGAGATGTCGCTTTTGATGTGCGTGGTATTTTGGCAACGATCTCCATAACTGCGCTCACAAATAAGTTAGTATACATTATTTATGTTTGCTCATCATCCAAAACCAAATCCGGGGAATCATATCACAACATTCTCCCCCTTTTTGGTGATGACAAACCAACATAAATAATAATCAATAATAATGATTCAATTGAAATTTACTTACTCCCCCTGCATTGATGACACGTTAGTTCCATATTCAATAATGTTCATATGCATCAAGCAGCGAGGGAAATATAAAATATGAATCCTACTATTGCACATATAGGATCAAAATCCATTTTATATCTTCACTCCCCCTGAATTCTAACACATCAAATTAGATTCATGGAAAATTCCTTTGAATTATTAAGTAGCACATTGTCATTATTATATCTCTCCCCCTTTGGCATTAGCAAAAAGAGCGGGAGGAGACAAAATCAACGGCTAAAAAATAACGCATGGGAGTCGAAGAATACGACCAAGGTCCAAAATAACACCAAAGCAAAATATCAAATACAAAATACCGACTAAAAGCAAAGCGTGTCAAGGAGACCAAAGTCGAAAATCGGAAACCGAAATCATCAAACCATAGGCGAAATACGAAATACCAAATTATCTAGCCATAGGCGAAAATCGGAAAACAAAATCACCAAACCATAGGCGAAAATTGAAATACGAAATCATCAAGCCATAGGCGAAAATCGAAATCCGAAATCATCAAAACTCAAATCGATTTCACTTATTGAGTTTTGGAACATACTCTCCAAAATCAATAGAATGCATGGAAAACAATTCTATGTTTCCATAGAAAGAATTCTATTAAATCCATAAAATCATCGAACGACGAAATCAACATCAGAGACAAAAATAATCCGATGTGCATACCAAATGAAGCAAAATGATACCAATCGTAATATATTCTACCAATGGATACCAATATGAATCAAAAGTATGAACATACTTACAACATTAAGCTCCCCCTACTTTGGTGCATCATTCAAGCACCATCAACTCCAATCGAATGAAAATCCTTGCAAATCACGGAGTTGGTAGGGTTGGTATCTCATGGTGGATTTAACCTAGAGAATATCATTTTGGTATCCAAAAATCCTTTTGGATCCTATGGGTTAGGCAATAAATTTAGCTAACTAAATTCAAATTAAATGTAACCCATACAAACCACAATTGCTTTGGTACCCATAAAATGAAATTTAAACTTATGGTACCAAGCAATGAAGGGTCAAAGGAAACTAACCCTTCGGAAACCAAGTCCAAGAGGAACTTGATTTCCCAACATAATTATCATTCAAAATAACATCATTAATAAATGATTTTACATATAAATTTTTATTATGCATGCTTGTGTTCTTCGGACCCCAAATGGTGTAAGTCTTGGGAGTCCTAATCCTATTGGGAACATGCATATGTTGTTGATTTCTATGTGATGCATATCGAGGGTAAGCATATGGCATGCGATGCAATGGTGCATGACGATAATTATTCATATGAGAATGAGGATGAACATATGGATGTGGAGGAACACGTGCATGAGTGTGTCTCATAAGGTGTGCACGTGCTCGTGGGTGCGGAGCATAAAAATCATCATTTGTGCTAACATGTGGGGTAGGATGTGTGTTCCTACGTGGCATGGTATACATGTAAGCATGACCCTTCTTTGGAGGTCCACCCAAAGTGGGTTTCTTTCCAAATGGGGGCGTGTTCCTAGCGGAAGCACCATTGGCAGAAGATCTACCCATGACGTGTTTACTTCCACTAGTAGAAGCATCGGAAGATGGCCTAACAAAGGTGGCGGACGATTTGGATGACTCTCCCATCTTATACCCCAAACCAATGTGATGATTGGACGGAGGTAAGTCATTTAGGATATCATCCAACTTGCCCTTACCTTTGTTGAATTCATGAATTCGGCCTAATGTGCTCTCATGCTTCTCGGTGAGAGAATGCAAAGAAGCATCCAAAGTGGACACTTGCGATGCGAGTGCACAAACACGTGACTTGAGATTTTTATTCTCAATACTCAAAGTTGAGATTTGAGACGTCAAATCCGCTATCACATGTTCATCCGAATCCTCGATATGAACATGCTCAAGTTGAGACTTGAGATTTTCAATCTCATTTCTCAACCCATCAACAACGGTGTCGTTGTTGACGATGAAAGGCTTAGGCGAGTTTTTAAGACTATCTAATTCATTTTTAGTCTTCATAAACTTAGTAGCCATATTAGAAAATTTATTCCATAGTTGTTCATTGGCTATTCTAAGTTCATCATTGGTTACCTCTTCGCCTTCATCCTCTCTTCCATCCTCGCTTCCATCCTCGCTTTCATCGGAGGAAGTCTCTTCATCACAATCCTCTTTTCCCATAAAGCACGTGTGTGCAATATCCACTCTTTCATCGTCCGATTCTCCACTTGAGGAGTCGGAGTCGGTGAAAGTGCCGACAAGCCCTTTCTTGTGCTTTCTTGACTTGTCGAGCTTGGATCCCTTCCATTTTCCCTTGTGTTTGTAGAGAGGACAATCAGGCTTGATATGTCCTGGCTTGTTGCATTTGTAACACACGGGAGTAGAAACATTAGTCGAAATAAATTTAGATTTACGATTCAACTTACCTTGTCGGAAGAATCGGATGAATTTCTTTGCCATATTGGCCAATGCTTCCATGTCCAATTCTTCGTCCTCTTCTTCTTCCGAATCTTCATCATCGGTAGATGGAGCGGCCTTGAATGCAATTGCCTTTTTCTTTGGCTCGTCTTGCTTCAAGTACGCCTTCATCTTTTCCCTCATCCGGATCTTACTATCCTTGCGTACCTCATAAGACAACAAGGTACCCATTAGTTGTACGACGGTATATTTATTCATGTCATTACCTTCCTCGATGGCGAAGGTACGCTTCTCCCAACAAGAAGGAAGTCCATCAATTATCTTCGAGACTTTCTCCTTTTGGGTGTAGGTCTTCCCAAGAGCTTCCAAGTCGTTTGATATATCCACGAAGCGAGCGTAATAATCCTTCATGGTTTCTCCCTGCTCCATATGAAACAACTCAAATTCTTTATTAGCAACGACGAGTTTAGAATCTTTTACCGTACTCGATCCTTCGTGCAATATGAGGAGTTGGTTCCATATTTGATATGCACTCTTACATGTGCATATCTTGTTGAAGTCCTCGGGCTCCAACGCCCAATTCAAGGCATTCATTGCCTTGGCATTGGCTACTTCCGCGGCGACCTCCGCGGGAGTCCACTTCGTGAAATCTTCTTCGGAAGGCTCGACATACTCCGTCATGGTGGCTCTCCATAGTGAAGCGCTCCGGAGGAAAATTTGCATCCGGCATTTCCAGTACCCATAGTTGGTACCGTTGAAGTGTGGAGGCCTGACGGAGGATAGTCCTTCCATAACTGAAGAAGCTCCATCACGGTTCTTGAAGACGTTGTAGTCGTTGTTCGTCATAGCTTTGAACTTGTAGCTTTAACCTTGGCTCTGATACCAATTGTAGTGCCATGTGGTAGCTACTGCACACGTACTAGAGGGGGGTGAATAGTACTTAAAATAATCAAGATAGTTATTCCTAATTATTGTGCAAGAAACAAACGACAATGCGGAATTAAACAACTATCAACAAGAATTAAAACAAACGCAAACAAACAATATTACTGGGTTCGGATCCACCCAAGCCTCCCCGACTTGTTCCTGGTGATCCTACGTCCCAACCACCCGGATCCCCTCCGGATACTTGAGTTAGCAACCCTAACTCAAGATTTCCACTATGAAATACTTGTGAACAACCTTCACAAGTCAAATCATACACAAAGTAATTTGTGACTCCCACAACCCGGGATCACAACCACACTCTCACAACCGAGAGTGAAACTTATAATTCAAATATGAAATGAAATAAACTCTTACCTTACAAAATCCTATGCCTTGAGTATACTTACCAAATTAGGGCAAGGAGGGATTTTGAGGAAGAGGATGTCACCAAACCCTAGCTTCAAGAAGATGACCAGCAAAGGAAGCCTAGGGTGGAGTATGGTGACTAGGATCAAGCTCTTGGCTTGAGAAGCTCACAAAGGAGAGAATCTCTCTTGAGGAATTAGGGCTCAAGGTGTTGAGGGAGAGATTCTTGTGAGGGAGAGAGAGCTTTGAAATAGCTTGGGAGAGCTCTTCTCTTAGGTCTGAAAATGCTTGGAAATAGGACCTCTGACCCCTCTTCAAACGAATCAGGATTCTATTTAAAGGGGCAAGAGAAATCGAGTTTGAAAGAATCCCAACGGCTCTATTCTGAAGCAGACTAGTCGGTCAAAGAAGGATCACTGACCGACTAGTTCATCAACTAGTCGGTCGGTGATACAACGTAGACCGACTAACGGTTGAACAGCCAGACGATCGAAGTACAGGCAAAGACAACTAGTCGGTCTAAGAAGACTTGCCGACCGACTAGTTTCACAACTAGTCGGTCGGTGAATGATCTTTGACCGACTAACGTCGAAATAGAATAGGTAGACTTCAAGTTGACTTAGTCGGTTTAAGAACAAATGCTGACCGACTAGTTTCTCAACTAGTCGGTCGGTAAACGTTCTTTGACCGACTAACTCGAAACAGTAGCTCAGGCTGAAAATGACTGTACACAACTAGTCGGTCTGAGAAGGACTCCTGACCGACTAGATCGTCATCTAGTCGGTCGGTGACTCTTCTTTGACCGACTAACTGTAGTCATGGAAAGAGCTGAATATAGAGAAGGCAAACTAGTCGGTTCATGTAGAGTTGCCGACCGACTAGATCGTCATCTAGTCGGTTGGTGACTCTTCTTGAACCAACTAACATGCACTCGAAGCCGAGGGAAGAAGCGATAGGCTTCGGGAAAGTTTCTAATGGCTTCTATGAATATCCTAGCTCTAAGATATGAGCGAAATGAAGTATATAATGTAAGTCCAACTCAAGGCTTAACATTCTAATCTATGAAGCTAGAAGACTATAAAATAAACCTTACGAGCCGTCTTCAAAGCTTCAATCTTCATTCCTCTTGACTTCTATATTGCTCCTTGAGCTTCAACGAAGCTCCAGGCACACGATCACGCGTATTGAGAAGTCTTGAGATGTCGCTTTTGATGTGCGTGGTATTTTGGCGACGATCTCTATAACTGCGCTCACAAATAAGTTAGTATACATTATTTATGTTTGCTCATCATCCAAAACCAAATCCGGGGAATCATATCACAACATTCTCCCCCTTTTTGGTGATGACAAACCAACATAAATAATAATCAATAATAATGATTCAATTGAAATTTACTTACTCCCCCTGCATTGATGACACGTTAGTTCCATATTCAATAATGTTCATATGCATCAAGCAGCGATGGAAATATAAAATATGAATCCTACTATTGCACATATAGGATCAAAATCCATTTTATATCTTCACTCCCCCTGAATTCTAACACATCAAATTAGATTCATGGAAAATTCCTTTGAATTATTAAGTAGCACATTGTCATTATTATATCTCTCCCCCTTTGGCATTAGCAAAAAGAGCGGGAGGAGACAAAATCAACGGCTAAAAAATAACGCATGGAGGTCATACTTTATCCCCGATGCAACTAGCATATGGCGCACCTCCGGATATCTCTCATTTGAGAGTGTTTGGTTGTGCGGTATATGTCCCAATAGCACCACCTCAGAGGACCAAAATGGGTCCTCAGCGTCGTCTAGGTATATATATTGGGTTTGATTCGCCCTCTATTATCAGATACCTTGAACCCCTGACTGGTGACGCATTCAAGGCACGTTTTACTGACTGTGAATTTAATGAGAAAATTTTTCCTAAACTGGGCACACAGTCTAAGAAGCCAGAAGCTCCTGAGACCATTAGTTGGGACCAGAAGTCTTTGTCTCTATATGATCCGCGTACTAATCTGTGTGAAGATGAGATCCTGAAGATCCTTCACATCCAGAATACAGTACATCTTTTGCCGGATAAATTCACGGACAACCAGAAGATTGTCCATTCACACGTCCCCGCTGCCAATACGCCAGCTAGGATTGACATCCCCATAGATGGATGCAATCCACCGGCAGCAGAAGTGGCTGTACCTCAAATGAAAAGAGGACGCCAACCAGGTTCAAAAGATAAAGTTCCTCGAAAGAGGAAGACTCCTGGAGATACTAAGAGTATCCCTCCACAGGATGCTGAGCTCAGACCAGTACTTCTCCCCTCCTGATTTCCCCAGCAGAGGAAACAATAGGAGAAACATCATTAAATTTTGTACGTACTGGAGAAGTACTGGACAGAAATAGCATAGTCGTCGACGACGATTTTGCATTCGATATTGCCGTTCACGTCACTGAATATGACGATGACATTGAACCACGATCTCTAGCGGAATGTAAACGCAGAGATGATTGGCCAAAGTGGGACGAGGCAATAAGAGTAGAGCTGGATTCACTCTTGAAACGCAAAGTCTTTGGACCAGTAGTCCAAACACCAGTAGGTGTAAAGCCTGTGGGATATAAGTGGGTTTTATAAGAAAACGAGATGAAAATAATGTGATCGTTCGCTATAAAGCACGCCTTGTAGCCCAGGGATTTTCCCAAAGACCGATGATTGATTACGAAGATACGTATTCACCGGTCATGGATTCGATCACATTCCGATTTTTAATAAGCCTAACTTCTCTGGAAAGCCTAGAAATGCAGCTCATGGACGTTGTGACTGCATATCTATATGGCGATATAGATAAAAATATCTATATGAGACTTCCTGATGGGTTTAATCTACCCCCAGAGATGAAAGAGATGCCTCGGGACGTATTCTCTGTAAGGCTACATAGATCATTTTATGGTCTAAAACAATCAGGCAAGATGTGGTATAACAGACTTAGTGATTTCCTTATACAGCAAGGATTCACGAATAATGAAGTCTGCCCGTGTATCTTTATCAAAAGAACGGGAACATGATTCGTCATCATAGCTGTATATGTAGATGACTTAAATCTCATAGGATCTCCTGCAGAGATCAATGAGATATCTGAAAGCCTAAAACATACTTTTGAAATGAAAGACCTAGGCAAAACAAAGTATTGTTTTGGCTTACAGATAGAACACCTAAGAGGTGGAATCCTATTACACCAATCTAATTATACAAAGAAACTTCTACGCAAGTTTCATATGGATAAATGTCATCCTTTAGGTACTCCTATGGTCGTAAGATCACTAGATGTACATAAGGACCCCTTCCGGCCACTGGAAGAGGGGGAGGAGATACTGGGTCCTGAAGTACCATACCTCAGTGCCATTGGAGCACTTCTATATCTGGCTAACTGTACGCGTCCCGATATAGCGTTTACAGTTAATCTTCTAGCCAGACACAGTGCAGCGCCCACAAAGCGCCACTGGAATGGAGTAAAGCATCTTCTGCGATACCTCCAGGGATCCATTGATCTTGGACTTTACTACCAGAGAGGTGCCTCCCCCAAATTATTTGGTTATGCTGATGCAGGTTATCTCTCAGATCCGCACACGGCAAAATCCCAAACATGTTTTGTTTTTACCTACGGAGGTACTGCTATCTCCTGGAGATCGGTAAAGCAAACCACAACAGCCACATCATCCAACCATTCAGAGCTCATTGCGATCCATGAAGTAAGCAGAGAGTGTTATTGGCTACGATCCGTCGTCCAACACATTCTTCAATCTACTGGCCTGAAGACCGGTGATTTGGAGTCTACCGTCCTGTTTGAAGACAACGCTGCATGCTTTGCTCAACTTCAAAAGGGCTACATCAAGGGCGACAGAACGAAGCACATATCTCCCAAGTTTTTCTGGACACATGAGCTAAAGGAGGACAAGCAGATCGAAGTTCAGCAAATACAGTCCTGCAACAACTTAGCTGATCTTTTTACTAAGTCTTTGCCCAAATGTACTTTTGTAAAGCTTGTAAACAACATTGGTATGTGACAATTAAAAGACCTGCAAGCCTGAAGCTTGTACGGATCAGGGGGAGTAACCTGTGGGTTGCACTCTTTTTCCTTAAGCTGTTGGGTTTTCCCACTGGGTTTTCCACAGCTAAGGTTTTAACGAGGCAAACACACTTACTCTGGATCCAGAAGTATCCACCCCCTCTTTGTCTCAGATACTGAGACCAAAGTGATGAATGGGTAAGGGGGAGTGTTATGAATGAGGGAGGCTTTTGGCCTCCCCTCCTTCATTACCCACTCATTGGTCCCCATTACTATGAGTAATGGGGACCCTTGGTCTCTTTGAGGCCCTTCATCTCCCCCTCATTGTTTAATATATAGAGAACCATGGCCTATGGCCATGGTTACTCATTCTATCTCTAAGAAAGCTTATCCCTATTTCCTCTTGAGTTTGATTACTCTCTAACAAGAACTGATTTGACTTTACTTTTGTTTAATTGCCATTGGATTTTTGGGATGAAAACGGGCCGGGTAAGACAGGGCTGCGACTAGGTCTCAGCTCCGCCCTCGGCCACTATCCTTCAGGCCTAAAATCCCGACCCTGGGTCTTTTAAATGGTAGTCTTAACCTTGCCCTACGTGTTTTCTAGCATACCCAGGTTTTTGGGCCATCCAATTACTTGTTTTAATTGCAAAGTTAATCCATGATTATTAACAATAACCTATCAAAAAAATTAAAAGTAAGAAACTTACATATAGCTTGTAGGTATAATAATAATGTTCATAAATTTTATAAGTTTCTTTTTAGTGAGGTGCTCATGGTTATTGTCAAAAAGCTATGTGAGTAATACCTTTATGGTAGAGAAGTTATGTTATTGAATATTTATACTTCTTGTCTTACTACATGCTCAACCCTTCCCTTTAACATCTTAATCTCATGCCATCATGTTGAGGAGGAAGAACAGAATAAACAAAATTCAGAGTCAAAGAATTGAATAAATAAGAAATCAAATAACGTTACAAGCAAGAATTGTTGATTTGATCAAGAAAACTAAATCAAAATTATTTGGAATAAATATGAGTATATCATATCTTAATCTGGAAAGAAGCAACAACTCAATTCAAAAGAGAGACATGCAACCATCTTGAGATCACATGTGGATCACGTTTTGATTTTTTTGGAAGTAAGAAACTAGAAAGAGAGAAAAACTATGATCTGATTTTTTTTGATAATGAACAGTCGGGTTTTAATTAGAGAAAGAGAAAGAATGAAGAAGTTAAAATTATATGTGGCAATTTTTTGATTTCATATGGGTTGAACTAGTTGTTTTGACTGGCTTTGGAATTACATGTTTTAAAAAAATTATAAGGATGAGGCATGTGCCGTGGCTGGGACTAATGTCAACCCGTCATTGGCCCTAAAAAATTCAGGTCTGAATGAAAGCCTTAACCCCAGTCTTTTTTTACACTGGTCAGGCCATAACCGGGCTTTTTTAGAACCGTGGATTTAAAACTTTGCACAACGCTTTTTGATATATCAAAAAAAATTTGCACAAAATTATAAAGGTTCTTCCATTTTAAAATTTTAAAATGATGGAATTGTTATGAAGGTGACGGCTACTGAACCCGTAGCCCTGTATTTATAGGAAAATGATTACATAATGGGTGGATACCATAAACACAAGTGGGCTCTATATAGGCCTACAAAAACCCATTCATAACACTTTCCCTTATCCATCCATTGTTGTAAGCTTGATATATGAATACTTCAGGATTCATAGAGCTTATCTGATCTCGGGAATATGGATACTTCTGGATCCTAAGTTGGGAGGTCTTGCCTAGTTAAAACCTTTGGCTATGGAAAACCCAGTGGAAAAAAACCAGTAACTAAGGGAAAAGAGTGCAAGTCTCCTTAACTTCCTCTGATCAGTGGATATCAATAGAGGTGGATACTTCTGGATACAGAGTTGATGTGGTTGCCTCGTTAAAACCTTTGGCAATGGAAAACACAATGGAAAAAACCAATAGCTAAGGGAAAAAGAGTACAACACAACATTAACTCTCCCTGTTGTGTACAAGCTTCAGGCTAGTAAGTCTCTCAACTGTATCACCCCAATTCCTATTACAAGTTTTCTAAAGGTACATCGAGGTAGTGCTTTAGTAAACAGATCTGCCAGGTTGTTGCAAGACCGGATCTGCTGGATGTCGATTTGTTTGTCTTCTTGTAGTTCGTGCGTCCAAAAAAGCTTGGGAGAAATGTGCTTTGTCCTGTCACCTTTGATGTAGCCACCTCGTAGTTGAGCTATACAGGCTGCATTGTCTTCGTACATGGTGGTTGGGTCAAGGTAGCTCGTCTTCAGGCCGGTCGTTACCAGGATGTGGTGAATGACTGAACGTAGTCAAAAACATTCTCTGCTAGCTTCACGGATCGCAATGAGTTCAGAGTGGTTGGATGAGGTCTGCTTCACAGATCTCCATGAAATGGACGTTCCACAGTAGGTGAATACGAAACCAGTCTGGGACTTTGCGGTGTGGGGAACTGATCTGTATCCTGCATCTGCAAAACCAACTAAGTTGGAGGATACACCTTTTTGGTAGTATAGTCTCAGGTCTACTGACCCTTGGAGGTAGCGCAGAAAATGCTTCACTCTGTTCCAGTGGCGCTGTGTGGGCGCTGAACTGTATCTGGCTTGTAGGTAACTGCGAACGCTACATCGGGATGCGTGCAGTTTGCCAGATAGAGGAGTGCTCCAATGGCGCTTAGGTAAGGTACTTCAGGACCAAGTGTTTCCTCCCACTTATCCAGCAGACGGAAGGGGTCTTTATCAACATCCAATGATCTGACGACCATTGGTGTACTCAATGGGTGACATTTGTCCACTTGGAAATTTTTCAGCAGTTTGCTTGTGTAAGTGGATTGATGTAGTAAGATTCCTCCGCTGAGGTGTTCAATTTGTAAGCCAAGGCAGAGTTTGGTTTTGCCAAGGTCTTTCATCTCAAAAGGCTGTGTAAGGCTTTTGGATATCTCAGCTATCTCTTCGGGAGATCCTATGAGATTTAAATCGTCTACGTAGACGACAATGATTACAAATCATGTTCCCTTTGCTCTTATGAAAATGCAAGGGTAGACTTCGTTATTGGTGAATCCTTGTTGCACGAGAAATTCATTGAGTCGGTTGTACCACATTCTCCCCGATTGTTTTGGACCATACAGTGATCTTTGGAGTTTGACAGAGTAGACGTCCCGAGGTCTATCTGTCATTTTGTTGGCAATTTATAGCCATCCGGAAGTTTCATATAAATATCTTTATCTATGTTACCATATAGGTATGCAGTCACAACGTCCATGAGCTGCATATACATGCCTTCCGTAGCCGTTAAGCTAATTATGAATCGGATAGTGATCGCATCCATGACCGGAGATTATGTATCATCATAATCTATTCCTGGTCGTTGGGAAAAGCCTTGTGTAACAAGGCGCGTTTTGTAGCGTACGATCTGATTATTTTCGTTTCTCTTTCTGACGAATACCCATTTATATCCCACAGGTTTTACACCTTTTGAGGTTGGGACTACATGTCCAAAAACTTTGCGTTTCAAAAGTGAGTCCAGCTCTATTCCTATTGCCTCGTTCCATTTTGGCCAATCCTCTCTGCGATTACATTCTGCTAGAGATTAATCATACAATTCATTAAGCTTGGAAAGGACAGTTGTAACATGGTGAAGCTCGGAGACAAGAAATTAATTTGACCTTGATGGATACGACATGGTGCAATTAACATCGATCATTATCCCATGGAAGTGGGGTCATGATTTTACACATTTCGATGTTGTACAAATACACCGTGTCGAGTAATGCCATGTCGATGGATTACATGAAAGGAGTCCATGTTGGCTATCACGAGATGGTTTTCTTTTAGGCAATTGCTATATGCACCTCAATCCTTGAGGTGCATATATGAATGAGTGTAATATTTGGCCCTTTTTTGGAAAAAATATGAATTAATGGGACTGATCAAATGATATAATGGCTTTTTAAGGTAAAAGCAAGTACATGCATCTCAAAGTACTGAGGTGCATGTAGTTGCCTCCTCCTTTTAAGGCTGGGACTAAATGCATCGCATTCATGCGGTCTTTTCATATTCTCTCTTTTTACATATTTTTAGCCAACAATCATCACTTGCACAATCATCACTTGCACAGCATTCAGTCCTAGCCTTCTTTAATGAGAATGACTGTATACACCGAATGATTCAGTGTAGACAATGATTATTATCTTTTTTTTTTGTGGAAAAAAAAAAATCAAAACACCTTGACACATCTAATCCTCTTTCTCTAACTTTTTTTTTCTTTCAAAAAAAGGAGGTGAACCATTGTCTACACCAAACCTCATTCGGTGTTTATAGTCCTCTTTTCTTTAGTTCCGACTTTCATTATGTCAAGAAGGACACTTCGAGATTGACTCGAGTTTCGAGTGCATTAGCAAGCATAGATGCAGACAATTTACATTGTTTAGTCACCATATGTCAAGTTGTAAACAAAACAGAAAATGGAACTCGTTTCCAAAGTGCACCACTCCTCAGATTCGTATATTTAAAGAACCTGACTCGACTCATTGGCATCTTTATTTAGCGCACAAGCTAACATAACCCATCACAATTTGCACATAAACGTTGGAACATGCATCAAATTGCATTCCTAAAATGGTGTATCTGGAGATTTTCAACCCCCAGCTTCTGAAAGTTGCTGTTCCTCCTGGACTTGAAGAACTGCCCCCAGCTGAACTCCTTGTACCTGGCCGGACAGTCCTCGCTCACCAATTCCTCGATGGGCTTCATCGTCGTGTAGTGCGAAGGGTAGAAGAAGAAGGGAATCGAAAACCTCTCCTCCGTGGAGTTCACCGACGCTCTGTGCTCCGTGCTCGCATACTTATCGTTGCTCCAAACCTGCAGGTACCAATTTGTTGCTGTGAAATATTAATATTTTTCTTTTAACTCTCGTCACAACTTTGGAGTTTTGGTGCAGTGGCAAGGAATTTCAATATATAGATCAACCTGTATGAGATCGCCGATGTTGATGACGTAGGAGGACGGAACGGGCTTGACGCGGACCCACTCCCCATCGGACTTCCTCCTGACGTCGAGGCCGCCGACTTCGTCTTGCGCAAGGATGGTGATGGCGCCTTGGTCCTTGTGGGGGCCGACGCCCAGCGCGAGCTCAGGGGAGGGGCACGGCGGGTAGTGATTGACTCGGACTCTGCTGATGGAGTCCTTGAAGTAGCCGTCCATGCGCCTGGCCGGCAAGTTCAGTGTCATTGAGATTAGCTCTAGCAGTTTATATGCCAACTCTTCCACCGCCTTTGCGTACTCCATGCAAGCATCCCTGCAAATTAAAGAGAGGATCCATTTAATTAGCCATCTCCTATATATTGTACGTATCTCACGGTCACACGGTCAGCAATCACCTCATTCCCGGCGGGCGCTCCGGCCACCGGTTGCTGACCGCCTGCGTCCTTGTCTCCCCGGCCTCGGCCGTTGCGGGAACAATCATCGGCTCGTTCCCGGTGAAATCAAACGTCTCCTTCCAGTCCCTAACGTTCTTGGTGACCTCGGTGTCATAGTACCCGAGAAAATTCTCCTCGTCTCTCCTCACCCTCCGCTTCTCCTCCGGCGGCAGCGCGAAGAACTCCTTGGCCACCGACTGGACTGTCCTCAGGAGGTCCATCGGCACGCCGTGGTTGACCACCTGGAAGAATCCGACCACGCGGCATGCCTCTCCGACTTGTGCAACCAGTCCCTTCAAGGCCCCTGGGACCTCTTCGCCGTCGGCCGGGATGGGGGTGGTCTGCAACGGAGAGAGGTCTATGAGCGGGATTTCTCCGGCCTCGGCAACGTTGGGGTTCGGCCGGTGCTCCGATGTTTGGATGAACGCTGGATCAAGCTCTGAGCCCATGGTTTCCTTCTGATCTTTTGAGTGCACTCTGTGGAGTTGGTTTCTTTAATATATAGCTAGGGAAGTCGAGAGCAATGTACCTGGATGCGTTTTAGGACTTTGTCTTTTTGTTTTATGATTATCACATTGTTGACGGGTAGATCCATCTCACAGTAAACTTGGTGCTTACAATGACGCATTCCGTGACGATGATGCCTCGTCGACAGGAGTGGGATATATCAGAAGAGAGGCGAAGCCAGGCAGGGGAGAGCAGAGTCCGGGCTGTTGCGCTGAATTTTGACCTAACTGTGAGCTATCTTCGTGGGGTCTGCAACACAAAGAAATCATCAGGAGGGTCGCATATGAGTTCTGATCCAAATCTTATCTGATACTTAAGTCGCCAGATGATCAAAATGGAGCTCAGGTTAGCTTTGTCCAACCTATTGGGAGGTCGTTCGATCACTTTCTCGCCGAGCTAAGGAGAAAGAAATATAGAGTGAACGTAGATATTAGAGTGTCAGAGTACCCGAGTGTTTAGTATCTCTGAAACTTGATTGTTTTATCGTCGCTAAGACTACTTATAAGTGACGGCTCCTACGAGTGTCATTAGTGGATAACGGCTGTGCCTTTATGACGACATGACTGTCCCTGAAAAAGAGCATAACGGCCGATCAATTACTCCGTCGTTACTAATCGACCCATTATTAAACAATCCCTTGATATTCAGGAGCTCAACATGTCGCTTTGACTAGGTAAGCGATTAACCGTCCATGAGGGCTTCGGGGCCGTTGGGCTAATACGATGCATTTGTTTTGGCCCAAAGTAGTAAGCAGTGACACACATGATACATGAGGTATCCGGACAAGAAAGAGACCAGCAGACAAACAACATTCATGTATTAAGCTTACATCTTTTCTTGTTTAGTTTACAGATCACACACAAACTAGCAGCAATTTACACAGAATCACCGACAACAACACTTTGCATCACCACAACTAGGGGTGGGCATCGGGTAAACCCGAATTTTTTAACCGAATCCGAATCCGATTCCGATTTTATTCGGATGGGAAAAATAAGTCCGAATTCCGATTCCGAATTTTTTTCCGAATCCGATTCCGAATCCGATTTTAATTCGGACAGGATATATAATCCGAATTCCGATTCCGATTCCAAAAATTGACAGTTTCGATTCCGATTCCAGTTCCGATTCCAAAAATGACCGGTTCCGATTCCGATTCCGATTCCGATTCCAGAATTGGATAAAAATCTTTGTTATTTCCCAATTTATATAATCCAGACATCCCAAAAAATAAAAATAATTAAGAAGCTCAAACCCAATTACTTCCAAAATTTCTAATGTAGGCAACACCAAATTGCAAATATAAACTCACCAAAATGTCAATAAACTAACATTCAAAGTATCATCCCAATATATATTCACACAATCAAACTTCAAATTAAGGTTCATCCCAATATTTCAAATACAACCCCACCAACAGTTTACTCTTCGTATAAGATTCACAGAATCTCAATAAGCCCACAAACAGATCTTTTTACTACAATAGAAAACATCAAAAAATAAAAGCAGCTCACAAAATACACTAGATAAAAAAATTCTTCTAATTCAGTTCACAAAATGCAGATCTCTAGCCAATAGCTGAATACTCTTTCCGTCCATAAAGTGTCCAATGCTGGGTGATTCCTGAAACGTAGAAATGAACATGAGAAAATATTAGTTATATAAAAATCATAAGGATTCTACAATTATTTGTTGCAACATATACATGCACATATTTGTACCACTGCAAACATATGGGGATTGTCATACAAATTAAACTCATTTAATTAAGGAGAAGGTCTAAAATATACATGCACATATTTGTACCCCTGCAAACATATCTGATAGAAATTCTTATCCTGGATGTCTAGGCAAGCACTTTGCTACATCATTTGCTCCTTTTATGTAGTCTTATGGAGATACTCCATTGAACGAATATGTAATGCCCCAAATTAACAAAATGGCGGCCCAAATCAAAAAATATGTTCCATTTTATTGATTAAACCTATTTAAACTATATTTAAAAACAAATGATTATGGTAAGTTTTCCTCATGCATCAAGTGGCAACAAAATTGACATTCCCCAGTTTTTTTAACAAATTCACTAATTTCATTCAACTTGATGCATAGTAGAAAATACCTTATGTTGGTGTTTGAATTTTAGTTTTTAGATAATTTAAATATGTCAGATTGCATACAACATAAAGGATTTTCAATTCCTGCACTTCAACTTCAACAGCATTTGAAATTTACTGCCTCTCCGCTTGCAATGGGACTTCTTACGGAGAGTGGTCCGCCCGAGTGGCATCCTGCATCAGCAGAACTCAAGGTAATATTTAATGTCTACAGTTTCTTAATTTGCATGTGTATTAGAGATGCAAGATATCACATAACCTCTTCAAGGCGCCGTCTTAGGCAAGTGGTATATATGCAGATTTGAATATATTACAGTAGCTGTGTTAGTTTCATTGTTATGGAGGTTTGGAGGAATGTCCAAATTTTAGAGTTAAGACGCATAACATTGCTAATGTTTTTTCTACAGTTATTAATTGTATTGAGAACTGCATCAAATCATTTCAATATGAAAGAATGAAGAAAACCAAAGCATTAATACACTGACACTTGTTTACTATACGCTGAATATTTTGAATGTTTATGCCCAGCCATGTGGCTTGTATACATGCAACTGTAAGCATGGAATTATGTTGGAGCTACCACATAAAGATTTGAATGGGTTCATTGGCCTAAATATGACATGGTTGGGATCATACTCACGGGTAATAGGGTCCATGCAAGGCTATCGTAGACTCACTTCTCCTAATCTAGATCTGATTTGTCTACAGACTTTATTTAAGTAAAAGGGTCACGTTCAACTTGCTGCACTTCAACTTAGAACAGGATTAAGTGTTCTAAGTTTGAATATCTTTCAAGAGCATAGCCACTCTAGAACAGGATTAAGTGTTCGTGGAGTAAAAAGCAAGGGAAAAAAGTTTAAATGACAGAAAACTTAGAAGACACCATTTCACTATAATATGTTATCTGCCACCACAATGTTAACTTCAGTGTGATCAAAACATGAAATTCCTTGGAAACCCGCTCAAGTTTTCAATTATCAGTTGTCAAAATCATGAAGACTGGTTGGCTTGGATAAACAGAACTGTAAATTTCAAATGCTGCACTTCAACTTTGAATCACTTTCTGCTATAAACAAAAGTTACAGAATGATGAAAAAATGTGAATTCTAAAACCATTCCAATTACAGCTTGACTTCGAGTTAGACTTATTAAATGGGAATCCTCATTGATACTAGATGCTTTGAAGTTATATGAAATAATGTAAAAACAAGATATACCTGATAAATTTGTCTCATGATTCGGTTACAGATTCACTAAGCAATTTGCTAAGCTCACTGTCGTTCTCCAAATCTGCACAAAGAACACATTTGATATTATAAATTTTTAAGGTTCAATCATTCTAAAATTAAATATAAAACTAATATACCTTCATCTAATTTTGCACTCATCTCGTCCTCCATCGTGTAATCACAGTCGAGATTTTTAAATGTTCTAGGCTTCAACCAGTCTTGTGCACAAATGAGTGCCTCTGCAGTCTTTGGAGCCAAAGAACTCCTATGCTCATCAAGTATACGTCCTCCCGTGCTAAAAGTCGACTCTGAAGCCACAGTTGTAATTGGAATTGCTAAGACATCTCGAGCAACTTTTGCCAACACCTTATAATTGGAGGAGTTTGACTTCCACCATGCCAAAATATCAAACTGCTGAGGTGGTACAAACTAACAATAAAATTTTGAATTTGTCAGTCAATAAGCCAAGTATATATTATATAAAGCAAAACACTATTACGTTAATAGATTAATACCCGATCAGTGAGATATCGATCAACCTCGCCCACTTGTTCTGGATTTGTTGATTGTTGACGAAGAAACATAGCCAACGGATCAAACTCATCCCTCGAAGCGATAGTAGATGAATTTCTCACAGGATCTTGACGTTGAGTAACTTGTGTAGTCGAATCTGTGTTATACTCATCATAAATCCTATAGAGCTCATTATTTAAGTTGTTCGTGCAATCTTCACCAATCACATCTCCAAATGTATTCTTAAACCAAAATCCAAGTACATTTAATTTATATCGGGGATCTAAGATAGCTGCCAAAAATAATACTCTATTTTGACTCATGTCTCCCCAATACTTATCATACTTCTTCTGCATATTATATGCCATGTTCGCAGTACTATTATCATTACTCATCTTTTCTTTTTTGATGTGCCCATATATCAAACATGTCTCACCAAAGTAATAATTTGATGTAGCATACAATGATCCTGTAAAGAAATACAACATGAACTTTAGTTCATTAAAACATGTGTAAATTTGAATCATAAAACAATTGTCAATTTAATATATACCTGAGACACGCTTTGTGATGTCATGGAAAAGACCTAAGAAGCTCGAAATACTTCTCGCATTCTCCCAATCATCAGCTGAAGGTGGTCCTTTCAGTTTCCTTTTTCTAGCTTCCTCCTCGGTCTCTACTCTATCAATAGGTGGAGGAGGGGTTTTAGGCAAATAACCGAATTGAATCATCTTTTTAAATGCATTTTCAAACTTTTCAGCTCTATCCAACATGATATAGGTAGAATTCCATCTAGTAGGGACATCAAGCTCAAGAAAAGGCTTCAGAGTAATCTTTGCACGTGTCACGCAATGCTTAAAGTTCTCAAATCTTTGTGGTGATGACTTAACCAATTTAACCGCATTACGGACCCGAATAACAGAATCTCCAACGTCCTTTAGCCCTTCTTGGACAATCAAATTTATTATATGTGCTGTACACCTACAATAACAACAAACAATTTAAAACTTACACTACCTACATAAATTATGATAAATATGTAACCATCAATGCACACATAAAATTTATACCTGACATGCATGTAGTCACCATTACAAACTTGATGATGCCTCAGTACATCGCTTCTCTTGAGATATGCAATTGCTCCGGCATTGGCCGATGCATTATCCACTGTCACTGTGAGAATTTTATCAATACTCCAATCTATGAGTACATCTTCCAAGTGTTGGCCAATGCCCTCTCCACTATGGTCTGCTAACTTCTTGAATGATATTATTTTCTTCTGTAAATTCCAAATCTTATCAATAAAGTGAACAGTCACACACATGTAAGTGATATTTTGTATAGATGACCAAGTGTCAGTGGTAATACACACACGATGAGCTGTTTTTTTTATAAAATCTCTCAAATCGGTCCTCTTATCAAAATATATCTTCATAACATCCCTCATGGTTGTGTAACGAGAAGGGATTTTGAACCGAGGTTCAATCTCTGACATGAACTTAATAAATCCAGGTTTCTCCACAGTTGTAAAAGGAAGCTCATCCATAATCAAAAACTGTGCCAAAGCTGATCTTGCAACGTTTTGGCTAAACCCAAGTCTCACCTTCGCCTGTGCAGATGCCTTTCCAAATTGATATGTCAATGTCTGCTGACTCTTTTGATTAATCCCGAGGTGATCACTATAATCCTTGCAATTTAACAAATGCTTACGCAATGGTGTAGTGCCTTGGGATCTAGAGTCAGATTTCAAAACACTTCCACAATAGTCACATTGTGCCTCCTCTGATTGAACTTTAGGATCAGCATTATATCCTAATTTGGTGAAATGATCCCACACTACAGATGCATTCTTTCTTTTTTTCTTTGGAGGTTGAGGGATTGGATTCTCTTGTGAACCTTGACCAGCAGTATGGGAGGGTGAAACTGAAGACGTTGAGGCTCCACTTGAACCCCCAACTAAAGGATTAGGATGCTCATTCAGTGGTTCAGTTGCATCTAAATCCTCGACATCATGAGCGGATGATGATGGAGGATCCATATACCTAATGGAGAATTAACAGTTATGGATAATTGGATATGCATGAAATAAAAACAAGTAAGAAAATATGAAATTAGAAACATTCGCATCAACATTTAAATCAAAGAAAAAAGAAAAAAAAATAATCAAAAGAGACTAAGAATAATTTTAATAGAAACAGTTGGCCTATTATAAATATTTTTAAATAATAAAAAAATAAAAAATAGACTAAGAATAATTTCTTTGATCTTAATAGAATTCTATTAGGAACGGTTAAGTTACTTTAATTATTTTTTAAATGGATAAAAAGTTAAAATTCGAGTTATTTTTGAAGTGAACGTTTGGAATAACAAACTAAAAAGTAAATAGATCAGATGAAAGATATAATCTCAGAAAGAAGTATGAAGCCTCGGATTGAATCCAAACAAAAGGTTTAGAAAGGAGTAACGGTGATGTAAGGGTACAAATAGCCTTAAAAATAAAATAAAGAAGAATCTCTGTGATAATTCTAAGCAATACCAAATGGAACTATCATTATATAAAATTAAATTTGGTCCCATTTACATCTGACATTCTAAAAGGCTTTCTCTAAGGTCCTCTATGTGTGTGTTGGTCTACAAAGTTTTCAATTTTTTTTGAAGTACAATAGAGAAACCACATTCCCCAGTTTTTTTTAACAAATTCACTAATTTCATTCAACTTGATGCATAGTAGAAAATACCTTATGTTGGTGTTTGAATTTTAGTTTTTAGATAATTTAAATATGTCAGATTGCATACAACATAAAGGATTTTCAATTTGAGTGGACAAAATTTTAATTTGGGACGTTAAGTATGTTAACATTTCCTAGTCCAGCTCTTTAGATATAAATATATAGCCTTCCCAAAAATTTAGAATAATTCTCTGAAGTACAATAGAGAAACCAGGCTGTCAACATCAAAATATGTTGTCTCACTTCAAATTGGATGATTTCACGTTGGACCAACTAAGCAAAATCATATTCTATAACTTAGAACTCAAACCAACCTTCAGAAGCTTCGGTGGAGTCAAAATGTAAAAACTAACAGAAATTATCAAAAAGCTGAAAGGCCGAGGCAATTGATAGAAATTTGAAAAATAAAAACATCAATAATTTCTTGCAAGGATCAAACTCTGCAAAAAGCTCAAATAGTTAGCAGGTCAAAATGTCAAAACAGTAGTAGTAGAATATTAGGTATGCTAAATAAGGAAAATTTGCTTGTACATCCATTGCCTCACTGCTTCTCCCTCCATAGTCCAAACCCAATCACCAACATGCACTCCTACACAAAGATAGATGCAGAATCTGAAGGAATACCTGCAGATAACTTCCCTACATGAAGGTTTTCGGCAGTTTAATGACCCCCACAGTGAGAGAGGCTATTAGGTTTCCATCTCCACACCCAATCATGCAATGATCACATTACCTTCTAAAACCTATATGCCTCAAAATCCCTCCTATGATAAGCTATTAACCCCATTTCCTTGAGAGATCTCATCCCACCATTCTCCAAGCGCAATAGCTATGTATGAGGGCTTATATTTGGAGATTCAAATTTTTGTAGGATGCTTGATCAGCACTTGGCTTAAATGAGTAACCTAGCTGTTGTCAACCCCACTGTGTTACCTACTGAAAAATTTCATGGGAATAATCAGCAAGTGTCTTATAGTCTGGGTTAATTCAGCAGTCTGCCTCTCTTGCAGAAAGCATGTCTCAGGTAAAATTTGTAGGAACTCTTCAGGTGATCTCTTTTGGACTACTTATAATGTTTCACATGTGGTTATCTGATTTAATAAATACCTAGAACATGCACCAACTAGACTTCAAAGAAGTTTCTTTTAAATAATTTTAAAGAAAAATTATACACACTATTTATAATTTGTTGATTTTTTGCACTTATTTCCTTGCTGCATTCTGTAGTGGGTTTGCCAAAACATAGTAGGAGTCTAGATCATTGAGTATGTTTTAGTTAGTCAAGCTGCATAGCGCTAAACAATTTTTTGGAAATCATCTCTCTTGTTCTATTCTGGTTATCAACTGGATCATGGATACATCAACATGATCAAGATGTTTCAAGTATCGCTCAGACCTAATATCCCTTCGAGTAATTCAATCTCATTGTCAGTTACATTTGCCCTAAATGTGTAAGCATTTCATATTTAGGAGTTTGGTCAATAACCTAAAGCTGCCTTACATGTGTGTATGAAGCTTTTACAGACCTTTCAGATCTCTATCCTGCATACAAATTGGTTACGCTTTTTGGTTCCCATTTTCTATATAATATATACAAAAGGAAGAACAAGGAATGACATAGATAAGAGAAAAACTATTAAACGCATACAGAGATTTAAAGACGTGCATAGAAATCCTTGCATTCTCAATAATGCATTTAGGTGCTAAATATATAAATAGTGCGTACATCTAAATTAAGCTCATCGAAACTCAAGATCAAATGATCAATTACCATTCGTATATTATGAGAATATCGTATTGTAGTCTATCATATTTGTTGCAGTAACATTCGGACTCCGTACTTGGAGTTTAGTTAGTAACATATAGATTTGTATGTTGAAATTTGCAAGAACAATCACCTTAAATTAACCTAACGAATGATATGCTAATCTAACCAATCCCAAACAAAAGCATATATAACGCTAATATAAACAAGAATTCTGGATTAAGTATATAAATATTGCAACCCTTTAGCTAAAATATGCATCAATGAGGTCATGAGATCATGATATCATGAATCCACATAATTTAGATGTCAGGTTGACAGTAGAGCTTTTCATTAGTCTACATATTCTCTCATTACTGTTTGAGTCAGGATTTAAGGGCTTTTTTGTGGGAATATTAGAATTTAGACAGGAGGAATCCTATTGGCACTTCTCATACTTTGAACTCACAACTACCCCTCGAATAGTTGAGCACCTTGCCGACTTGCCTCCAGCTAGAGAATGGGTTTTAACATAAAAGGAATGGACAGCATATCCCCCACACATCCACCACAAAGTTGACAGATGTTCAAATGTATCAGTTATGCATTGTCAGGCATGAAATCAGGAATTGCATGCGTAAAAAGATCACTATTCTTTGACTTACCTTCAGATGAAACCAAACAAAAAAAATTATCTTTACCTTCAAGAAGGGATCGATCGCTATAGCCTACAACAAGAGGGACTGTAAGAGAGAGGCGACAGGCGGCGGCGGATCAGCCGGAGGAGGCCGTTCTTCCACAGGGACCCTGCAAACACCAAGCTTCGGTCAGAGATAGTAGGGGAGACGCAAAAAAATGGCATCGCTCCTTATTTGCTTCAACGTATCGATGTAAACTGGTCGAAATCGAACAGAAAATAGAGATTTACCTTGAATCGGCGAAGCTTGTCGAGATCGATCCTTGTCTTCGAAATCGATCCTTGTCGAAATCGAGGTGATCCTTGTCGAGATCGATCCTTGTCGATCCTTGTCGAGATGTAAACTGGTCGAAATCGAACAGAAAACTGGTCGAAATTGATCCTTGTCTTCGAAGCTTCAGCCTCCTTGAAGACTTCGGACTGGAAGAGAGGGAACGGAATTGAGCAGGTCTTTGAAAAAAACTGATGAAGGTTTGTGAAGAAGAAGAAGAGGCGGCGTGCGCTTTGGATTTTAGGGAAAAAGAACTGAAGGAGTTTTGTGAAGAAGAAGAAGCGGCGGCGTGCGTGTTTTAGGGTTGTGGTCCTGTGGACTTGAGAGTTGAACTTGAGACTACAGATACGAAAGGGCAAAAAGAATTCATATACAAATTTTTTGACAAAAGTATCCCTATATTTCGGAATCGGATTGGACCCGTTTTTTAGGGTTCAAATCCGAATTCCGATTCCGAATTGAACCGGACAATGATTTTAAACCCGATTCCGATTCCGGTTCCGAATATTCGGACAATTCGGAATCGGAACCGGGTTCGGAACCGGGTTCGGAATCGGAACCGGTGTTTTTGCTCACCCCTAACCACAACCTCACTCTTTCTTCCTAAAATGATGGATCTGCAGATTTTCAGCTCCCAGCCTCCGAAAATTACTGCTCTTCCTGGACTTGAAGAAATGTCCCCAGCCAAACTCATCGTACTTGGCCGGACTGCCCTCGCTCACCACTTCTTCTAAAGGCATTATCGTCACGCCGACCGCAGGGTTGAAGAAGAACGGGATGGAGAACCTCTCCCTGCTCGAGTTCACCGTCACCCTGTGCTCCGCACTCTCATATTTGTCATTGCTCCAAACCTATATATATGATCAAATTAGGGGGAAAAAACAATATAGTTTGGTTATGATGGTCATAAACAATACGTGTGTGTGCCTTAATTGCCTGGATGAGATCGCCGATGTTGATGATGTAGGAGTTTGGGATGGGCTTGACACGGACCCACTCGCCGTCCGACCTCCTCCTGACGTCGAGGCCGCCGACTTCATCCTGGGCGAGGACAGTGAGAGCCCCTTGGTCCTTGTGGCGACCGACCCCCAGGGCTAGGCCCGGGGAGGGGCAGGGGGGGTAGTGATTGAGTCGGACGGTGCTGACCGAGTTTTCGAAATGGCCGTTCAGGCGCTTGGGATGCAGGTTTAGGCTCATTGCGATGAGCTCAAGCAGCTTGAATGCCAATCTTTCTACGGCTTTTGAGTAGTTCATGCAAGCATCTCTGCAATGCAATAGAAGAACGATACTGAATTTAAGAATTTTACCAGCTGAGATTGAATTTAATATGGTGTCAAAAAGATCGGTTAGATGCATCGCCCAATTGTTTTGAACCTAATATGGCGTTCTTGTAGAAACCTAGCTTGTTTGCACACCGGAGTGTCCCATTCATACATAAAATCTTCAATTAATTACATATCTAATAAATCGCTGGTCTAATATCGATGGTTTGGGGATCACTACTATAGATAAAACCTAGCTTATTAGGGTTTCAGTTAGAGTATTGAAATTTCAGGAGTTGGGTTTTTATTTGGTTTCAATTAAATTCTCAATTTAAACCCTAATTTAAAAAATAATAACCGTTAATTGAAAGACTTGTTGTGATTCATGTGAACTGCAGATGAAGGGAGCGACGGCTGTTACCTCAGGCCCGGAGGATGTGCCGGCCATCGGTTCCAAATCTCCACCAGCCTGGTCTCTCCGGCGTCGGCCGTGGCCGGTATCATCATCGGCTCGTTCACCGCGAAATCAAACACCTCCTTCCAGTCCCTCACGTTCTTGGTGTGCTCCGTGTCGTAGTACCCGAGAAAGTTCCCCTCGTCCCTCTTCGATCTCCTCTTCTCGTCCGGCGGCAGGGCGAAGAGCTCCTTGGCCGCCGCCTGGATTCCCTCGAGAAGCTCGGCCGGCACCCCGTGGTTGACCACTTGGAAGAACCCCCACGCCCTGCATGCAGCCTCTACCTCCGACACGAGGGGTTTCAAGGGCTCGGGGATGGGGTCGCCGGGGCCGGAGGGGATGGGGGCGGTGAGGAGTGGGGAGAGGTCGATGAGGGGGATGCCGTCGGCCTCGGAGATGGAGGGCTTGGGCCGGTGCTCCGATTCTTGGACGAAGGCCGCGTCGACTTGTACGCCCATAATTAATGTTTCGGTCTCTCTCTTTTTGCTTGCGTCTTTCTCTGGTTGCGGCTTTGGTTGGTTTTTATGGTGAGTTGAGCGAGTGTATCTGGACGTATTGTGTGGATAGAGGTGTTTCTTAGTTTCTTTCTCTGTGCTCTTTTGGCTTTTGTCTGTGCGCATTTGGATTCTGCAGCTCCGCAGCCTCATGGATTTTATGCCAATCTGAATATGACTAACATATTGTTATCTAATGGACCAAGCTGAATATGACTCTCTTATGTTATTATTGTTGAATAAAATTACAGATTTAATAGGATGATGCTATAAATTCTAGAGGAAGAGAGGACTTATCGATTTGCCGAGGCGTGCTAGGCACTGTCATTAAAAGTAGATTTCCGCCACTCAGAGTAAGAACTCGGTGCAAGGTAGGTCCAGCGGCTACCCTACAGGATTCAACGGCAACGGCCTTGTAAGTGTGCACTCACAATACAAGGCTCTAGCGAGCAGCAACTGTTCTTCGATCTCGAACGAAGAGGAAGAGGATCGCAGCAATCTGCAGAAGCAAGAAATCTGCAGGAGTCTGTTCGGGATTGTGGAGGAAGATGTGAGCAGATAGAAAGGAAGAAATTGTTTTCGCAGTATCCCAAACTCTTGAGATTTTCGAGTTTATATAGAGAAGAGAAATGGCTGTTGGAATTCGGTAATTAAGAGAGAGATTTAATTCTGCCATTTAATGAAAATATAGCTGTTGCAAAATTAAAAGAAAATAAAGCTGTTGGCCATTAAACAGCGCAATAAAAAGGAAAATGGCAGTTGGGAAAAATTAAAACCGCAATGGGCTTTTCAAATTCTACCAATCAAGCGGGCCAAAAATTTAACGCAAAACTCGGGCACTCCGCGCGCGCACCCGTGAACCCCCCCTGCGCAGGCGCGACGCCAGCGCACACACGCTAAGGTTTTCCGGATCACACCCAGATTTTCCATTCGGCTCAACCCGGTTTAGGCTCGGCCCCTTGCTTGGGCTCATGTGCACGCGAGCTACCCCCAAGTCCTAGCCCATTAACAAGTCCAATAGCCCACTAATAGAAAGACTATAATATACCAATCAAGAGGTTATCTTACAACCGATGTGGGACTATCTTGCTTACTTGAAATGAGGAAATATCCAACAATCCCCCCACTATTTCAAGATTTCAAGAGGTAAAATGAAAAAGAATCCAAGATGAGGAAAAATGAAAGATTTCGAGATCGAATACAACAATTCAATACATTAGCAATGGTGACTTTCGGTCTATTGAACCATTACTTAGGGAGTGAAAGTGTGTTCTACAAGAAGTTGGTGAAACATATAGTTTCTATGAACCAATCTCCTTTATTGTAAAACATTGACTCACAACCCATATTGAGTCATCAATGAATAGTTGCTTGCTCTTTCAGGTTGGCACGTTTTCGGCCATGTGCCATACCTGGATTTTCATGAGTGCTCTAGCGAATGTACCCAAATTCGCATAGGAAGCGGCCCCACTTCCACACCCATATAGGTGGACCCATCAAGTGTGCCGACGATTATGCACACCACCCAACAAGGGCTATGGTTTCCATTAAGAGTCATATACTCACCCTCTCTCATCGTCGATAGCACTATCTACACCATAGGAAGGGACATGAACATAATGATAGTGCTCCTCACGATCAACAAGTGACTTGTTGTTACCCATATGAACCTACTTCATGAGATCATCAATCACATAGGTTGGGTTACCATCACTCTTGATCTATGTTTTAGGTTTAAGTCCCATTCCCCTCGATGTACTTTCCACTAACTTCCTATTTAGTGGTTTTGTCAGAGGATCTGCCAAATTCATCTCTGACCTCACATAATCAAGGGATACTATCTCATGATCTAGCAGCTGCCTCATAATAGAGTGCCTTAGGCGTATATGCCTACTCTTCCCATTAAAAACTTTATTTTTGGCTTTTGCAATTGCAGCTTGGCTATCACAATAAATAGACACAGACGGTACCGATTTTTCACAAATGGGAAGATCGCCAAGAAGGTTCTTAAGCCACTCGGCTTCACTACATGCCTTCTGTAACGACCACTTTTCGTTGTACGTTGTTCGTGCACGTGCTTTTGACCGTGCACGTGTTTGTTTTAGACTTTGTTTGTTTGTGAACACTTTCGTGTGATATGCCGTTGTGAACGTCTCTGAGAGTATTAAATAGAGGCACTAAATTGGAACGACGTTTCTCGAGTCGTTTTCCCACAATTTAATCTTATTCGATGAGACGTTGCGATTCTCACTTTTGACGGGAGACGTTCCTATTTTTAGTTTCGTCGTCCGATGTCGAAATTGAGATCCGTCTTCTTAGTTAGCTCACTTTCGTCACCACGATCACCCCGATATTTATTTTATAATTTTTGGAGTTTATTTGACCACTTTTATATTTTTAACAAGGTTTATAATATTTTTAATAATTAATTTTTATATTAATTTCGGCTAAAGAAAATTTATTTGAGTTTAAAACGTTTTAAATAATTTTTCAGCCAATTTCCAGCTCATTTGGGCTAGACCCGACCGCGGTTCGGTTCCGGTTCGGTTCCGGTTCGGTTCCGGTTCCGAACCGCCGGTTCCGGTTCCGGCGAAACCAGGAACCGGAACCGAACCGCTTTAGAAGCGGTTCGGTTCTGGTTCCGGTTCTCGAGCGGTTCCGGTTCTGGTTTCATTTCGGTTCCGGTTCCGGTTTGGTTCCAGTTTGGGGTCGGTTCCGGTTCGGTTGTGATGAAAATATATGAAAAGTAAACAAAATTTAAAGGCTATAACTTAAAAAAGAAATATATCTTGTCACTAATCAACTTAATGCAAGTTACATATGAGAAAATTGAGTATGTAACAAATCAAACCGGGGAATGTGAGAAAATTGAGAATGTGAGCAAATTGGCCAAAACCGAATCGGTTCCCCGGTTCCGGAACCGGGGAACCGAACCGGGGAACCGGGGAACCGGAACCGCTGGTTCCGGTTCGGTTCCACAAAAGGGGAAACCGGAACCGAACCGGCTTGGCACGGTTCCGGTTCCGGTTCCGGTTCTTGGAACCGGTCGGCCGGTTCCGGTTCGGTTCGGTTCCAAATCGGTTCGGTTCCGGTTCGGTTCCACGGTTCGAACCGAACCGTGGTCGGGTCTAATTTGGGCCCCACCTAAGCCTTGGGTGAGTTGGAGTTGGTGAGATTTGAATTTTAAATTATTTTAAACTCCTAATCCCCTTAGGATTAGCCCTAGACCTAGTCAACCCATCTACACTATATAAACAACCTTTAGGAAGACCTATTTTCGCACGAAAATAACCCTAGCCGCTTCCAAAACCCAAATTTGACGTTGCGACGAATCGTCGCAACGTTGCGACGAACTCCCACCCGCACGACCGAAGAAACGAGGCCAAATTCCCCGCACCGACCGCTGCAGCCGCCCGCACCGTCGCTCGCTCGATCGCCCGCTCCGTTCCCCGCTCCGACCGAGGATTTCTCTCGGTCTGACCGAGAGATTTCCCTGCCTCCGCCAGCGCTCCGCAACGTTGCAACTGCAACGTTGCAATCCCGCACCGACCCCCGCTTCCGCCCGCACCGACCGAAGGGATTCCCCGCATTGCCCGCCCTCCGCAACGTTGCAACGGCTGCAACGTTGCAGCGCCCGAACTCCCGCATCCAAGGCGCTCGACCGAGACACTGCCCCGCACCGACCGAGAGCCCGACCACCGCACCGACCCCAAGTGCTGCACAGCCCCGCCCCTAATGCCCGACCGATGGAATCCCCCGCACCGAGGCTGTACGACCGAGAGCCAAACGTCGCAACCCCACACCCGTCGCACCACTTGCCACCGTGGGCCCCCCAAGTTCTCCAGAGGTATTGTGGGTCCCCCATAGGACCCTAGGACTACTGTGGGCCCCACCTAGAAGCTTTCTCTCCGACGATTTGCCGTGTACGACGTTGCGACACGTCGTAGCCCGTCGTCGCACGTGCTAGCTCTGGAATCTGGAACCGTTGTTCCGGTTGATGCTCTGAACTTTCCAGCGAGGAATCTATATTGGAATCTGGACTTGGAGCGCGTTCTCTTATTCCAACCCCTGGCGTCGCTACCCGACGCCGGTGTAGCTTTCGCGTCGTGTTGAGGTAACGCTTTGCACCCCTAGGACCCCCAACCCATTGCCTGATAATCAAGACTAAAATTGATGTTTTAAAATGTTTAAAATGTTTTAAATGTTTTAAATTCACTAATCAAGATTAATAATATGGACTTTAGGCCGGTGGACTTGTGCACGTAGGATAATTGTGATTCTGGACTCTCTTGGACGGTGTTTCTCAGACGTTGTACTTGCAGGCAAGTGAAACTTGCCAACTCTTGTGTAGGGCCATGTTTTTAGGCCACTTCCTTGCTTTTAGCGTAAAAGAGACTAGTCAGTGAAATGATAGCTAGCTAGACGCCTACTTGATCTAGTTTGACAACGAAACTAGATCCGTCACCTAAATTGATCTAGCTTGACAACGAAGCTAGATCCAACTCTTTAAACTTGTTAATCATGCATACTAAACTGTCACGTTTACTTTCCTTATCTGTACGCACTTTTAACTGCCATGCATTGAATTCTACATGTCATCCAAATCGATTGTTGCATACTTGTACTTGTACTCCTAGCACACGCTACAAAAATACTTGTACAATCCGTGTTTCCGTGTTTCCGGCTAGGTGCACCCATATGCCATACTTGTTAAAAACACTCCCTGGCTCGTGATCCAGAAGCGAGCATTACCGTTCGGGGTAAGGCCCTGGCTCGATACACGTGGAGGGGTAGGGATAAATGATCACCTGAGCTTAGGAGTGGCCCGATCAGCCACTCTAGCCAGAAGGCGGAATCTCTGTGCACGAGGTGCTTACTTTACTTGTCTTGCACTAGTTACTTGTATAACTTGTCATTCATGCCATGTTTAAATGCCATACTCGTACTTTACTTTACTTTATTTGTTGCACACATACTTAACTGCCATGTCATTGCATTCATGCTAGAACTGCTAGGTTGCTTTACTTGTACCTACTTTCAGTTTCCTTGCACAAGTCTCTTGTAGACTTGCTGACATGTGCCCCTTACTCTTTTGGGTGTCACATGTTAGACCCTGAGCCAGAGATCGTTGCTGTGTACGTGATGTTTTGCTGACGCTGAGTTTGAGTCCATGTTTGCCCAGGATGTGTTTTGTGGACACCGGAGACCTTTCTTGGTGACTTTGCTGAGCTTCTTTTGTTTTAGGTTTTTGTTGTTAGTTGTCGGTGCGTGGCACCTTTGTTTTGTACGCTGTACTTTTGTTGGCCATGTTTGGGCCTTTTGACTCTCTTTTATTTCAGCCTGGTGGCTTTTTCTGTGATGTTGAAACTTATTTTATGGATATTCTGAGATATCTCTTTTGTCTCATTTTATTATTATTACCTTTGTTTCGTTCGCGTTGCAAGAACCTGCAGTTTTAAATTTGATTGACGCTTATCGGACTTGCAGCTTTGCAGCTTCAAGTCTGAGCGGACCTTCTCACGCTTCGCCTCCATATTTTTGGGAAGCGGGGCGTGACACCTTCTCTAAGGCAATAAACTCGGATTCCATAGTAGACCGAGCAATACATGTTTGCTTGGAAGATTTCCAAGACACAACACCTCCACCAAGTGTAAAAACATAACCACTTGTGGATTTAAGCTCATCTGAATCAGAGATCCAGTTTGCATCAGTAAAACCTTCTAAAACTGATGGATCGCCACTAAAACATAATCCATATTCAAGAGTTCCTGTCAAGTATCTCATAACTCTTGACAATGCATTCCAATGATCACTTTTAGGATTTTGAGTGTAACGACTCAATCTACTAATAGCATAAGCAATATCAGGGCGAGTACAATTCATTAAATACATTAAGCTACCAATGATCTGAGCATATTTAATTTGTGAAACAGATTCACCAAAATTTTTAGCTAAATGTAAACTAGCATCATATGGAGTAGCTACAGGTTTTTGATCATGATATCCAAACTTTTCAATCACTTTAATAACATAATGTTCTTGAGAAAGCATAATCCCACGAGGTGTCTTAGTTAACTTAATACCCAAGATCACATCAGCCTCACCCATGTCTTTCATATCAAATTTAGAAGACAAGAATGACTTTGTTGCATTTAATACATCTAGGTTGGTGCCGAGAATAAGCATGTCATCAACATATAAGCAAATAATAACACCAACACCATTATCAAACTTTGTGTAAATACATTTATCAGCATCATTTATATGATAACCATTTGAAAGCAAAACAGAATCAAATTTATCATGCCATTGTTTTGGAGCTTGTTTTAAACCATAAAGAGATTTAACAAGTTTGCATACTTTATGTTCATTTCCTGGAGTGATACAACCTTCAGGTTGTTCCATATAAATCTCTTCTTCCAAATCTCCATTCAAAAAAGCAGTCTTTACATCCATTTGATGGATAACAAGACTATGTATAGAAGCTAAGGCAACCAAAACACGGATAGAAGCTATCCTAGTGACAGGGGCAAAAGTGTCAAAGTAATCAATGTCTTTCTTTTGGTTAAAACCTTTAGCAACTAATCTAGCTTTGAACTTGTCAATAGAACCATCAGGTTTTAGCTTCCTTTTAAATATCCACTTGCAACCTATAGTTTTAGCTCCTGGGGGCAATGTAACAAGTTCCCATGTGTGATTTGACATAATGGATTCTAATTCACTGTTTATTGCTTCTTTCCAAAAAGTGGCATCGGGAGATGTGATGGCTTCATGGTATGTAAGAGGATCATCATCAATAAGAAAGGTAAAAAAGCCATCACCTAGATTAGTCTCCCTCCTAACTCTTTTACTCCTTCTTACTTCTATCTCATCATCATTATCATGCGAATGAACATCAGAAGTGTACGATGATGGAGGTGCAGAAGACAACCTAATATTATCCATTTTCATTGGAAATATGTGCTCAAAGAAATCAGCATTCTTGGTTTCAACAATAGTGTTAGGCTCCATGATGTTTTGCTCACTTTTAACAACTAGGAATCTATATGAAGCACTATTTTGAGCATATCCAATAAACATGCAATCAAAGGTTTTAGGACCTAACTTTCTTTTCTTAGGTTCAGGTAAAAGAACTTTAGCTAAGCACCCCCACACTTTGAGGTAACTAAGGTTTGGAGAATGACATACCCAAAGTTCATAAGGAGTCTTACCTAATTTCTTATAGGGAATTCTATTCTGAATATGACAAGCAGAGAGAATAGCTTCTCCCCAAAGGTTAAGAGGTGCACCTGAACTAATTAGCAAAGCATTCATCATCTCTTTTAAGGTCCTATTTTTCCTTTCTGCTATGCCATTTGATTCAGGTGAATAAGGAGGTGTGGTCTCATGAATAATCTCATGTTCTTCACAATACTCATTAAAAGATGTAAACTCACCTCCTCTATCTGATCTAACCCTTTTTATCTTCTTATTAAGTTGATTCTCTACTTTAGTCTTATACTTCAAAAACATATCAAAAGCTTCATCCTTAGATCTAAGCAAATATACTTCAGTGTATCTAGAGAAGTCATCCACAAAAGTGATATAGAATTTCTTACCACCTCTAGTTATATTGCTTTTCAAATCTCCAAGGTCACTATGAATTAAAGCAAGTAGTTCACTTTCTCTGTGTACAGACCTACATGTTTTCTTAGTGGCTTTTGATTCAACACAAATTTCACATTTGTCATTAGAGGAAGATGAGGCATTCAACAATCCAATTTCTTTCATTTTTTTAATATAAGAATAATTGACATGTCTTAGTCTATGGTGCCAGATATCAAAAGAGTCAATCAAGTAAGCAGAAGAAGAGGATGCATTATTATTCATGACATCAAGTACATTCAGAATGAAAAGACCCTGGTTACAATATCCCTTTCCCACAAACTGACCATTCTTGGTCATTACAATTTTATCAGACTCAAAAGTGACCTTAACCCCCACTTTTCCCAGAAGAGAGACAGAAACCAGATTCCAACGGATATCTGGGACATGGAGCACTTCAATAAGCGAAAGGGTTTTTCCTGAGGTTAATTTGAGAAGAACCTTCCCTTTCCCGATTACGGGTGAGGGTCTTGAATCCCCCATGTACACATTTTCCTCGCCAGAGCTGATAGGAACATAGGAGGTAAAAGCTCCTCTATCAGCGCAGATATGCCGGGTTGCCCCGGAGTCAATTACCCAGTCCTTAGCATGTGCCACCATGTTAACCTCTGAGATCACCGCAACAATTATATCTCCTTCTACCAAGTTTGCACTTGGTTTAGGAGTATCTTTCCGGAAAAGACATTGAGCTGCATGGTGTCCAGGTTTCTTGCAAATAAAACAGTCCCCTTTCTTCTTGAAAGTAGTATGGTTTTGGCCCTTTTGAAATCTCTGAGTTGGTTTGTGGTTGGGTCTAAATTTCTTGAAAGGTTTCTTAGGATGAGAAGGAGGAAAGGAAGAATTAGCTTCAATAAGATTGGCTTTAGAAACAACTTCTTTAGCAGAGTTGGTTTTTTCTCTTTCCCTATTCTTTTCTTCAATCCTAATATGGATGATAACATCTTCTAGGGACATTTGTTTTCGTTTTTGTTTAAGGCTGTTTTTATAATCTTTCCAAGATTCAGGAAGTTTTTCAATAAGAGAGCCAGAAACAAACGGATCAGGGAGAGTTATATTTTCATTTTTAAGATCATCAATAAGAACATGGAAGTCATGGATTTGGGTGGAAACAGATTTGTCATCGGTCATGGCGAAGTGAAGGAAATTGCCTACAGCAAATTTCTGGGTTCCAGCATCTTCAAGGATGTATTTTTTCGTAAGGCTAGTCCAAATATCTGAGGCTATTTTGGTGGGACAGTAGACATCAAATAATTCATTGGAAAGAGTATGAAGGATAGTATGTCTACAAATTTTATTAGCGCGGTCCCAGGCAGGAATGTCTTTTTCCTCGGTTGGTTTAGGATCTGTGAGTGTGAAGGCAAAGCCAGTGACATCAAGTGTACTGAAAACTTTTTCTTGTCAACGCTTAAAGAATGAACCAGAAAAAAGCTCGATTTTAGACAGGTCAGGAAGATGTTTAGCAGGCACTATAGCAGCATCCATAATCTACTCTTAAGATTGTTGAATAAAATTACAGATTTAATAGGATGATGCTATAAATTCTAGAGGAAGAGACGACTTATCGATTTGCCGAGGCGTGCTAGGCACTGTCATTAAAAGTAGATTTCCGCCACTCAGAGTAAGAACTCGGTGCAAGGTAGGTCCAGCGGCTACCCTCCAGGATTCAACGGCAACGGCCTTGTAAGTGTGCACTCACAATACAAGGCTCCAGCGAGCAGCAACTGTTCTTCGATCTCGAACGAAGAGGAAGAGGATCGCAGCAATCTGCAGAAGCAAGGAATCTGCAGGAGTCTGTTCGGGATTGTGGAGGAAGAGGTGAGCAGATAGAAAGGAAGAAACTGTTTTCGCAGTATCCCAAACTCTTGAGATTTTCGAGTTTATATAGAGAAGAGAAATGGCTATTGGAATTCGGTAATTAAGAGAGAAATTTAATTCTGCCATTTAATGAAAATATAGCTGTTGCAAAATTAAAAGAAATTAAAGCTGTTGGCCATTAAACAGCGCAATAAAAAGGAAAATGGCAGTTGGGAAAAATTAAAACCGCAATGGGCTTTTCAAATTCTACCAATCAAGCGGGCCAAAAATTTAACGCAAAACTCGGGCACTCCGCGCGCGCACCCGTGAACCCCCCCCCCCCCCCCCCCCCCCCCCCCCCGCGCATGCGCGACGCCAGCGCACACACGCTAAGGTTTTCCGGATCCGACGCCCAGATTTTCCATTCGGCTCAACCCGGTTTGGGCTCGGCCCCTTGCTTGGGCTCATGTGCACGCGAGCTACCCCCAAGTCCTAGCCCATTAACAAGTCCAATAGCCCACTAATAGAAAGACTATAATATACCAATCAAGAGGTTATCTTACAACCGATGTGGGACTATCTTGCTTACTTGAAATGAGGAAATATCCAACAATTGTTACTATTATGAGTGAGAGGGAGAGAGAGAGAGAGTTCAGTCTTGTATCAGTCATGTGTCGATAGAACTGTTCTTTTGCAGGAATAGGAAAAATGGAATAGGGAACAGTTTGTATTCCAAGGAGAGAGAGAAAAAAGACTTTTGTGTTCTTTTGGATGTAATAGAGTATGGAAAGTAGGGTTTGGAATAGAAAGTGGGGTCCACATTCTATTCTTGTGTTCTTTTGGGATTGGAGAGTTGGAATGAAAAAGTGGAAAGGGGATGAGTTGGAGGGGAGAGATAGAGAGAGATGAGAGAGCGGGGCCCACCATTCCAAGGATTCCATTGTATTCCAAGCAAAAAGCTTGGAATACAAAAGTGCTCATCATTACCAAATTGGAATAGACACGTAGGATTCTATCCACGCCCAAAAGAACAACCGCTTGGAATACAAATTTGGAATATGGTGAATAGTGCATGAATAGTGTCCATATTCCCGTTCCCGCTCCTATTCTTGGCAAAAGAACAGGCCCTAAGAGGACCTATAGGTTGTTCCGCTTCTTCATAGGATCCTCCGACAACATCGTTATCCAATGTTCATACTCACTTAATGTATGAGTTTGTGTTGTGCTACTCCCTGTTTTACATCCAATCGTTTTCATGTGTTGTGCTCAAAGTGTACAAGTCCAATAAAAATATTGTTTAATTCCACTAAACCCCCTATGGTTTTGATCCATTTACATGGATCCCTTCATGTTTTTGTTTTTGTTTCCATGATACCATTCAGGTTTTTAGGGGAAAAAAACTACTTTATCATTTCATTTTCTTATCCATAAAATCAAATAACAATTTTGCCCACCATTTGAATTTTTTACGTGTTAAAAATGAGGGGGAAATAGGTATTTAATTATTAAAATGAATGAAAGGTTCTTTGAAGAAAAGATTTTAAAAAGATTCGACAAAAAATGTATCAAAACCCAAGTAGGTTTAGTAAAATTAATCCTACTAATAATGACAGGTACGGATGTGCAACCCTTCGACTTGTAAAAAAAATATTTCTTTTATGTTCCCTAATTTTTTTTTCCCAAGTGACTGTCAATTTTTCTGATTTAGTTGTGTTATGATCCCAAAAATAGTCCTACATCGAAAGTTCAAAAGAAAAAGAAATAGTTTAAGTATTAGGGGGCCTCTCCACCTAATACCAATTGATTTTGGGTTGGATGCTCAATAATACTTAACAAATGGGGTGTGAGCCCCAGTGTTATGGGCCTAGTATGGGATAGGTCCCTAACAAGTTGGTACCATAAACTAATTGGAATAAGGCACGCAAGAATTAAACATGTAAACTAATGTTATAAATGATCTCCTTTTGACATCAAATCTCGTGTGTGGTGCCAAAACAAGAGGCTTTTCTCTAGCAATAAAATAATTAAAAGACGCTACATAATCTCCTTTGTTTGTCGCATAAAAAAGGTGGGTGAATGTAAAAAAAACCCCGTTATGTTTCATTAATACAGACTTTAATAAAAAGTCCACATATGTATATGTAGTCACTTAGATAGCGATCCAAATCATAACAAGCCCAAAGGGCTAAAATGGTATTTAATTACAACTCTTCCAGGCGCATTCCATACTACAAAGCCGGGTACATGAAAGATGCGTGTATCTTTGACAAAACTGCTGCTAAGCATGAAAGAAAACGATCTTAGACTGCTACTCATCGTGGCGTAACCCGGATTTTTTTTAACCTGGGCAAAAATAAAAATGATACGAACAATAATATTTTTATTATTTAAAAATATTGACTTTCTACCACAGGCTTTATGTCAAACATAGATCAATGTAGCAATTGCAGTAATGATGAAAGTTTATCACATCTAAGAATATGTTTTAAGGTAATTATATAAATAAGTAAAAAATAATCATACTTATTCTCATTGATCTTGTTCGATTAAAATACTGTATAAACATAAAGCAATTTGGATGTAGAGTATGTCTACTTGCCTCAAAGCAGAGAGCTAACTGTGACCCATCCGTTTGAAAATGTTCTCATAGTTCTGAAGGCCAACTTCTTGCAGCATGTACCTTGCTCAAATATTTGACATTTTCACCTGATCCCGGAGTTGATTGTCTGGAAAATGAATCTGCCAAGCTCAAAAACAAAAAAAGGATAAACAAAAAATCAGTTTTTAAAGAAATCATATACTTGAGTTTTATATTCCCTAACTTCATAATACTAACTTCCTTTTGCACCGCCCACGACCAGAGTAAGTATCAAGATGGTCGATCACCGTGATGTTATATAGACGAGAGGATCCAAAATTAGTAAGTTATCACTTTATCAAGCTCGGCCACTGTTTGTCCTAAGTCTTCGTTACATCTCCACTTGTTTTACCTCTGGATTCATCATGGTAGGGTTGCAAGTGGATTTGGTTATCCAAGGCCAGATCGGAAACCTAGCAAGAGCAAGGAAGTTCTGGTGTAAGGCAAGCTTGAGACGGGCAATCTCAGCCCCAAAAAGAAAATATTGGGTTGTATTAGGATTGATGGTTCAGTTAATCCAACACGATTCCGCTTTATATATAGTAGGATTAACCCTCCCTCCTCCCTCCCTCCTTACTGCAAAATTGTTTAATGTTACCTCCAATTTCCATCTCTCAATCTCTCCAGCTTTTCATCTCCTCTCTTCTTTTCTCCAATTTCTTGCTTTTTTCTTGAAACCATATATCCGCTGCAAGTTGAAGGAACCTTCTTGCATAATTTGATCTCTAGTGAACCGAAAGTTATTTGTAAAACAATGAGACGAAACAAATACATGTCAAGGTTTCAGATGTCCTATTGTGCACAAAGCTCCTCAAATCTCGTAAGACTGCACAAATACAACAATATTGTGCATCAGCATATAAATTGCAACTCAATACTAAAGCTTTTAATATGATTGAGAAGAGCAGTTCATTAATTGGAAATGAGGTTTAAAATACAAGTAATAGCTATCATTTTCTTGGAACTTGGCAAACATTGGAAATTAACTGAAGCTGTGATTTTTTAAGTGGGTACATATGTAAATAGAATAACCTGAGAAATATATCTTAAACACTTGATGTTTTTGACTGCTATGTCCCTTAAGCGTGATATGATGCTCATTTTTAGTGAAGAAGACTGGTATAACTTATTAAGTAAATAAATTACCAAATTCTACACAGATTCTCTAGTCTACTATATTGCTTGTTATTCATTTGAGAAAGATATCTACAGCTGATAGGAACGATTATCAGTTATCTACAACATTCAATAAGAGATATGAATGCACAACCAAAACAGTCCCTTACAACACAGGCCTGGTTTGACTTGAGTCTTGATACCCAACTATAACAATAGCAATGTCGGAAAGGAGCAGACTGTGAAGAACGACAAAAAAAACTTCCAGTTTAAGGATAAAACACCCAGCTTGCTGATAAGGCAGGTCGGTCCCAATTAAGGTTATCCAAACAGCATTTTAGCATGTGCAATGCACACATATCAGTAATTGGAAAGTAATTAAAAGACGCGCCTTGATTTGAATGCTGTAATCTTGGATGTCTCCATCAAACCGTCTGTGTTGAGAAGCATGAAAACATTTTCAAAAAAAATAACATATGAATACTGAGATCAAAAGAAAGAAATATGGAAGACATGACTGGATGTGATAAGAAGGGATATTAACGATCTTGGTTTGTCAAATGAGAAAGGTTTAGATCTTCATGCATGAAAAACAAGTATCCAAAATCACGATCCAACCTGATCACAATATGATATTCTTTCTATTGAGTCCATGAAGTCGACTCCATTTTTTGGGATGAAGGCTAAGATGACGACGACGACGACGATTTATCTAATGTTATTCATGCCGGATTTTTGGTGTTTTGAATAGGATAAGACTATATCCTAGTTTAAACTTGATTTCATATTATTAGGGTTTCGTTGGCTCAAGTTGGTAGGGTTTGGATTTGAGTTGTGATAGGACTAAGCCAAGTCAAGTTTATCCCAAATCTAAATGTGAGAGATATCAACAGATTTTATATTATCCTAAATCCTTGGTTACTTATTTGGACCCGACAACAACGTTCTTTACACATTATATTAGGTAAGGACTCATCCCATAACAGCCCACAGAAGCTTTAGACCGCCTATCCTTGCGCACCTCAATGCAAAAGTCGTGTATATGAACGGTTAGTAATGGTAATATCAAAGGAAAGAGAACGTGCATCCTGAAGCAGACGGAGTATCTGACTTCATACCGAGACATCATATGCGCACATCAATTCATCATTAAGGAACAACTTAATGGCTCACAAAACAATTAATAATATGTATCCTTTTTAAGCATAAAAGATTCAAAAATAAATTAATAAAGACAGAAATTTTCAAACCTTCTAAGAAGAGGCCTTGGGTTGTAAGGAAACAAACTTTTCTGATGAAGATCTGCCACCGATCTTTTTAAAGACAATAAGCACTCTTTGGCATTTTTGAAACTGTGGCCAACACTACTACGTATTGGAGCAGTTGTCTTCATATTAGAATTTTGCCCCTTAACCTCTGTAGATGCATATATAAGCGACAACTTTCTGCCACTATTATCTTCTACAGATACCTTCCTTCTCTTATAATATCTCTGATTTGTATCACTCCCACATGTCGAAAATTCAACAAATAAACACCAGCACTTGCAAATTATGCGCAAACACCTAACAAGGACATAAAACCATGAAAAATTTATGACATGATTAGTTTGCATGAAGAAGAAATATGATTAGGTGAATAAATAAACAATTCAGAAAAATCATAAGAATGGAACATGAATGTCACAGAAAAGAACTAGCAGTGATAACAAAAGCAATATGCACCAACCATCACCATCAAGTTGTAGTTACCTGCACTACCATAGGATCTGACAATATTATGCGGCTTATGTCAATTTAATAAAAATAAAAAACAAACGGCAGACACTGAAGCTATCTGCTCTGCTCCCTTCTGCTGCAGTAAAAGAAAAAAAATAGGGAATTGCATGTGGTCGGAATCCTAAGAAGACATGCACATCTCAATAGTTCCAGACTATACAAAGACAATGCAAAACTTACAGACTAACACTAAAAAGCTTTTGAAAAAGTAACTTCATGCAGTTTAATGGTGTGGTTAATGGGGGAGTTAAAAAGTAACTTCAAGCAGTTTAATGGTGTGGTTAATTGGTGAACTCCAGACACAGTCCAGAACCATAAATTAATCATCTACTTGAGCTTGTACACATGTTTTTGGGGTTGGGGTGATAGGAATCAAGCCAAAACTGAAATTATATTGATCAAAACAGCGAATAAAAGATAAATTGGCTACAATTCTAGGGGCAACCACCCTCCCAAGACGCCGATAAGCGAGGACGTCCGCACTCTTCTAAGATCCTCGAAGAACTCTCACAAGATATCAATAATAAGCATAAACCTAAATGACGGCTAGCCCTAGCTTAAGAATAAAACCCCCTTCTAATCTAATTACTAGTTTGCCATTAAAATATAATTAAAGATAGAGGGTCAAAAACACCCCTAGGGTGCGGCCTCCCCTTGCGCGCGCGGCTGCTCACGGGCCCTCCTCCGTGTATACACGCGGATCTATCATTACTCCGCCCCTGAAAATCCAAAGTGTCCTCGAGGTGGTGCATGAAGCTTCTGGCGGTACTACTCCAAGTGGCGGGTTGTCTTCCACTCCGACCTCTTTATCCTCCACGTCATCCTCCTCGTCTTCTCCTGCTATCAGCACTTGCAGCTTGCGTACCCCGGGGTGAACCGCTCATCGCATCGGAAATAGAGCACTTTCTGCCTCTTCTCTCTCATCTCGGCGTCAGTCATCCTCCTGAACTGACCTCCTGCTGGCTGTGCACTGCTCTGCTCCCCAGTCTTCCCAATACTGACCCGATCCGTCCCTGTAACTGTCTTTTGTTCTCCTGTCGCGGTCAGGACACTGCAAGAAACCGGTCCACTCCAACCACCTCTCGTCTTTCTCTCCTCCATCTGACAGTCCTCCGCCATCTGAGCGTATTCCATGGCCTCTATCAGCCCCTGGGGCTTCTGCATGAGCACCGCTGCTCGAATAGTGGCCGTCAGCCCCTTAATAAAGATGCTCTCCATCATCTCATCAGTCACCCCATGCACCTGTCCTGATAAGGTCTCGAACCTCTCTAGGTAATCTCGCACTGTGCCCTCTTGCCTGAGAGATAGCAGCTGATACCTCACGTTTTCCAGGTGGGGATCCCTGAACATCTCCACCATCTGGTACCTGATCTCCTTCCATGAGCGAAAAGGACGCTTCGCATCCTTCCACTGAAACCAGGTGAATGCCTTTCCATCCAAACAAATCCCAGCTGCCTCCAGCTTTTGCTCCTCAGTCATGCGAGAGACTCTAAAAAATCTCTTTGCTCTATAGATCCACGACACTGGATCCACCCCATCGAATACCGACATCTTCAGCTTTCGCAGTCGGTCCATATTGTAGGTGCCCTGGTTTCCTCGTCCCCGGTCATACCTAGGCTGATGATAGTGCTGCCACCTCTCCTGGTATGTCTCATACCCTCCCTGTGGTCCTCTCTAACGATCTTCATGGCCCGCTCGGGGCCCCTTCCCTCGCCCACCATAGCCTCCAATTTGGTCCACATGCTCCTCCTAAAGGCCTTTATATCCTCCTCCGTCGTTTTCGGCGGTCTCTCATAGGTGTGGGGGTGGAGGACGCCATCTATCATCGTCGTACCGAGGGTCGGAAGAGTCCTGAAACCCCCATTCGTCATCATAATACTCATGCCCCTCTCCTGTATCAAATCCGTCGTTAAAACCACGAGCCGAGCCCTCCAAAAAGGCAGAATTCCCCAATGGCCTACTGCTACTCCTGCGCGGCTTCCCACCCCTGCGGGGAGTCCCTCTGGGGTCGGCAAGGCCCCTGCGGCGCCCTGCCGAGGACACTCGAGGCCCCAGCGGCCTTACAGAGGGGCCGCAGGGCCATGTTGATGATGTCCGGGGCCCCCGCGGCCCTGCAAAGGGCCGCAGGGCTCGCCGCGGCCCTGGGCCCCTTCGTCGGGCCCAAGCGGAGCTAGGGGGTGCGCCGCCCCCGCTGCAATCCTGGGGCCCGCAGGGAGGTGTGAAGGCTCCCGCGGCCCCCATCTTCTTGGTGCGCCTCATGGGAACGGCGGCTAGGTCCGCCGTCCTCCTTCCTTGCTTCCTCCACTTTTCGGTGTACTGCTTCTCGATAATCCTCCATCCATGAACATGCATCTTCCTCCTCGTCGTACTCCTCCACGTGGACGGCTTCCGCATCAAAAAGCTCCGTCTTTTCCTTTCCCTTGACCAAATGTGGCACATTTTCCGCTGATTTAGGATTTCCATCTCCTTTTCCATCCTTTCCCGCGTTGGCCGTCAATTGAAAGATCAATTGGGCGAATTGTTTGTCTTGTTTCTCTTGTCTCACCGTCAATTTGTTGATGCAAGCCGTCAATCTCGCCATGGATTCCTCGTTCCCCACCAAGGATTTCTTTATCCCTTGGATCTCGCTAGTAAATTTTGCCTCCAAAAGCTCGAACTTGTCTTTTGATCTTGTCGAGGCCGCCATGGATCATTACGCACTCTGATACCAAATTGATATGAATCAAGTCAAAACTGAAATTATATTGATCAAAACAGCAAATAAAAGATAAATTGGCTACAATTCTAGGGCAACCACCCTCCCAAGACGCCGATAAGCGAGGACGTCCGCACTCTCCTAAAGATCCCTCGAAGAACTCTCGAAGAACTCTCACAAAATATCAATACTAAGCATAAACCTAAATGACGGCTAGCTCTAGCTTAAGAATAAAACCCCGTTCTAATCTAATTACTAGTTTGCCATTAACATATAATTAAAGATAGAGGGTCGAAAACACCCCTAAGGTGCGGCCTCCCCTTGCGCGCGTGGCTGCTCGCGGGCCCTCCTCCGTGTATACACGCGGATCTATCATTACAAAAATAACAGGGGGTTGGGTTTGTGTGTGTCTCGTGAGGGTGGTTTCAGTTATGGAAATTTGACCAATAAAAAAAGTTTAGTGTATATAAGCAACTTTTATATGCATAAAATAGCAGGGGCCGCTTAGCTAAGATCATTGTAAAAGCTAATCTCCCCCTTTCTTACATGAATACTTCACGTGAGAGAAGCATAGCGAAAAAATAACAGCATGCCACACACATCAGCAGAAACCATAACCAATTAGCTTGTATACATCTGATCTATGAGAATTTTTCACATTTTGTTTGTCAATCTTATGTTAGAAATTAGAGAAAAATACCTTTATAGGTTCTATATTATAAACAATAAATAGTTCATGTTAACCTACAGTTTCGTAACTTTCAAACTTGATATGGAATTTGCACTAGGCTGCATAACACGTTGATAACCTATCCTCAACCAGAACGTCAAGGGTTAAGACAACTTTAGTTGATAAAAGGAAAATGCTATCCATAAGTACATGCAGCGCTAGCAAAGCAGCCTCATCAATTACAGAGACGAGAAAATGCAATATTAAGTCATTAACCGTAGCATTTTCCTTCTGCGTTAAGAATTCTGCATGTGTTTCCCGCACCCCTTTGGCCTCATCCATTTTACTGGGATGAAAACCATCATATTGAGTAATTCATAATGGCATTTTTCATAATCTATGATATATGTGTACATGGGCAGCCTCATTCAATCACTCTTTTTCTCACAAACATGTATGATCTACCAAATAATGCGGTACCACAATGCATGATGCCATACGTACAAGAGTGTAATAATACCGAGAACTGACAGCCATTCTAATTATATGACTACACAACATTAGCATGAGACGAAAAAATAAGGAATGATCACCAAAAAATGCTGAACAACAAAGCATGTCTAACAATATGCATGCTGTGGAAGGAAAACCATGTACACTGGAAGGGGAAAGAATGTGGTGGGGGAAAATGGGGAGACTTACCCAGGGATCTGATAGGATGTTGGGCCTCTTACTTGAGAATGATGCCCCTGAGAATCTGACGATCACTAACTCTAACGTCTCGCAAGAGAATAGTTTTCAGACCTCACGCCAGGCAAATAAGCCCACTCTCGCACCTTTCATGCTCACGATTTAAATAGCAAACAAATTTACACAAATTTTATTCATTCATTCACTTTATCTAAAATAAAACAAGAAGTGATGCCATTATATAGGCTTACAACTTAATCAGACTCCATCCACAACCGACGTGGGACTAAACAACAAAAAATAAAAGAATAAAATTAAAAGATGACTTAAACTTCTTCTTAAAACACTCAAATAACAAATCAAAGACTCAAAAACCACAAATGCTAGATGGACTCAAATACTAGTAAAAATAATCCGAATGCAAATTGGATTGCATCGTTCTCTTCGGCTTTAAAAATTTTACCATCTGATAAATGGTGATAAAAAGAACATAACCCGGCAGCTCCATGATAGTATACATGTAGGAGAAGTAATCAATGTGATACGATTCGCTTGGATCAATCACGCAAATCGATTTAAAGTGGAAAAATTAAAAAGAGGGAAATATTTTTAGGGTTTTGGGATTAGAGAAACAAGAGGAATCAAGTAGAAAAAAGCCTCTTTCGAAAGGAGACTTGCTCTCCGAGCTTTTGATTGAACGGAATAAAAGCCTAAAGATCCTTTACTAAGGATGCCCAAGAGTTTCTCAACAATCTAAGCATAAGCAAATACAATGGGGGCTAGCCCTAATAAAGAGAAAGAGTGGATTTACTAATTTGGCCTAGAGTGACCAAAATACCCCTAAAGCTAATAATAACTAATTGACGCCTCCCCGTCTCCTCCTGCGCACGTAAGTGATCGTAGGTGGTCTCTCCACGTCCGTCGCACGTGATGCGGCATGGTCCGCATCAATACCCCCCGTAGAAGAGCCACTTTGTCCTCAAGGTGGAAGTTCGGAAACTGCTCCCGAACAACGTCGAACGCCTCCCACGTGGTATCGCAGTCTGGCAATCCCGCCCAATGTATCAATACCTCCTGCCGACGCCCCGGACCCTGGCGCACTGCCCTGACGTCCAGCGGCTCCATCATCACCTCCATGTCCTCTGTCAGTGTCGGTGGAAGTGTGGATGACACCGTCTGCTCTCCAATGGCACGGCGAAGCTGCGAAACATGAAAAACTGGATGGATCGTCGCCGTTGTGAGTAACCTCAGTCTGTAGGCCACTTGGCCAATCTTGGCCTCAACCTCAAAGGGCCCAAAGAATCTGGCAGCTAGCTTCTCATTCCTCCTCCTCGCCACTGATCTCTGTCTGTATGGCGGCAGCTTGAGATATACCATATCTCCCTCCTAAAAGCTCACATCTCGTCGATGTCCATCTGCCTTCGCCTTCATCACCTGCTGAGCCCGTAGAAAGTGCTTCTTCAGCTCATCTAGCATCACATCCCTCTCCTCCATGTAACCCTCCACCCGCGAGACTGGTGTCTGTCTACTCCCGAATCGAATCAGCTCTGGTAGGTCTCTTCCATATAACACCCGGAAGGGGGTCGTCCCTGCTGCTGAATGGTACGAAGTATTGTACCAATACTCCGCCCAGGCCAACCAGCGGTACCACTGTCGCGGTGTCTCCGATGCAAAACATCGCAGATACGTCTCTATACTGCGATTAACCACATCTGTCTGCCCGTCTGTCTGGGGGTGATAGGCGGTACTCCTCTTCAACAACGTTCCCTGTACCCGGAACAACTCCCGCCAAAACCCGCTCAAAAACACCTGGTCCCGGTCAGACACTATAGACCCAGGGATCCCATGCAACCGTATCACCTCCCGAGTAAACGTTGTGGCCACCAAAACTGCTGTGTACGGGTGTTTCAGCGGTATGAAATGTGCGTACTTACTCAGTCTGTCCACCACTATGAAAATCACCGAGTACCCCTCCGACCTGGTTAATCCCTCGATGAAGTCCATGGTCACCTCCTCCCACACTCGCTCAGGCAGAGCGAACGGCTGCAACAACCCTGCAGGCGCCATAGCCATGTACTTGTGACGCTGGCAGACATCACAAGCCGCCACCAAGAGGGCGATCGCCTTCTTCATCCCTGACCGGCGCCCCGTTTACGGTATGGGCGCGGTGTCGTTTTACCGCAAGTGCACGGTTAGTGTAGGGTGCGGGTTTATCGAACTCAGGGAGGTGGATGGCTTGAATGGTTACTAGCCTCACCTAGGTTGTGTGCTAGCTACGCGGATGATATGGGTGAAGTGTAGAAATAAAAGAAAGAAATGAAAAAAATGACACGAAATGAATCCCCGCTAACGCGGGCTAGAGCACTCATGACACTTGACATTTGACTTGACCCAGGGTGAGACATTGCCCCAAAAGGTGGTACCTAGCGTCCATGGCCCGATATTCCGGTCGGTGCCAAGCACGCTAGGCCTACCCGGTTCCGGACGGTGGGCATTCCCATGTCCATTAACACCTTCCGCAACCGGGAGCATTAAGGCCACAATGATATCTCCCAACACTTCGTCCAAGCCGTTCCCACGCGCGAGGACTCCATGTCTACACTAGGGGCGTGAGCTATGGCTAGGGAGTCAACCGCCAAGTTTATTCCCCCTTGGCCCGACGGTCAGAGGCGGTCTTTCTCCCGCCAATGACAATGAAACACCCCCGCGTAACCCTAATGGCCAAATAAGTCAAATGTGATTTCTAGCAATACATCGAAGCGGATCTTGACTGGACAAGCACCGGACCCCAATCCCCAACACATCTAGTGTGTTGTCATACGAATTGGACCCAGATTGCTAGAAATCCCTATTGACGCATTTCATCGAACACATGCCATGCAACCAAGTCAAATGAAACAACCAAGCATCAATCCTACCCTAACCCGTATTAGGGTTCATCAATACTACTCCATGATGAAAAACATATAAACAAACAACACAAAAGACATACAAACATTCATCATGAAGCAAAAGAAATACAACACAAAAAATGGAGAACAAGAGAAAGAAATACTTATCTTGATTTTGAACCTCCAATCCAATACAAGACTTATTACAAGAGAAAACCTAATCTAACCTAATCTAAACTCACCAGAGAAAGGGGCAAAAAGCCCTAAAAACTGAGAAGAACTCCCAAAGTCGTGCCCCAAAATCCTATTTAAAAGCCCTAAAAACTCTTAACAGTTCGGGTCCGAAACCCACTCAAAACTGTCAAAACAGGCCCACCTGATCGGGTGAAAACTCACCCGATCGGGTGGAATAAACAGAGAGCACGAAACTGCTGAAATTGACTTCAACCGATCGGTTGGACTTCCAACCGATCGGTTGAAGTGAAATTTCAGACAACAGCCAATTTCAGCACATAGCTACGCTCAGAAAATTCCAGAAAAATCTAGAAAAATCGGATTTGGGCATGCGACCTATCGTTGGAAAGCTAACGACGATACCGACGCTAGAAAAATAAGAGATCACCCAAAATCCCTTTGGAATGATAGCAGATCTTCAATGAGTGCATCAACAGCGCGCAAAGGCGGAAGAAAAGGCCACCCGATCGGTTGAAACATCAACCGATCGGGTGAGCCGCTTGTTGCTTTGGCCATCGGGCTTCGGGAGCTTCAACCGGTCACTGAAGAGAGCGGGTGGAGCCGTCGGTTCGATCTTTGAGGCGATGCGGCTACAGATGAACCGATCGGGTGAAGGTCACCCGATCGGTTGGAATTCAGCTCCAAATTCCCGAGAATTGGGGCGCTTGAACCGGTCACTGAACCGACCGGGTGACTTCTTGGCCGCTCCAACTTGTGTCCGGGTGGTGCACGCGTGCATCACCCGATCGGTTGGAAATGACCAACCGGTCGGGTGAGGGGCTGAAAGATGCGATCTTCGTCGTTTGACCCCCTGGATCATGCGTGACTCCTCCCGTTGCTCCGGGGACTCAGAATATCGTCGTTTTATGTCCCAAATGCTAGAAATTCCTGCAAAATACCAAAAAACACGGAAAAGCGAAAGAAAACAAGAAAATACAAGAAAACACGAGAAAACGAATAAAAGACGGCGGAAAATACGGAGAAACACGGAAGAAAACGTGCGTAAATATATGAAATATAAACGCACGTCAAAATCCCCCAAGCTGAACTCTTCCTCGTCCTCGAGGAAGACGAGTGAGAGTAGGAGCTCGGAGGGGAAAAATAGAGAGAAATAGAGAAAAAGAAAACTCTATATCCTAGATCACCCGTTAGGGCCAACAAAATCAAAAATGACACACCAAGCAAGCAAACGCCAAATCACATCACTAAACCAAGGAATACGAGTCCAGACAAGTGCCGTGGGCCCACGCGGTGAAGCGCGAGTGAGTGTGGTCATGCGCTAGCAGTCCGTGTCACTATCCACGATGTGCGATAAAGCTCGATATACACAAATCCAAGGAATGACCCAAATATCAATTCAATTTGAAATTGCGGTGAATAGTAGCTCAAGCATGCATGAGAAGAGTATAAGAATAGAAGCGTATCATGCATCGGGGACTCCACAGCTAGGGACTAGGAAATCACCACACTATTGCCTAGATAATCGCTAGAAGGTCCATATGCCAAGTGTTTTCGAAAACGATGGGGGTTGAGATGATGTGGAGTAGGACACTCGGTGCAAATTCTCGCCTTCCCTTTATTCTCGGTAGATAGGAAAAATGTTCACACTTGAAATTTTTGGGTTTTGGGTATTTGTATTTTTTTGGATTTTGGGCTAAACAAAATTTTTCTTTTCTTTTCTTTTTGGGTTTTTCTTTTCTTTTCTCTTTTTTTTTTGGATTTTTGGGGTTTTGGCTATACACATGTGTACTCTCCCAAGTGGGAGAACGGTACACGACGAGGGGATTTGCACCAAGTAAAACAAAAAAGAAGTCGGAATCTAAACACTTGGGCAAAGGAAACTATTCTCGCTAAATAGAGCATGGGCTAAATGGGTTATCCTAGTCCTTAATTGTGGAATCCCGACACATGCGAAATGAAGTACACGATATATATATAGCATGCATAAGCAGACAGGGGAAATAAATACCGCATATTCAAATCGAAGCATGATAATCTAGGGGTCATTCCTGGACAGGTATATAAAGTAAAATCACAAAGTAGAAGCACACCAAACAGCTAGGCACGACGCACGACTCACAAAAAGCTAAGTGGACCCGCGATGCATGAAATGCAAGAGGACTCGATATCCTAGGGTTAGTGAATGTGATTATCGAAGCCGTGCAAGGTGTGCGTGTGATTTTCGTGGCAATTCATCATAGGGTTCATCTCTAGGAGAAAGAGATAAAAAGAAGAAAAGAAAAGGAAAAAGAAAAACACGGAGAAAAACGACTCAAATAACGAAGAAAAAGAGACAAATGACGCACGAAGTGTGACTCCCCCAAGCTGAAACTTGCATTGTCCTCAATGCAATAGTAGTGAATACGGGAGGGCAATGAAAATGTAGGGGAGTTACGCACCGACACAAAAAAATGAAAAACACAAAAAATACACGAACGAAACAGGAAATTAAAGAGAAAGACACATACAGAATAAAAGATATAAAACGCAACGAATGACTCAAAGACACAAACACACGACAACGACACACGAAAACAAGCACACAAAAGTCGATTTTCCCAAAGCTGAGCATGACAATGCTAGCAAAATGATATGATCAATGGGGATGTAGAGATATGCTAGGGGGAAAATCGGAAAAGAAAGAAATCAGAATGCAGGAGAGACAGTGCTCGTTCTCCTCGGAAGAGGATGGGGGTGAAATGATAGAAGGGCACGACATGAAGGGTTATTAAGATGCAAAAGCAAATCCTAGATACGCTCCCCTCGCTAATGAGAGGAGACGAGATTATTCAAATCTAAACTAGAAAACGGTAAATTTTTACACTACTGGATTAGGATACACCTGAGCATAAGCGGATCCAAGATCTGAAGTGGGGCAGGTAGCTGCTCTAACTGCTCCTTCTGTGGCTCCGCCAGAAGCGATGTGCCACGTGTGCCAATGGACCCAAGCAATGCACCTCCAAGCATCCCTCGTAGGTGTCCACCTGTGACCTACCTCGTAGGTGTCCACCTGTGACCTGCAAAGGACGAGGTGCATTAGTCCATGGCAAGAAATTATTTCCCAAAATAAATGTATCCCAGAGATAATCGTCAACATGAGATGGAAAAATAATAAAAGGGTGACGAATACTCCCTGAGAATGGGTCGCTATCCTCTGTACTAGCGATGACCAAATCCTCGCTCTCCATGAGAAGTGGCTCTCCAGGTAGTGACGCACCGCATCATACCTCAAGGGAAGTAGATCCTGTGTCCTGCGAGAGATATGGCGTGTCAAAAATATACGAGTTAAAGAAATAGGAGGTGAAAAGCGAGACTCAAATGTGGAGTGAGAGTGAGTATGAAAATCTCCCTGAATAGGGGCAATATGCTCAAGTAGATGCTCAGCCGCAGAAGAAGTGGAGCGTGACGGTAGAGGTAGATGTGGCTCGGGCTCCATGAAGTGGATGATCGTATCCAAGCCCTCATGCACATCCTCCTCGACGATATGCTCATGCTCCTCCATCTGCCCGATGTCCTGAATGACATCCTCATGGTTGACCACCGACCAAGGAGGAAGCTGTGACAGAGATGGCTGTGGAGGTGGATGTGGAGCGGACCCCTCGTATGTGGTTGTGGTGTCCTCGTCCTCACGCACATCCTCCTCGTCGGTATGCATAATCTCTGTAAACTCCTCAGTGCTCTCATAGGACTCATGTGGGGTATCCAAATCAAGACAAGAAATCTCTCCCACAGATCCTAGATAAATCTCCCCATCCTCACTATCATCATCAAAAAATGCTTCGTCATCCAAGTGATAGTGATGGAAAAATGGGGTATCGGCTTGAGATGTGTCTATGGTGGCCGATGGCATGGTGGTCTCAACCATGAAAGTGGGTATATCCTCTCCTTCATCCCCTCTCCTCGGTGTCGGCTCGGTGATTGGTACCATTAAGTTTTGTAATATTTGGCCTTGGTTAAACATGGCACTTTCAAGGAGAGACACGAGGCTTGATTCTTCTTGTGTTTGTGGAGGGGTATAAGGTTGAGGAAATGGATGGGAGGTGTTTGGGCTAAGGTTGTGGGAAAATGTTTGGCCTTGGTGTAGGGGGAGGCTCTCGAGCGTAAATGGGCAATCATAATACACATGCCCCGCCATCCCACAAGTCTCACAAACCACAACCGAATAAGGATCGTATCCTCCCATCTGAGCATCGAAATTTGATCTCCACATGATTACACCAAAGATACTTGGACAACAAAAATAAGAAAACTAGAGAGGAGCGTCAATAGTACAAGAAAATAACAAAAAGATAATATAATGGTGGGGGAAAAATTTCTTGGTTATTGAATATTTTTTTCTTAAAAAAAGAAATTTTTTTTGGTGTTTTATGCGTAGTCTAACGAACCCAAGCTAAGCTAATATCAAACCGAACGCCTCCCCGGCAACGGCGCCAAAAACTTGACCGGCGCCCCGTTTACGGTATGGGCGCGGTGTCGTTTTACCGCAAGTGCACGGTTAGTGTAGGGTGCGGGTTTATCGAACTCAGGGAGGTGGATGGCTTGAATGGTTACTAGACTCACCTAGGTTGTGTGCTAGCTACGCGGATGATATGGGTGAAGTGTAGAAATAAAAGAAAGAAATGAAAAAAAAGACACGAAATGAATCCCCGCTAACGCGGGCTAGACCACTCATGACACTTGGCATTTGACTTGACCCAGGGTGAGACATTGCCCCAAAAGGTGGTACCTAGCGTCCATGGCCCGATATTCCGGTCGGTGCCAAGCACGCTAGGCCTACCCGGTTCCGGACGGTGGGCATTCCCATGTCCATTAACACCTTCCGCAACCGGGAGCATTAAGGCCACAATGATATCTCCCAACACTTCGTCCAAGCCGTTCCCACGCGCGAGGACTCCATGTCTACACTAGGGGCGTGAGCTATGGCTAGGGAGTCAACCGCCAAGTTTATTCCCCCTTGGCCCGACGGTCAGAGGCGGTCTTTCTCCCGCCAATGACAATGAAACACCCCCACGTAACCCTAATGGCCAAATAGGTCAAATGTGATTTCTAGCAATACATCGAAGCGGATCTTGACTGGACAAGCACCGGACCCCAATCCCCAACACATCTAGTGTGTTGCCATACGAATTGGACCCAGATTGCTAGAAATCCCCATTGACGCATTTCATCGAACACATGCCATGCAACCAAGTCAAATGAAACAACCAAGCATCAATCCTACCCTAACCCGTATTAGGGTTCATCAATACTACTCCATGATGAAAAACATATAAACAAACAACACAAAAGACATACAAACATTCATCATGAAGCAAAAGAAATACAACACAAAAAATGGAGAACAAGAGAAAGAAATACTTATCTTGATTTTGAACCTCCAATCCAATACAAGACTTATTACAAGAGAAAACCTAATCTAATCTAATCTAAACTCACCAGAGAAAGGGGCAAAAAGCCCTAAAAACTGAGAAGAACTCCCAAAGTCGTGCCCCAAAATCCTATTTAAAAGCCCCAAAAAACTCTTAACAGTTCGGGTCCGAAACCCACTCAAAACTGTCAAAACAGGCCCACCCGATCGGGTGGAATAAACAGAGAGCACGAAACTGCTGAAATTGACTTCAACCGATCGGTTGGACTCCCAACCGATCGGTTGAAGTGAAATTTCAGACAACAGCCAATTTCAGCACATAGTTGCGCTCAGAAAATTCCAGAAAAATCTAGAAAAATCGGATTTGGGCATGCGACCTATCGTTGGAAAGCTAACGACGATGCCGACGCTAGAAAAATAAGAGATCACCCAAAATCCCTCTGGAATGATAGCAGATCTTCAATGAGTGCATCAACAACGCGCAAAGGCGGAAGAAAAGGCCACCCGATCGGTTGAAACATCAACCGATTGGGTGAGCCGCTTGTTGCTTTGGCCATCGGGCTTCGGGAGCTTCAACCGGTCACTGAAGAGAGCGGGTGGAGCCGTCGGTTCGATCTTTGAGGCGATGCGGCTAATGATGAACCGATCGGGTGAAGGTCACCCGATCGGTTGGAATTCAGCTCCAAATTCCCGAGAATTGGGGCGCTTGAACCGGTCACTGAACCGACCGGGTGACTTCTTGGCCGCTCCAACTTGTGTCCGGGTGGTGCACGCGTGCATCACCCGATCGGTTGGAAATGACCAACCGGTCGGGTGAGTGGCTGAAAGATGTGATCTTCGTCGTTTGACCCCTTGGATCACGCGTGACTCCTTCCGTTGCTCCGGGGACTCAGAATATCGTCGTTTTATGTCCCAAATGCTAGAAATTCCTGCAAAATACCAAAAAACACAGAAAAGCGAAAGAAAACATGAAAATACAAGAAAACACGAGAAAACGAATAAAAGACGGCGGAAAATACGGAGAAACACGGAAGAAAACGTGCGTAAATATATGAAATATAAACGCACGTCAATCCCCTGCCAGTAAACCTCTCGGGACATCCGCATGTAAGTCTGCTGCACCCCGGAGTGTCCCCCGATCCCTGAACTGTGGAACTCCTGAAAGAGTACTGATATGAAGGTCGACCTCCGCGGTAAGACCAACCGCCCTTGGTACAACAGCCTGCGCCCCTCCAAAGCGTATCCCTTCGGCGCCTCCCCGCCGCCCGGTAATCGCTCCCTGATCTGCCGCAGCTCTTGGTCGGTCTCTGCCTCCTGTAACATGGGCTCTCCGTCAAGCCACATTGGTAACGAGAGTGCCCTCAGGTGCACTCCCTCCTCTCGTCGAGACAAGGCGTCAGCCGCCTTGTTCTCCAACCCGGGCATGTACTCAATGACGAACCGGTACCCCACCAGCTTCGAAAGCCATCGCTGGTGCTCCTCAATCACCAACCTCTGCTCAAGTAGGTACTTGAGGCTCCTCTGGTATGTCCTGACCACGAACTCTCTCCCAAATAGGTACGGCCGCCACTTCTGCACCGCTAACACTATCGCCGTCAACTCTCTCTCGTACACCGACTTTAGCCGGGCTCTAGCAGAAAGCACGTGGCTGTAGTACGCTACAGGCCGCCCCAACTGCATCAACGCCGCCCCCGTCTCTACCACAAACGCCATGCTGAAATCAGGCAGCACCAGCACCGGGGCCGTAGTCATGGCCACCTTCAAGGCCTCAAAGGACTTGGTTGCTTCCTCCCCCCAAGCGAATCCATCCTTCTTCAAAAGGTCAGTAAGCGACCGTGCAATCGTGCTGTACCCCCTCACGAACTTCCGGTAGTAGCCCGTCAGCCCAAGAAAACTCCGCAACGCCCTCAAAGAAGTAGGCACTGGCCAGTCCAACATGGCCTCTATCTTTGCCCTATCCGCCGCTACTCCCCCCGCCGACACCACGTGCCCAAGGTACTCTATCTGCCGCTGGCCGAAGCTACACTTCTTCCGGTTCGCATACAACTGTTGCGCCCCCAGCTCTTGGAAGACTGTCTCCAAATGCCCCAAGTGATCCTCCATAGTCCTGCTGTAAACCAAGATGTCGTCGAAGAAAACCAAGACGAACTTCCTCAAGTACGGCTGAAATACCTCGTTCATCAAGGCCTGGAAGGTGGAGGGAGCATTCGTCAAGCCGAAAGGCATGACAAGAAACTCGTAGTGCCCCTCATGTGTGCGGAACGCCGTCTTCGGCACGTCCTCGGGCCTCATCAGGATCTGGTGATAACCCGCCTTCAAGTCGATCTTCGAGCTATGCTATCAAGGCGTCGACTAGTCGTCGACTAGTCGAGAGTCGGTGGATGACCGACTTGAAAATTTTCAAAAGTCAGGAGGTGAGTCGGGCACCGACTAGGCGTCGACTTGGTCCGACTTTTTGACCGATTTGGTCCGACTTTTGGTCCGACTTAGGCCGACTTTTTCAGCATACTTCTACAATCATAATACAAGAGGGAAAATTGTTTGTCTCCCGTTCTATCTTCGTGGTAATCAAAACATTCACAGTGGATCGAGTTGAATTCCAAGAGGAAGACAAGAAGGCCTTGAAACTCTCCCCACCAAGAGATTTTCAGCAGATAACCATCAATAATGAACTCTAGAAAATGTTCTCTAAAACTACGATTGGGCACATCTGTTTCCATGCAGAGATCTCATTCTTGGCGTATAGTTTCCTGATTCTGCCGTGAATTCAACTGTTTCATTGTCTGCTTCCCTATGATCCTTTCGACTATTGGTTGTTCGCCTCCATCGCGAACCAGGTGTATACTGATTGAACTCTAATATGACAGTATCTGCAATAATATGCAGGAAAAAGATTAAAAAAATTCTGAATTTTCAAAGAATTTATCTAGGCTGGAAAATTATATGCCCAATACAAACCTAAAAAAAGAAGCAACATCTGTTACATGAAATAAAATAGGTTAACATTTGGGTGCGACTAGTCGTCGACTAGTCGCCGACTCGTTCGACTAGTCATGAGTCGGTACTTGGCCGACTCGTTGCCGACTCACGGACTTAACTGCATAGTCTTCGAGAACATAACTGCGCCATGCAGCTCATCGAGCAGCTCGTCGATCACGGGAATGGGAAATCTGTCAGCCACAGTCTCCTTGTTCAGCGCCCTATAGTCGACGCAGAACCTCCAGCTCCCTTCTTTCTTCTTCACCAACACCAACAGTACTGGTGAAGAGAAAGGACTCACACTGGGCTGGATCACTCCTGCCTGCAGCATCTCCCCGACCATCCTCTCAATCTCGTCCTTCTGCATATGAGGATATCGGTACGGCCGCACGTTCACTGGCGCTGCTCCCTCTCTCAAAACTATCGCATGCTCATGTCCCCTCTCCGGTGGTAGTCCCTGCGGGTCCTGAAAGACCTCCTGAAATCGCTCCAGCACCTGCTCAACCACCAAGGAAACCCCTGTCGACTGCTCCTGCTCCTGCTCCACTCCGACTGCACGGCACTCCACCAAGTACCTCTCTCCTTCCCTCTGTAAAGCCCGAGTAATGGCCTTGAAGGCCACCAACGAAAAGCATAAGGTGGGGTCCCCTGTAAGTACCACCGTGCGGTCACCCTCCTCAAACTCCATCCTGAGACGTTTCCAGTTCACCCGCACGTCCCCTAACTTCTTCAGCCACTGCACACCCAGAATGATATCGACATTCCCCAGCTCCAGGGGTAAGAAATCCTCCATAATCGGCACCCCCTGCAAGGTCAGACACAACCCCTTGCAGAGCCCCTTGCTCTCCTCCATCTTCCCAGTTCCCAACAACACAGTGAACTTCTCCATGGTGCTCAATTGCAGCCCATGCCGCTCCACCACTCGGCTAGAGATGAAATTGTGGGTGGCCCCACTGTCTATCAGCACAGTCACCGCCATATCGCCCAACCGCCCTGACAACTTCATGGTGTGGTTCGGTGTGAACCCCACCACGGAATTCAGGGAGACCTCCGCGAAGTCTAGGTGAGACTTCTCCTCCTCCTCGAGTGGCTCCACCCCGGACTCCTCCTCGTCATCCCTACACTCCTCATCCGGCACCATGGTAATCTGTAGCAGGCGGCTCGCACATCTGCGTCCAGGGGTGAACTTCTCATCGCAACGAAAACACAACCCCTTGGCACGCCTCTCCCTCACCTCCGCCTCCGTCATTCGTCGTCCAAGAGTAGCGGGACGAGTCTCTCCCCTCGCCTCTGGTGCACCGGCAGGTGCCCTCGGTACTGTCGCTGCTGGCGTGGGTCGGGAATTTGGGGTCCCCCAAGTCCCACGTATCCTCCTCTCCTCCGTATGTTTCTCCTCCGCCTTTTGCGCGAGGCGAATCAGGTCATCCAAGCCCCCCGGGCTCTGCATCCTCAGCTCAGCTCGAATAGAGGGTTTGAGCCCCCCATGAAGTTTCCCATGAGCGCCTCCTCCGTGACCCCAGACACTCGGCCCAACAGTAGCTCGAACCTCCTGACAAAGTCCCACACTGTTCCCTCCTGCCTGAGCACCCGGAGCTGCTCGTAAAAATCTCCCACGGGGTCTCCTGGAATCGGTCCAGCAAGTAGACTGTCAAATCCACCCAGGAGTAAAACGGGCTACGTGCGACCTTCCACCGGTACCATGCTAAGGCCTCTCCCTCAAAATAGATGCCCACCGCCTTCAGGACCTCCTCCTCGGTAAATCCCATCGTCTGGAAGTACCTCTCCGCTCTGTAGATCCACCCATCGGGATCGCTCCCCTCAAACACGGGCATCTTCAGCTTCTTCAGCCGCCTATCGGCGTGGAACTCTGCTTCTCCCCGTCTCTTTTGGTCCCAACGCCTATCTCTGTGGTCCCTGAGGGGATCGTAGTCCTCATCTGCATACTCGTCCTCCGGCCACAAGGGTCTACCGTCTGGTCCCAGCCCATGGGGTCCCCCAAAAGCTGCAGTAGCTGGTCGCTGCCCTCCTCGACCCCCGAATTGACCCCCCGGCCCTCGACCTCGCCTCGGAAATACCCCAGTGCCCTCCCGAAGACCTCCTCCTGCTGGCCGCCTCCTGTCGACAGCCCCTAGGACTTCTTCCGCTACCGCTGGAACCCCCAGGGGCCAATCGGAGCCCCTGGGGTCTCGCCCGCCCCCACCCGCCTGCGCGCGGCCCCCCAGCGTCCATTCGGGGGCCGCGCGGGGCCTCGGCCATTGCGGCGGGGCCGCGCCGCCCCCGGAATGGGCTCGCGACCCCCCGGGGGGTTCGCCGGCCCTGGCCGACCCCCTGGGGGGTTCGCCGGGCCTGGGTGACCCTCTGGGAGGGTTCCCAGGTCCCGTCGCCCCCCGCGCGCGCTGTCGCGGCTGCCCCTTTCGTCGCCGTCGCCCGGTTTCGTGACCTCCGAGGTCCCGGCTGTTGTAAACTGCGCCGCCACCCTTGCATCTCACGCCCTTAACTCTTGAACTTCCAGATCTGAGTCATCTTCCTCCTCCGTCCAAGATTTCTTCCCCTTTCCCTTAACTAGGGTTTGTAAAATCTCCATGATTTTAATTTGATTTGCTTCACTTTTTGCATACTTCTCTTCTTGGGCGCGGTTGTTTTCCTCTATCCTCTTCTCAAGTCGATCGCTCATCGTCTCCATCCTGGTTCCGATCTCCTTGGTGATTTCTTCATGTGGGGCTTGAAGCTTCTCCTCGATGGTGGCTCTCGTGCCTTGCGCCATTGGATCTTAGGAGCTCTGATACCAATTGATACGATCCGCTTGGATCGATCACGCAAATCGATTTAAAGTGGAAAAATTAAAAAGAGGGAAATATTTTTAGGGTTTTGGGATTAGAGAAACAAGAGGAATCAAGTAGATAAAAGCCTCTTTCGAGAGGAGACTTGCTCTCCGAGCTTTTGATTGAACGGAACAAAAGCCTAAAGATCCTTCACTAAGGATGCCCAAGAGTTTCTCAACAATCTAAGCATAAGCAAATACAATGGGGGCTAGCCCTAATAAAGAGAAAGCGTGGATTTACTAATTTGGCCTAGAGTGACCAAAATACCCCTAAAGCTAATAATAACTACTTGACGCCTCCACGTCTCCTCCTGCGCACGTAAGTGATCGTGGGTGGTCTCTCCACGTCCGCCGCACGTGATGCGGCATGGTCCGCATCACAATGCTGCTGACGAATGGTTAGCATTAAGCTTCTCTGAAATATTCAACTTAGTCGTATCAAGAACAATCCCCGGTTGAGCTCGTCAAGAATACATAAAATGTGTGCAAAACCTCTTTCCAGGCTCAAGGATGAACATCTTCAAACAAACTCAAGCCATAGTATCATTCATAATTACAAATTTATGCAAATTTCTATTTGATTTTACAACAAACTTATGGGTATTACAGTTAATTGCAAGAATTTCAAAAGTCTCGGGATATAATGCATTCAGTGATATGCATGATTATCAAAAATGCAGTGGATCCATGATCAAAACCTAACTCTAGTGAACCCAGAACCATATGGTAAAATAACTGAGTTAGTGACTTATTACGAACTAACATATAATTCTGATTTTCAGCTATACTTTTGGATCAACGAGAAGTCAACACAATTTTCTTTCCTTCAAGTATAAATGTATGTGCCAGCTCTTCTAGAATATGAAATATCTAAGTTATACAGACATCCTACCTAGCAGCATCTATTGGTACAGTATCACATCAGATGTGATTTTGTTAGCTTTAAAACTGGGTAGGTATTAGACAACATTGGGTAACAACCTGCGAATTATCAACATGACATTATAAGGCTGCAAGTAAGGTTCATCTTTAAGTCTAATCTTCTTTATAACTAACTTAGTGACTAAATTCATAAACCATATCAGTTAATTATCAGTCTAAAAGAATACCCCTAATTTTAAAGTAGGTAAAAAACAAATATCATTCGCCAATCTTTATCAATCCTAGATGCCATGGATTGACACATAATAATAAGCAAATAGGCCCAGACTCTTCTAAATCATCATCATCATTAGCATCAGGGGAGTAGGTATGTGTTGCTTGCCATGGGCAGCTACCCAGGGCAAGAAAAACAAATTTTTTTATATTTGTGCTAATTTGCTCACTGTACATCCAAGCACATGGGTTTTCACGAAGAAATGTTTTTGCCAGTTTGCATGGAAGTTGCCATGCATTAAAGATGAAGAGAAGTCAGCTTCTTATCATTCTCTCTCTCCATCTCTCATGCACAAACATAATGCATTGAAGAACTATATAACCTAAACTTTCTCACATAGGAAGATTAAAGCTAATGGTTACACATGTACTATGTAATATGCAACATAGAAGTGCTTATGCAATGTGATGTGCCCAGGGTCGCAGGTACATACTTCTTGCCCTGGGCAAGAAGAACAATTTTTTAATATACACACAATGAAATATAATCATACATTTGGCATGTTTCATGATCAATGTGTTGAAATGCATTTCTCTCACTTCTTCTCTCATTCTCCCTTTTCATTCTTTTCTCGCTATTTACGGATTCTCGATTGCACCATGCATGATCAGTAAATGAAGTCGTTGCATGCAAAATATTTGCTAAGTACTAATTCTCAAACATCTACAAATGCTAACAAAATGGTCCACACATTTTCTTCAGAATTTTGCTTTGGCTATATGATTGTGTCAAAGTCCTTGAATGAGCATGTTGTAGATATGATACATATAGGGAAATATATCATAACTTTGCAACTTAGGGTGATTTTCAATCCAACCTTATCCATTGTGACGGATTCTGACATTCATGCAATAAATACAGACTACTATCAAGCAACAATCGCTTCTCTATAATGTTCTACATCTCTAGACGAGTTGTAGGTCCAATGCATATTTTCAAACTGCCTAATTTGGCTCTTATTGATCCAACGCTGATGATCGTCTACCCAATGATCAATCTTCTACAAAATGATCCATTTCTACTAACACTTGGTTTACAATTGCAAATGTGTTTCTTGGTTGTCTTTTTTAGATGCGAATAGAATTGCTTTGCATGCAATATAAATATTATGTGTCATTCCTTTATAATGGTAAGGGAAACCAATGTTGGGAAGTCTAAAATTGATTTTTTATTATTTTTTATTTAATTTTTTTTGCATTACATGGTTAATTGGTTACATTTTGCTTTGCTTTGCTTTTTTCTTTTTAAATGAAAACCCTCTCAGTTAAGTATTTTGCTTATTGTTTTTTATTTCAAACTTTATGCAGGCTTTTGAGGATTGTATCTACTATCTAGTTATTAGAATTGAATCATCACTATTTGCTTTGTAATTCATTAATTTCAAAAAATTGGTTACATTTTTGCATTATACAGGTTGCATTTTACAACAGCAGATTGTATTATTTAAATTTTATTTTTTTTGTTTTGATATTTTTAAACTTATTACTTACAACATATTTATTTTTGCCCAGGGCAACAAAAAATCCTAGTTATGCCACTGATTATCCCTTCTGATGAACCTCGAGTATTTCATCATCATTACAAATCTTTCTCACACATGTAAGCTCCTATTAATCCTGAGTAGCAAAATGATCAAAATCATGATATTTAAGACATTGTAATCCTTTTGATTTTTGTTGTGCTGGTCCGTTAAATTTAGCATTTTTGTTTCTCCTTAATAGCAATACTTTCAAACTTAGTCGCATTCTCAATTGAAGGCTTAGGTTGCTCCACAGCTAAATTTAATGATTATTGCACATTATTCGCATTGTATATTTAACACCTAATGCATGCTCTTAAATCAGAACGAAACCTAACAAAGGTATATCATGTATTCGTGAAGTTCACTTCTAACAAGTTATTAAACTTATTCATATATTCTTCTACAGACATTCTCACTTGACGTAGATCGTTCAGTTGTTCAAGAAGGTGTTCTCTATAAGCAGTAGATAGATACTTCTAGTTAAGCTTAGTTTTCATTCCAATTCAAGACTGTATAAAGCCTAGATCTCATTCTCTCATTGTCCCTGTAATGGCCTCAAAATTTAGCAAAGTTGTTTTCCTCAATTTTTATTTTACTTTTTTCTTGTCTTCTTCTTTTTCTTTTTATGTTCCTTTCTCTCTCCTTTAGTCCACGAAGGCCTAGCCCACTTCCCCATTTCTTTTTTTTTCTTTTCTTTCCAATCACCGCTGTTATGAGATGAGTCTCATCCTCCCCTCTCGTACTCTACTTAACCCTCCTTACCCTTCGATAATTTTCATGCAATCAATTTAGGTTTTTCTCTTCCCAAAATATTTTTCGATTCTTTTCGGATTTTTCGACAGATTTCGGGGGTTTTGGCTTGATTTTGGGCTTCTCTTCTCAACTCATTTACTCCGACGAGCAAGCCGCAGTCGCACGACAGCGATGCTGCACGGCTCTCCCCCTTTCCAGACAACTTCGGTAAATCATGATGATTCTAAAAATTTGGTCTTTTAAATTTTGCTTCATCTTCTTGTTGCAATGATGTGAATTGAACAAATGGGCTTTGCCCCTTGAGGACTTTTCGGGGCTTGGCGACGACCCTCGCCGTCGCCCCCGCCGCTGCCATGCGACTTCTTTATTGTCGTAGCTGGGGTTTTTCTGAGTGGATTTTGCTCGCATGGGTCATTGGCCCTTTGCATTTGGGGCCTGACTCCTTGGCCACTTGGGCATGCGAAATGTCCATCGGGTGTTCTATTTGGGTTTTGCCCTTATTGTTGTCCTATGACCGTGGGTATTGGTGTGGTGCTGGCTGGCGTTGGCTGTGGCTGTTTGGACTGGGGTGTGACGTTTGGTTTGTTGATATGGGATTGGCTTGGTTTTGGTGTTGTTGCTTGGTGTTGGCTTGGTGTTGGTGTTGTGTTGTTGGTGTTGGCTATGGTGTTGTGGTTTGGTGTTGGTTTTGGTAGTGATGATGGATGTGGGTGTTTGGTGCTGGCTTGGCGTTGGCCATGTGTGTCAGGTGTTGATGGTGTTGGTGATCGCTGTGGGTGTTTGGTGACTGTTTGGTTGTTGATTTGAAGATGGCCGTGTGTTGGATAGTGATTGGCGTTAGTATGTGGTGTTGTTGTGTTGGGCTTGGACTTGGGCTTTGCCCTTTTACTTGTTGGACTCATAAGAGCCATGCTGGTTGAGTTACGAGCTTATGCCCAATTTACTCTTGGCTTAATTTTATGCTTACATTGAAATCATTTTGATGATCATGTTGGCTGGTAATATGAAAAGCATAAAGATATGGGCATGTGACCATTATACGATCGATGATGAAAGTTTTATGAGATCAATACAATTGTCCCTCCTCACATGTTATCCCCCAATGGTTTAAACTGTTAAAACACTTGATGCCTACTATTGATTATGCTAGAATCTCATGACATCAAAACTTAGAAATATGCTTGGTTGTGATATGATGAGAAACATGCTTTCGAACACATTGTTATTATTCATATACATGTTATTTATGTCACTTGCAAGTGGCATATTATCGATATTGAGCCTGTTGGCACAATGACTTTTGAAATTACTAGAATTACGAAACATGACTGGACTTCACTCACACAACACACCAACCATATTAACTAGTTTTGATGTTACCCGTGGACTTGCTTTAGAGACATTACCACATGAAGCATTCTTGACCAAACAGATACTGGCACCTTAGACCATCACTACACCACTATAACACTGAGAGTTGTACGCTTTAACAACACTTGGCACTTCTGACTCACTGATTTTTAAGATAACTCATATTAGAGTGTGTGCAGAAGCGACTGGAGACATGATTCTAATTAGATGACAGTATCAGGTGTTCCGACCTGGTCATGCATCTGATGTGACCCTACTAGTATAGTCAAACATAATTTTGAGTCCCTCGTTCCATACTTTGAACTCAGAGCCCCTCAAGTTCCTATTTTTGGGCTCGGCATGGGTGGGCACCTTCGTGGTACAAGGTGAACTCCTGTTTGATTAATGTACTCTCTAATACGAGTCACGGCCTAGGAATGATATAGCTGCTAGAATATTGTTACAACCATCTTTAAACTGTAAATGTTGCACGCCTGTCTTCCGTAACTTATTTCCAGTTCCTGCTTATTTTCAGTCATGCATGTCTTTTGTAACTTATTTCCAGCTCCTACTTATTTTTCCAGTTCCTGCTTATTTTCAGTCATGCCAATCTTTCATAACTTATTTCCAGTTCCTGCTTATTTTCAATCATGCTCATATACACGGTTTTTAATTTCAAATTCTAGAATTATTGGCACCGTTTGGTGCCACTTAGATAGAGGAGGTCGCAACATTTGACTCTGACTTTGCTGTGGGCAACACAGACTTTTAAGTGTGAGGTTGTGAGCGTATTTATCATGCATTTTCCTTTATATATTTGAGAGAGTATCGTAATCGTACCGTATCAGACTTGTATTTTCTCTGTATTAATTAATGAGAATTTCTGTATGAGTATTTTGGTACATCTCTGCCCCTAGGAGAGTGTGAGACCGCGACAAGGGGTTGAGGGTAGTCGCCCCCCTCCCCGATGAACCCTAGGGGCGACCGAACCCGATTGGGGGCGGGGGCCAGCGCCTGCCCTGGAGGAAGGCCGGCAGGGCCGGTCGAACCATGTCGGCCACCGGCAGGGTCGGCCGACCCTGTCGGGCCCACCGAAAGGCCTGTCGGGCCATTGGCAGCCCCGGCAGGGCCTGCCGGAGGCCCGACAGGCAGCGGCGGACCCCTAGCAGCTGCCAAGGGTGTTCGCCGAGCCTCCCAGCCACCTACCAGCGTATCCCATTCTTCCACCGCGACGTCCGAGGCACGAGGAGCAGTTTCATGGGCCCCGGAGTTTTCTGGACATGGACATGCAGGGGTCTACTACCACGGGGACGACAGAATGGGCAGAAATCATTATGACGAAGGCGTGGAAGCGTACATATGTGAATTTGGTGCTGGTGAAGGATGGAAAGATTACGGGGGACATGCAAAAGGCCCGCGAGGGAACTATGGAGACCACGGTGGAGGGCCACATGGAGGATATGCGACGCAGAACGAGAGGTGGCAACATTATCACCAGCACGGGCGTGAAGAGGGTAGGCCAGACCATGGACATTTTGGGGTGATGGCAGGTTAAGGAAACTTAAGATGCACGTGTTCGATGGGGAGGATCCGCATGTGTGACTGTTTCGGGCTGAGAGGTATTTCGCTGCACATGACGGAGGCCCAGAAGTTGGAGGCAACAGCCATATGTATAGAGGGGATAGCCTTGGGGTGGTATCAGTGGAAAGAGAGTAGACATCATTTTTGCAGTTGGGAGGAGCTTAAGGATCTCATTTTGGAGAATTTTTGGGATCTCCGGGGCGGAGGCGCTGGCCACGGCCCCCAATCGGGTTCGGCCGTCCCCTAAGGTTCATCTGGGAGGGCCGACTACCCTCGACCCCTCGTCGCGGTCTCACGCTCTCCTCGATCCTCCAGGGTTCTTCACCATCCTCTTTGAAGTATGATGCATCTAGTAATTGGAGGGAGGGGTATTTGAGTAAAATAACAAATGTGGGTGTTTTTCTATTTAAGGGGGTTGAGCCGGCCCTAATTGGGATGCAAAAATTGTGAGAGTTATTTCTTTTATTTCCTTAGATCAATTGTATTAGGATTTTCCTATTTTCCTCTAGATTAATTCTTATCTAATTGCTATTTCATTTCGTAGTCGTTAAATTAACGAGTAGGCTCTTTTTAGCATTAAATAGTTATTTTCAGATCTAGGTTTGCACGCATCAATTGGTATCAGAGCGATAGATCCAGGCGACCACAAGCAATGAGAAGAGGCTCGATCGGTTGGAAGAAAAGATTCTGTCCAAATATGAGGGATGTAGCGACGGATCGAATCAAGAGTTGGAGGGGAGGATTATGGAGGCGTGCCGTCAGTTAGCAGAGGATTTAGCAAAGATCAATCGTCGCTACCAGGAGGATTTGGCTGAGAACGCTCGTCGCTACCCTTCCCCGGCGAAGGCAAAAATAGATCTGAAGATTTCAAGCCCAGATCCACCATATTCAGATCCAGATCTGAAATTTTCAGATCCAGATCTGAAATCTGCAGATCCAGATCTGAAACGACGAGAGGCGCTCCTATCGACAGCAAAACTAGGAGGGGCGCTCCTACAGAGTATTCCCGAGAGGCTGCAGCCCCTCTTGAAACCCACAGTGGTGCTGCCGCCCTTCCTGGGGCCTCCAGGGGGCTGCCGCCACTACTGCAGGGGCTGCCGCCCCTCCTGGAACCCCAAGGAGGGCTGGAACCTCCAGGAGGGCTGCCGCCCCTCCTGCAGGGGCTGCCGCCCCTCCTGCAGGGGCTGCCGCCCCTCCTGGAGCTTCCAGGGGGCAACCGCCCCTCCTGCAGGGGCTGCCAGGGGGGATGTCGCCCCTCCGGTAGCACCCAGGGAGGCCGCCGCCCCTACTACAGGGGCTGTCGCCCCTACTGCAGCCCCGAGGGAGGCTACCGCCACTCCTAGAGCCCTCACGGGCGCGTCTGGCCCTTCAACATCGACGACGAGGCCCCCGAGACGCCGGACAGTGAGAATTTGACTTTGGACAGCGAGAATTTGACTTTTTGGGCCCAAAACAGTGGGCGACGGCTCGTCCAGCAGTGCAACGATGACGACGACCATCCAAAGTATTTGTGGGGGCCCGACGACGCTTTCTAGATCCCGCCTTGGCCCGACGATATTTTCCGGATGTCGTTGAAAGCGGTGGGGATCACTCTCATCCGTTTGACCCGGGAGGAGGATTGCAATCGACCGGGTAGAACGGATGGCCCACGGACATCATGCACCAGCTTGAGGACAATGTGGATTTTCAAGGACAGTGTAGTGATGCGGCTAGTAATTGGAGGGAGTGATATTTGAGTAAAATAACAAATAGGGGCGTTTTTCTATGTAAGGGGGTTGAGCCGGCCTTAATTGAGATGCGAAAATTGTGAGAGTTATTTCTTTTATTTCCTTAGATCAATTGTATTAGGATTTTCCTATTCTCCCCTAGATTAATTCTTATCTAGTTGCTATTTCATTTCGTAGTCGTTAAATTAACGAGTAGCCTCTTTTTAGCATTAAATAGTTATTTTCATATCTAGGTTCGCACGCATCAATAGTGATGCGGCTAGTAATTGGAGGGAGGGGTATTTGAGTAAAATAACAAATGGGGGTGTTTTTCTATTTAAGGGGGTTGAGCCGGCCCTAATTGGGATGCGAAAATTGTGAGAGTTATTTCTTTTATTTCCTTAGATCAATTGTATTAGGATTTTCCTATTCTCCCCTAGATTAATTCTTATCTAGTTGCTATTTCATTTCGTAGTCGTTAAATTAACGAGTAGCCTCTTTTTAGCATTAAATAGTTATTTTCAGATCTAGGTTCGCACGCATCAATTGGTATCAGAGCGGTAGATTCATGGCGACCACAAGCAATGAGGAGAGGCTCGATCGGTTGGAAGAAAAGATTCGGTCCAAATATGAGGGATGTAGCGACGGATCGAATCAAGAGTTGGAGAGGAGGATTATGGAGGCGCGTCGTCAGTTAGCGGAGGATTTGGCAAAAAGATCGATCGTCGCTACCAGGAGGATTTGGCGGAGAACGCTCGTCGCTACCCTTCCCGGCGAAGGCAAAGATAGATCAGAAGATTTCAAGCCCACAAATCTGAAATTTTCAGATCCAGATCTAAAATCTGCAGATCCAGATCTGAAACGACGAGAGGCGCTCCTATCGACATCAAAACTGGGAGGGACGCTCCTACAGAGTATTCCCGAGGGGCAGCCGCCCCTACTGCAGGGGCTGTCGCCCCTCTTGGAACCCCCAGGAGGGCTTCCGCCCCTCCAGGAGCACCCAGGGGGGCTGCCGCCCCTCCTGGGGGTTCCAGGGGGGCTGCCGCCCCTCCTGGAGCCCCCATGGGCGCGTCCGGCCCTTCAACATCGACGACGAGGCCCCCGAGAAGCCGGACAACAAGAATTTGACTTTTTGGGCCCAAAACAGCGGGCGACAGATCTCGTCCAGCAGTGCAACGATAACGACGACCATCCAAAGTATTTGTGGGGGCCCGACGACTGCTTTCTCAAACCCGCCTTGGCCCGACGATATTTTTGCAGACGTCGTTGAAAGCGGTGGGGACCACTCTCATCCGTTTGACCCGGGAGAAGGATTGCAATCGACCGGGTAGAACGGATGGCCCATGGACATCATGCACCACCTTGAGGACAATGTGGATTTTCAGAGATGGAGTAGTGATGCGGCTAGTAATTGGAGGGAGTGATATTTGAGTAAAATAACAAATAGGGGTGTTTTTCTATGTAAGGGGGTTGAGCCGGCCCTTATTGGGATGCGAAAATTGTGAGAGTTATTTCTTTTATTTCCTTAGATCAATTGTATTAGGATTTTCCTATTCTCCCCTAGATTAATTCTTATCTAGTTGCTATTTCATTTCGTAATCGTTAAATTAACGAGTAGCCTCTTTTTAGCATTAAATAGTTATTTTCATATCTAGGTTCGCACGCATCAATACTCGTCAGCATCTGAAAGCAACCCTTCTTCGAAAATCTCGATCTTTTCCTTCCCCTTCTCCAAGGGTGGGACCTTTTTTAAGAACTAGGGTTTGCGCCGCCGTTGTCCATCTTCTCGTTGAGAGTTGAAAGTTGGAAGATGATCTACAATAGGGCTTCGTCAGTTTTGTCTTGTTTAGCCGCGAGCCGATCCACGGAAGTCATCAACTTTGCGATCGACGCGCTGTTCTCCGCTACGGTTTTCTTCAACTCTTCGATCTCTCCATTATTCTCCTCCCCCGCTTAGCGCCGATCTTTAGCCCTAGTTGATGCCGCCATGGATCGAACACTCTGATACCAAATTGATAAATCCGAAGGAAAAATCTGAACTTTATTGATAAAATAAAAGAAAAATGATAAATTGGCTACAATTGATAGAGGCAATCTCCCTCCCAAGACGCTGTTAAGAGGACGTCCGCACTCTCCTAAGATCTACCTAAGAACTCTCCCAAAACCATTCAATAATCAAGCATGAAAATAAAATGACGGCTAGCCATAGCTTAAGAATAAAACCCCCCCCCCCCCCTCTAAACAATTACAAGTTTGCCACTCAATTATAATAAATCAAAGAGGAGTCGAAAATGCCCCTAGGGTGAGGCGGCCTCCTTTGCGCATGCGCCTACTCGCGGGCCCGCCTCCTTATTTCGAATCTAACAGAGACATGCATCACATGTGAAAAACCACTCCCTAGGAAGAGTGGCGTGATACGTTTTTGTGGTGACCCATGTAGGTCCGCGCTAACCATCTTGTGAACAGTATATAAAGAGTAGGATGTACCATATAATATACTCATATTGACTTAATGAATACAATATGTCTCAAGCAAGCGTTCACCTGTATGGGACGTAAGGCAAAGGCTTCTTCTTTCTTGAACTTTTAAATCATCAACTAGAAATTTGTGTTCCATCCTTTAAATGTATTTTTATACTCCTTTCTACATTACCCACCTTCGTCGACAATCAGTGGAATGTTTCATGGATTGAACAATTTATTCACTTCATCTCTATCACATTCCTTTCAGCTTGTGACGACCTGGTCATCATTCCTTCTATCCTTGAATACTTCATGTTGCTTTCAGTTTGTCTATCTCTTGCTACTCGCCTCTCTTACTATCAGTTAACTTACTTAATGTTAGGGTGTCAACACAAGCAACGTGTTACAATCCTCCTACAATGTTATTTATTTTGCAGTATTTTATAGATGATGGCTCTACTCAAAGGAGGGTAGTGTTCGAAATTCTCAATCACCCAAAATTCAAGTTCGTCGACAGGAACAGATCTAAAGAACCAATGTAATTCAGAGGCAAACCAACAGAGGCAGTGGTCACTGCGATGGAAGCTAAGCCAGAGGGACCTGAAGTTCTTCAAGAATTTCTGAACGTATTTCAGGACGATCTTACAAGATTGCCTTCGGATTGCGACCTTGATTTTTCCATTAAACTGATGCCAGGCACCCAGCCAATATTTATGGCACATTATCGTATGGCACCACCCGAGCTAGAAGAAGTCAGTGATCAGTGGATGATCTACTGCAGAACGGATGGATATGACCCAGTGTATCCTTATGGGGTGCTCTTGTATTGTTGGTGACGAAGAAGGATGGATTCCGGCGCATATGCATCAACTACAGAAAGCTGAACAATGTGACGGTGAAGGACATGTATCATATTCCTCAGATCGATGACATTTTTGACCAGCTTAGAGGATCGAGTGTCTTCTCGAAGTTGGCTTTGAGAACCCGATACCAACAGGTAAGGGTGAATGAGGATGTCCATAAAACTGCATTCAAAACCAAGTATAGGCACCACGAGAACTTGGTAATCTCGTTTGGCGCGACCAATGTGCAGGTGGTATTCATGAGCTTCATGAACGAGGTATTATACGAATATCTGGACAATTTTGCAGTGGACTACATCGACGACATCTTGGTATATTTAGAGGATGCTCAGGAGCATGCTGAACATTTGAGCAAGATCCTGGAGACTTTGAGGCAATACCAGCTGTTTGTCAAACTCAGTAATGTGAATTATGGCTGAACAAGATGACTTTTCTAGTCTACGTGATGTTTGGAGAAGGAATTTCTGTAGATCCTGAGAAGATAGCAGATGTTCAGAACTGGCCAGTTTCTCAGTCAATGATCGAGATTCGGAGCTTCTTGGGCGATTAACGGGCTATTAACGAAGGTTTATCCAAAACTTCTCGAATATCTCAGATCCTATGACGCGATTGATAAGAAATGATGTGGTATTTATATGGTCTAAGGCATGTGATGATGTTTTCCAAGAATTTAGAAGATTGACCTCAGCGCTAATTTTGATTATTTCAGACCGGACATGAGGATTTGAAGTGTTTTGTAATGTGTTTGGCAAAAAACTTGAGTGTGTGCTACATCAGCACGACAGAGTCGTGTCATACACATCCAGGCAGCTAAAGACCCATGAAAAGAACTACTCCACTCATGATCTTGAGTTAGCGGCGGTGATCTTTGCTCTGAAGATTTGGAGACATTTCTTACTGGCTGAGCAGGTGAAGGCATTTACAGACCACAAGGGTCTGAAATATCGCTTCACTTAGAAGGAGCTCAACATGCGATATTGGAGATGGATAGAACTTATGACAGATTACAATATTGACATTCAATACCATCTTAGAAAGGTCAATATTGTACCAGGTGCACTGAGCCGTCTCCCATCGGTGATGCCACTCACGACTCAGTGGAGACTGCATCAAGAGATCAGTGAGATGGAGATAGATGCATGTAGTGACTGAATCTCTAATGAACATGCAAATTTTCAACTTTGATGGATGGGATTAAGGCTGCACATGCAGAAGATGAGAAGACGCAAAAGGTCAGAAACTTGGTAATTGCAGGTCAGAGGCCAAAGTTCAGGATTCATGAAGACTGGTTTTGCGGTATGGCAGCAAAATCTGTGCGCCATTTGGAGATGTTAAAGAAGAGCTGTTGAAGGAAGCTCACAGTTCTTCATAGTCAGTCCATCCCAACAGGATCAAGATGTGCAAGGACCTGAAGCAACATTACTAATGGCATGTCATGAAGATGAGCGTCGCCAGGATCATGACGAAGTGTATGTTATGCCAGCAAGTGAAGGCTGAACATCATCGTATTGTCGATTTGTTATATCATTTACCCATTCCAGAGTGAAAGTCAGTATATTACGATAGATTTTGTATCTGGACTACCTAGAAAAATGAAGCAAAATAACGTCGTTTGGGTAATCGTTGATCAGTTGACCAAATCGGCGCATTTTATTCCCTTTAGAGTGGGCCAGTCGACAGAATTGCTCACTAGGAAGTATATGGAGGATATTGTGAGACTACATGGTGTTCCTATCAGCATTGTTTCAGATATGGACACTCGATTCACAACTTATTTCTGGAAGAGTCTGCAGAAGAATTTGGGCACCCACTTGAGTTTTTGTAACGCATATCATACTCAGACAGATGGTCAGTCAGAACACACTATTCAAATACTAGAGGATATGATGAGCGCTTGTACGCTAAACTTTAAGGGGTCGTGAAAAGATCACCTTCACCTCGTGGAGTTTACGTACAACAGTTACCAAGTCAGTATCGGTATAGCGTCATTTGTAATGATGTATGAGAGGAAGTGTCTTTCGTACATGAGTTGGGATGACGTGGATGATCGAGAGCTGATTTGACCGAAGCTGATTGTAGAAGCTGTAGATGTTGTACAGACTATCAGAGAGAAGCTTTAGGTGGCTCAGGACCGGTATAATGACTCGGCAGATGCGAAGCGTCAACGATTGGAGTTCCAGCCAGGTGACCATGTCTTCTTGAAGATATCTCCCAACAGATGTATGATTCAGTTTGATCGGAGAGATAAGCTCAACCCCCGATACATTGGGCCTTTTGATATATTGGAGCGTGTGGGAGAAGTGGCATAAGAACTACCTCTATCCTTAGAAGGAATGCATAATGTATTACACGTATTTCAATTGCAGAAATATATGGAATACCCTACACATGTGGTTGAACATTCAGAGATCATTGTGCGACCTGACCTGACTTATGAGCAGCAGCCATTGAGGACCATCCGGCAACAGAAGGCCTTCCGGAACTGAGTTGTCAACTTAATGCAAGTGATGTGGTATCAAGACTCGCTTACCGAGTCTACCTGAAAAAGACATAATGAGATGCGTGAGCGTTATCCTCACCTATTGATATATCGTAGCTTTTAAAAATTACGATGACGAAATTTTTGTAAGGAGTGTAGGATGTAATGGCCTCAAACTTTAGCAAAGTTGATTACCTCAATTTTTTATTTTCATTTTTTCCGTTCTTATACTTTTCCTTTTCCTTTCTTTCTCCTTTAGCCCACGAAGGCCTAGCCCACTTACCCATTTCTTTTTTTTTCTTTTCTTCCGTGTTAGCCTGCCAGACCAATTCCCCACGGCCCATCCCTGTTCCCCCACTTATCCGTCACACAACACCCCCTTTTTCTCTCAACCATTCAGCAGAAACACCCGATCTCTTTCTTGGTGAAAAATCGACCCCTCTCTTCTCTCGATCGCCGACCAGATCCGCAAAATCCGTCGCACTCAGCTGCTCCCAATGCTCCCATTCAATTCCCCTGCCTAACTCCTCAATGACATATCTTCGACACCCTATTAAATTCGTCATAGGTCCCTTCGCCGATTCAACCATCGCTGTTATGAGATGAGCGTCCTTCTCCCCTCTAGCACTCTACTTAACCCCTTTCCCTTCAAGGATTTTCATGCGAAGAATTTGTGTTTTTCTCTTCTCAAAATATTTTTCGAATCTTTTGGTATTTTTTGACAGATTTTGAGGATTTTGGCTTCAGATTGAGCTTCTCTTCTCAACTCATTTACTCCGACAAGCAAGCCGCAGTTATATGATGGCAAGGCTGTACAGCTCGCCCCTTTTCCCACGACAGTTTTGGTAAATCACGATGATTCTAAAAATTTGGTCTTCTAAATTTTGCTTCCTCTTCTTGTTGCAATGATGTGAACATGGCAAATAGGCTTCGTCCCCCTTCAGAGACGTCGGGGCTTGGCGACGACCCTTGCCGTTGCCCCCGTTGCTGCCATACGGTTGCTTTACTGTTGGATCTGGGGTTATTCTGTTTGGGTTTTGCTCGCATGGGTCCTTGGCCCCATTCGTTATAGTGGGGCCTGCCCCTTGGCCTCTTGGGCCTGCAGATTGTCCCTTGTGTGTTCTATTGGGGTCTTGCTTCTTTTGGCCCATGGTCATGAATGTTGGTATGGTGCTGGCAGGCGTTGGTCATGGCTGTTTGTACTAGGGTGCGGTGTTTTGTTTGTTGCTTAGGGATTGGCTTGGTTTTGGTGTTGTTACTTGGTGTTGGCTTGCCTTCAGTGTTGTGCTGTTGGTGTTGGCTATGGTGTTGTGGTTTAGTGTAGGTGTTGGGTGATGCTGGTATTGATGCTGGTAGTGGGTGTTTAGTGCTGGCTTGGTGTTGGCCATGGGTGTTGGGTGTTGATGGTGTTGGTGATCGTTATGGGTGTTTGGTTGTTGATTTGGAGATGGTCGTGGGTGTTGGATGGAGATTGATGTTGGTATGTGGTGTTGGTATGTGGTGTTGGGCTTGGACTTGGGCTTTCCCTGTTTGTTAGACTTGGGCTTTGCCCTTTTACTAGATGGATCCATGGGCTTTGCCCAGTTCTAGGCCATGAGCCATGCTGGTTAGGATTACGGGCTTATACCCTATTGATGGTTGTTTATCGGATTTAACATCGGCTTAATTTTATGCTTACACTGAAATCATTTTGATCATGTTGGCAGGTGATACGAAAAGCATTAAGATATGTGCATGACCCTTATACCATCGATGATAAAAATATTCGGGATCAATACGATTGTCCCTCACCCATTTTATCCACATGTTTTAAACTATTGAAACACTCGATGCCTATTATTAATTAGGGATTAATGTAGAACAGGTGACACATGATTCAATGGATCAGGTGTAAGACACAAAAAGGTGGGGCCCCACGAGTACAAGCCCATGTGGGAGCTTGTACTTCCCACCTTTTTTGTGTCTTACTACCTGATCCATTGGACCAGGTGGCAGCTTTTCTACATTAAATCCTATTAATTATTCTAGAATCTCATGACATCAAAACTTAGAAATATGCTTGGTTGTGCTATGATGAGAAACATGATTTTGAACACATTGATATTATCTATATTACATTGATGACTATTTTTGAATTCTAGGGCTGACTAGGACAAGCTGACTATGACAAGCTGACTAAAACAAAAGAGTTGATAAAAACGGTTGAGATTTAATCTTGAGGAATGAATGGTTGAGATGAGATTTTGTGGAAAGTTTTGGAGGAAAAACATTTCTAGGGAAATGAAAGTTTCTGGGGAAATGAAAAAATTTGGGGAATGAAAGTTTCTGTGAAATAGCAGAGTTCATGCAATTAATGCATTTGGCAAAAAACTTTAACTTGCACTTAATGCTGTAGATCGAATGTTGCTGCAGATCGAGTAATCTCTCCCTCAATGCGTGGCCCACCGTAATTGCCCGTGGCGCGGGCGCCCTCGCCACGGGCGCCCACTAAATTTTTTAACGCTAAATTGTTGTTCTGTGCCGAAGGCGTCCGCACCGAATTTGTTGTTCCGCGTCGAAGGCGCCTATGCCGAATTTGTTGTTCCGTACCGAAGGCACCCGTACCACTAAATATTTTTACGCTAATTTGTTGTTCCGCGCAATTTTGGCTGTAGAAATAATTTTTTGGAAAATAAAAATTTCGAGGGTAGAAATCTTAAATGAACAGTGCCCGCGGACACGGGTTTGACTAGTCTATTATATATTTGACACCCTTATTTGAATTCTAGGGATGACTAGGACAAGATAAAGAGTGGCCAAAATATGATCTTATGGAATGTAAGATTTAGATGAAACTTTGGGTTGCTTGCAACACTTTATGAAGCTTTAGGTTATGTGTTCCTAATTGAATGATAGATCACTATCACGGCTAAATAACACACTCCTAAGCCCAGACCTATTTCCAGTATAGTGTATTCTCCATGCATACAACCAGAACTAAATCAACAATCTCCTAATAAAATTGCAGAAAGATATTATGATCCAATCTGAAATGCAATCACTCGCATTATAAAAATCATATAATCATAGAAGATTGCGTGTAAAAAGTAGAAGAAATATGGGATCAAAATCCAATAGATATATCAGAATCCAATAGATAATCCAATAATATAGATACAAAAAACCATTTTTATACACATTACATCACATCACCAAATAACAAAAACGTAATATCATAATCACTTACAAGCAAACCCTAAATGAGAATTTCCAACACTTTAATCACGATGAAAAATAACAAACAATGAAAAAAAATTGCAATGTATACACATTAAAAGATCTTTATCGATATTAATGAGCAATTTGCTATCAACTACTCACAATTTGCCTGCTGTGGGATTTTGACAAATGGTCACCGTGTACTTGGGATTTGCTCATAAATTGCGTGAGAGAGAAAAATCATGGGGACCACTTGCTCTCAACTTGCTCAGTAAATCGTGGGTGCCCATTGAATAAACATGTCCACAAATTTGATATGGATTTGAATAAACATGTATTTAAACCATACCCGAATTTTTTAACAAACAACTTTGGGATGCCAAATGAGCGCCGAAGGGGCCCGCGCAATTTTTTTACGTGAAGGCGTCCACGACTCTAAATATTTTTACGCTAATTTGTTCTTTTAAATTTCGTTGTGGAAAAAAATTTGAGGAACAAAAATTTCGCGAGGAAAAATCTTAAATGAACCGTGCCGGGCACGGGTTATAAGTAGTTCTTATACATGACATGACATGTTATTTATGGCATCTTGCAAGTGGCATATTATCGGATATTGAGCATGTTAGCATAATGACTGCTGAAATTACTAGAATCATGAAAAATGACTAGACTTCACTTATACAGCACACCAACCATATTAGCTAGTTTTGATGTGACACGTGGACTAGTTTTAGAGACTATCTCATGATGCATCTTGACCAAACAGATACGGGCACCTTAGAACATCACTTGAACTACAACATTGTGACACTGAGAATAATACACTTTAACAACATTTGGCACTTCTGACTCATTGAGTTTTAGGATAACTCATATTAGAGAGAGTAGGAGAGCGACTGGAGCCATGCTTCTGATTAGATGACCGCATCAGGTGTTCTGACCTAGTCACAACATGCATCTGTTGTGACCCTACTAGTATAGTTTGACATAATTTTGAATTCACATGTCCATGTTTTAGACTCAGAGCCCCTCATGTTCATATTTTTGGGCTCGGCACGAGTGAGCACCCACGTGATACAAGGTGAACTCTTGTTTGCTTACTGTATTTTCCAATGAGTCACTGTCTAAGATTAGTATAGCTGCTAGAATATTGTTACAACCATCTTTAAAATGTAATTGTTCCATATCTGTCTTTCGTAACTTATTTCCAGTTCCCACTTATTTTCAGTCATGCTCTTATACACGGTTTTTAATTCCAAATTCTAGAATTATTGTGATTTACATTTGACTGTTGGCAGCTCTGCGTTTTGTGGTATTGTTTGGTGCCACTCAGGTAGACGATGTCCCAGCATTTAAGGACTCTGATTTTGTCGTGGAGAACGCAAACTTTTAAGTGTGATGTTGTGAGCATGTCTCATGTATTTTCCTTTATGTATTTAAGAGAGTGTGTACCGTAGTTGTATCGTATCAGACTTGTATTGTTCTTGTATTAATTAATGAAAATTTCTGCACGAGTATTTAGTATATCTCTGCTTGTGGCCTATATTACTTTCATTGATAAATTGCAGGACCTGCATCATATGTGAAAAACAGCAATGCCCTGGAAAGCGAGACGTGATAGTCTCTCTACGGACATCCTAAAAATTGTATCATACGCTCATTTGACAACTGATACCAATTAAAGAAATGTTTCATATCTACTAACCAAGCCAACAAGATTAGGGATTATATGTACCATCAAAGATGTAAGCATCTATCCTAATCCAACATGTAATATTATCTTGTTCAAAGTCATCTTCAAAGTTTTCGTCTCATATCATATTATTTTGGTTTCTGTAATTCTTATTCCGATTTATCCTCTTATATTATCCATCATCTAAAGACCTTTGTGTTTCATCTTCAAGGTTTCGCTCTTCTTTAACTTTGTTATCTAAGGCTTTCAGGCGATCTTATGTTCAATTTATATCATATTTAAGTTCTACGAATAATTTTTGCAGTTGACTCTCTAACCCTTGAATTTGAATTGTCTTCATATCAGATCTTATGGTTTTACCGCTATGCAAAAACATGCAATGTAAATCAATCATATTGATGATTATAAAGATCATATACACACCTTATAGGCATGCACTAATTATGCAAAATAAAAATAACATCATAAGACTGAATCTAAACGCAGAAGTGCAATCTTAATTACAATGATGCAATCACATAAATGAAAACTAAGAAATAATATGCAATTACCAATAATACCAACTAACCAAAAACAAAATTAATAGAAACTTTTGAAATTTAATAACTAAGGATTTTTTTGTTCGGATTAGAAATTACTCAAAATGAAGATCAAGTTTGTGCACAACATATAAACTTTAGAACTCGTGGAGAATAAATATGGATGGTCATAACCAAAAAATTTCATGTAAAAGAAAAAATGGATCAAATCACCAAAATAGCTTTGGGATACTATTCACAACTGAAAATCTCACTGAAATTCACTAAAATTCGCAAGTTGTACTGTAGTAGCCACTCAGCCTGAGTACTCAGCTCTAAATCGACTCGGTTAGGTTAATAGCTCAGTGTGAGTCATTGACTGGTCAACAGCTTGCCAGCTCAAGCCAGTAAGGATCGGCTCAGGATTTACTTAATCAGTTCGGATCAGTTTAGGCCAACTTACTAGACTCGGGTAGGCTCGGATTTGAACCAATGACAGTATAGGCTCAAGTCAGCTCCTGTATGAGCTGATATTATTTATATACTTAAGCCTAAGCCTAAGCCAATCTCTTTGTATTTGGCTCAAGTTTGAACCGCAAAATTTTGCAGCATTTCCAACAATCTTCGGGCCCATCATGGATCGTAGGGGCTATTTTATCAATGGTAGAGTTACCCAACAAGGGCGACGATGGTGAATGGGCCTCCTGACAACGGCAGCAACAGAACCAAATCCCTCCAACGAAGGTGATGACAGCGGGGTGCTCTGATGAGAATGGTGATGACGAAAAGGTGTCCGGGCAACAATGACGGAATCAACAGCTTCGAATGGCGATGGTGATGATGGCAATGGGTTCTTTAGATGAAGCTATGATGGCGGCTAGCTTGGAGGACGTAGGATACTCATACATCCGAAAGAAAGATCCAATTTTTATATAGAATAACAGCAAACAATAAGATAAATGGCTACAATTGATAGGTGAAACCTCCTCCCAAGACGCCGCTAAGAGAACGTCTGCACTCGTCTATCTAAGAAATCACTCAATAATTCAATAATAGCATACCTAGGGCCGGCTGGCCGCTTCCCCCTTATATCCCCTTTTTCACTTAAAGCCCAATTACAATAATGCCCTCAAATTGAATAAAATAAAGGAAACAACTAAAAGAAGTGGCGAACACGTCCCTGAGTCATTTAGTTGAGCCAGATGTCCCCCTGCGCCGTCTTGAGAACGTGATGAACCCATCACTACTCCCCCCCCCCCCCCCCCCCCCGAAAAGCCACCTTGTCCTTAAGGTGGAAATCTGAAAATTGACGCTTCATGATGGTCACCAGCTACCAGGTGCTCTCATGCTCCGGCAAGCCCTTCCAACGCACCAATACCTCCTGTTCGTCCGTCCCTCCCTTCTGTACCCCCTTCAACTCCTCTGGCTCTAACAAAATCTCCATGTCCTCTGTCAACGTCTCCGGTAGTGTAGGAGAAGGACTGTGCTCCCCGATCACCTGCCGCAACTGTGATACGTGAAACACGGGATGGATGCGCGATCCTGTGGGCGACTTCAACCGGAAGGCCACTGGCCGCACCTTGGCCTCCACCTCAAAAGGGCCAAAATACCTGGGAGAAAGCTTCTCATTCCTCCGATGGGCTAGAGACTTTTGCCTGTAGGTCCGCAACTTCAAGTAGACCATGTCTCCCACGTCAAACTGGACATCGCGGCGGTGTAAATCAACCCTCGCCTTCATCACCTACTGAGCCCTAACCAGATGGAGCTTCAGCTCCTCCAAAACTTTGTTCCTCTGCCAAATACTGCTTTACATCTGAAACTGGATTCGTCTCCTGGCCATAGTTCAGCAAATGGGGTGGATCTCGTTCATACAAAATCCTAAACGGTGTAGTATGAACCGCCATGTGGTACGCGGTGTTGTACCAGTACTCTGCCCACGCCAACCAACGTGCCCACTACTTCGGGCTCTCCGAGATGAAACACCGCATGTATTTCTCTATGCTCCTGTTGACAACCTCTGTCTGGCCGTCCGTCTGGGGGTGGTAGGTAGTACTACGCCTCAGAACTGTCCCCTGCATCCTGAAGAGCTCCTGCCAGAGCATGCTCGGAAAGACCTTGTCTCTGTCAGAGACAATGGACTTGGGTGGCCCGTGTAAGCGGATCACCTCCCTCAAAAATACCTCGGCCACTGAAGTCACGCTGTAAGGGTGCCGGAGTGGTATGAAATATGCATATTTGCTGAGGCGATCAACCACAACAAATATCACCGTGAAACCTCCCAACTTTGGCTACCCGTCGATGAAGTCCATGAACAAGTCCTCCCAGACTCGCTTTGGCAAGGACAGTGGCTGCAGCAATCAGCCTGGAGACATCGCCATATATTTGTGACGCTGGCACACGTCACTCTGCTATCATCTTGGCCACATCCTTCTTCATCCCTCACCAGTACACCTCTACACCTCTCGCACCAGCCTCTAATATGTCTTTAGTACCCCCGAATGCCCGTCCACTGTGCTGCAATGGAACTCCTTTAGAATGTCTGGAATGTGGAAACGTCCTCGGTGTGACTAGACGCCCCTAATACATCGACCTCCCCTCCTGCAAGGAATAGCCTGGGTGCTCTGCGGACCCCTGTAAGAGTGCCACTCAGATATCTGCCAGCTCATGGTCCTCCTCAGCCTCCCTCTGCAGTGTCTCCCCGTCCTGAAGTACCGACACTGATACCGCCGCCAACTGTACGTCATCATCTCTCCGTGACAGTGCGTCGGCCGCCTTGTTTTCCAACCCCGGGCGATACTCTATCTCAAACCGAAACCCCATTAGCTTCTGTAGCCACTTCTGGTGCTCTTCTGCCACCATTCTCTGCTCCAATAGGTACTTGAGGCTTCTCTGATCCGTGCGAACTAAGGAGGTCCTCCCCAGCAACTATGGTCTCTACTTCAGTATAGACAGAACTATAGCCATCAACTCCCTCTCATACACTGACTTCAATCTGGACCTCGTCGTCAGCACCTGACAGTAGTAAGCAATAGGGCGCTAATCCTGCATCAGTACCGCCCCTAACCCATGGCACGAAGCATCAGCATCCACAACGAACGGTCTCGAAAATTCAGGAATGGCCAACACCGGTACGGTCGTCATGGCCTTCTTCAAGGCCTCAAAAGCTCGCGTCACCTCCTCCCTCTACACAAATTGGTCCTTCTTCAACAACTCCGTGAGTGGCCAGGCAACTGTCCCATATCCCTCTACAAACCGCCGGTTGTAGCCTGTAAGGCCCAAGAATCCTCTCAACCCCCTGAGAGTGGCAGGGCGCGGCCAGTCTAGCATTGCCACAATCTTTGCCCTGTGAGCGGCCACCCCCTCTGCAGAAACCACGTGACCCAGGTACTCTACCAGCGGCTGCCCAAATAAGCACTTCTTCCAGTTCCCATAAAGTTGGTGGTACTGTAACTCCTGAAAAACTACCTGCAAATGATCCAAGTGCTCCTCCAACGTGCGGCTGTACACCAAGATATTGTCAAAGAACACAAGCACAAATCTCCTCAGGTAAGGGCGGAATACCTTGTTCATGAGTGCCTGAAATGTAGCGGGGTATTGTCAAGCCGAAGGGCATGACTAAGAACTCATAGTGGCCTTCATGTGTCCTGAAAGCCGTCTTCGGCACATCCTCCTTCCTCATCCTGATCTGGTGGTAGCCGGACTTGAGGTCTATCTTCGAGAAAATGGTCGACCCGAAGTTCATCAAGGAGCTCGTCGATCACCGGAATGTGGAACTTATCTGGCACCGTCTCTTTGAGAGCTCTGTAGTCCACGCAAAAACGCCAGCTCCCATCCTTCTTCACCAGCAGTACCGAGCTGGAGAAGGGACTTACGCTAGGCTGGATAACACCCGCCTGAACCATCTCAACCACCATCCGCTCTATCTCATCCTTCTGTATCTGGGGATGGCGATAGGGTCGGACGCTGATCGGGGCCACGCCTTCTCGTAAGACTATGGCGTGCTCATGGTCCCTAGGCAGCAGTAGTCCCCGGAGCTCCTGAAAAATGTCTCCAAACTGCTCCAACATCCTTTGCACCCCTGTGGGACCGGCTGCTCCATCCCTGCATTAACACCCCCCTCTCGTGTCATCATCTGAAGCTCCACCAGAAAGCATCACCCCTCTACCTGAATGGTCCGAACTATGGTCTTCATAGAGACAAATAATCTACACAAATTGGGGTCTCCTTGCAACAGCACTGCTATCCAGTCCTTTTAAAACTCCATCCTGAGGAGTTTCCAGTTCACCTTCATCTCCCCAACGTCTGCAGCCACATCATGCCAAGGATGAGTACAGCCACGTCATGCCAAGGATGAGGTCTGTGCTACCCAGATCTAAAGGCAAGAAATCCGCCACAATCTGTATCCCCTGCACTGCCAGCACCAGCCCCTACATAAGCCTCTACTGCTCTCCTTCTTTCATGTGTCCATCATCACACCGAAACTGCCGTTGTCCACAAGTTGCAGCCCCAACTGCTCTACCACCCTCCTGGAGATGAAATTGTGGGGCGTCCCACTGTCGATGAGAACTGTCACCTCCTGATCTCCAATAAGCCCCATCAACTTCATGATGTGATTCGGAGTGAACCCCACCACCGAGTTAAAGGAGACCTCCGCCACCTCCAGCTGTGTGCCATCGGTATCCACCTCCTCAATGACCTCATCCTCAACCCCCTCATCATCATCGTCATCCTCCAGCAGCAACACATGTAACTTGCGCCCCGCGCATCTGTGGCCTGGGGTGAACCTATCGTCACACCGAAAGCAGTGTCCCTTCTGTCGCTTCTCCCTCATCTCCGCATCGGACACCCTCCTGAACTGCCCTTCTGCTGGAGCGGCACTGCTCCTCTCTCTGACCTTCTCTCTTCTACATGATCTGCCCCAGTGGTGACTTTCGCCCCTCCTGCTCCTGCTGCGGTCCCCCGATGCATCTGGTCGTCATACCCACTTCTAACTCTCCTCTCCTCTATCTGGACATCCTCGACCAACTGCCCCATCTCTATGACCTCCGTCAGCCCCCTGGGCTTGTATGGCCGCACCCCAGCTCGGAGACTGGGCTTCAGGCCCTTCATGAAAGTGCCATCTAGTGACTCATCTGTGACGTCGTGTACTCGTCCGGATTAGGTCTCGAACTTTTCTATGTACTCCCTCACAGTTCGTCCTGCCTGAGGGTGAAAAGCTGCTCGTGAAGGTTTCCCAGGTAGGGATCCCTAAACTTCTCCAGAATGAGGTCCTTCAACTCCTCCCAGCTACGGAAATGATGCATCCTCTCCTTCCAATGATACCACCCCAAAGCTCCCCCCTACATGCAAATGGCCGCTGACTCCAACTTCTGAGCCTCCGTCATGTGATAAGCTGTGAAGTACCTCTCTGCCGAGAAAAGCCAAGCATGTGGATCCTCCCCATTAAACATGGGCATCTTCAGCTTCCGTACACTCCCGTCTCCCGCAAAATGACCCTAGTCTAGTCTTTTCTCCGTGCGGCGAGGCTAGTGATAGTGTTGCCACCTCTCGTCATGTGTCTCATAACCTCTAGGTGGCCCTCCTCCGCGGCCACCATAGTCCCCTCGAGGACCTCCACGCCTGCCTCATAGTCATCCCAACCTGGACCCGTGCCAAACTCACCCCCATAGGCTCCCCCGCCGTCGTCATAATGATTTCTGCCCCCTCCTCCGTCTCCGTAATAAGGGACCTCTCCCTGCCTGGGTCCAAAAAACTCAGATATGCCCTGGAAGTGCTCCATGTGGCCTTGCCGCTGTCCAGAAAAGTCAAAGGGCTCAGATCTGCACCGAAAAGGTCCCACCAGCCCTGCTCCTGCCTCAAAAAAACCCGCAGGCCCCCCAGGGTCCCCGCCGTGCTCGCCTCCCCCAGCAGCTGCCAAGGGGCGTCATGCCCTGCCGGCCCTCCGGCAGGCCTTGCCGAGGCTGCCGGAGGCCTGGCAGGGCCTCCTGATGTCCTGGCGGGTCAGCCGACCCTGCCGGCGGGTCCGGCCGGCCCTGCCGACGGTTGCCGGGGCGGGGCGATGTCCCTCGCCCCTGTCGAGTGGCGACCGAACCCAGGAATGGCCCTAGGGGTTCGGCCCCCCCTCTTGGTTCCGTTGAGCATCTCCGCCTCCCTCGATCCCCCACGGGCCTCGGAGTACTCGTTCGTGACAGACTCCGTCTTGTAGAAGATTCCATCCTTCCCCTCCGTGAAAGACTCCAAATTTTTCTTTCCTTTCTCCAAAGGTGGGGCCTTTTTGGACGAACTAGGGTTTGCGTCGCTGGATCCCATCTTCTCGTTGAAAATCGCAAATTGGAAAACCATCTGAGCAACGGCTTCCTCGTTGAAAATTAGTGATAGCCTCGCTATTCGCCGCCACTGTCCTCTTTACCTCTTCGATCTCTCCGTTGCTTTTCTCCTCCCCCGTTTCACTTCGATCCTTATTTCTCGTTGACGCCGACATGGATCGTTGAAGCTCTGATACCAAAATGATAGATCCGAAAGAAAGATCCAATTTTTATAGAGAATAACAGCAGAAAATAAGATAAATGGCTACAATTGATAGGTGTAACCTCCTCCCAAGAGGCCGTTAAGAGGATGTCTACACTCGTCTATCTAAGAAATCACTTAATAATTCAATAATAGCATACCTAGGGCCGGCTGGCCGCTTCTCCTTATATCCTCTTTTTCACTTGAAGCCCAATTACAATAATGCCCTCAAATTGAATAAAATAAAGGAATCAACTAAAAGAAGTGGCGAACACGTTCTTGAATCATTTGGTTGAGCCGGATGTCCCCTTGCGCCGTCTTGAGTACGTGATGAACCCATCAGCTACATCCACGATCGGCTTAGAGGGTAGTTGTGACGGTGATGACATCGGAGGAAAATTGAGGCAGTGATAGTGGCGGTTGAACTGGGGTTTAGGTTTAGGTTTATTCCTAGGCTTAGGCTTTTGGGAGGGGTTGAAAAATGAACGATAATGATTTTTTGGAAGGAATGAATGGTTATGAAGGGGGAAAAGGAGACGAACAGCGCTCCATGAAAATTTCTAGGGTTTTTCTTTTTGTTCTTTCTTTCTTCTTTTTTGTTCTACTGTGTTCTGAATTTTTTTTTGAAACTAAAACATAATCTAATAAAGAAACAAGATGGAGATGAAAAGAGGATATCACAGATCTGGACCGGCCTCTAATGCCAAATTGATGCATGATAAAAAGGGAAAGATTAGAATATGAAAATTTGGGAAAGAATTACCTAGGGATTTGATAGGATTTTTGGACTCCGCATCTTAGAAATTTGAAGATCCCCGACTCAAACGCATTGCATGCGAAGAGTTTTCAAAACTCACGCATAGATAACCAGGCGCTCTCGCACCTCCCATGCTCAAAATTTAGTAACAAACGTTATCCACTCATGGATGGTAGGGTTACACAAATTTTATTCACTCATTCATTCTATCCAAAATAAACACGTCATCTTGCCTCTATATAGGCTCACAACTCAAACAGACTTCTTTTCACAACCAATGTATGACTAAATAAGTTACTCAAAATAAAAGGACTCAAAATAAAAAGGGACTCAAACTTATACTTAAAAGATTCAAATAACAATTTCAAAAGGACTCAAAAATCACAAATGCTAGACAGACTCAAATACTATGAAAAATAATCTGATTCCAAATTTGGATCCCAGTCACTACGATCCTATAAAAACACTAAAAAGAAGCAGTCATCTATATCGGCATCTTTTTCATCAAGTCCTGCTTTTGTATAGAATTGACAATATAGAATGAAATACTATTGCATTTGTCAATATATCAGCTAATACTGATATCTAACTGAATATCACGAATGATGCATTTTGTATGTGTCACTGAGTTCATCTCTTAGCTAAAACATCAGAAAATGATTGAAAAAACAAATAATAAAAATTTAAAATCTAGTAGGAAAAAAATTTAATGAACTGTCAGTCAGTGTTTTTCAGATACAACAATTGAAGAGATTCGAGTGTTATTAGCAATATTCAAAAACAGAGAAGTGACCTGACTTTTTTATCTCTTATGAAAAACCAAAATTTCACATCCTGCAAAAATGGACATTTTTTTATCTTCTCACACTCTTGAATGTTTCTATGTTGCATTTTGTAGGGACACAATCATCACTCTATTGGGAAAAAAAAAGCGCAAGACATGAGTTTCAGGTAATGAATTTATGAAGGAAGAGGCACCAACCCAATTGTTACAATAAATGAGATAAGTGAAGAGACTATTTGATGATAAAAACACACAGTATAGCTTCAGTTAATCAAAGAAACAAACTTTACCAACACTCCGTACAATATGCTAGGCTTCCCAGAGTGCAATGCACTAGTGCACTCTTTGTTCAAAAAGGGACTGTTATGCGCATCAAATACTTATCCAATCACATGCCAACGTGTTAGATTATTATTGCATATGTCAGACACATTCTGTTGTATTCCATCCAAAATACTGTTGGATATGGGCATAATATTCTTCTGGAACTCATGGATTCAATTAACTTCAATTCTGAATCAAGTTGCTCAAAGTTTGTGAGTGTGATAAATAAGCAGTTGGGGGATAATGAAACTTCTTAAAATCACAGTTACTTCTGTGAGAGGTGGTGATTGTGACTGGGGATGTGGTGTTGGATTCTTCTTATGATCATATAGATATTGTCCTGACACTTTCTAACTCATGCCTAATGATATTCTGCTGATACTTTTGCTCCTAAAAGTACAAGTTATTAGTTTATGACCCTTATTTTTCATAATGGCATGTGCTGGTCAAATTTTCGACGATGAACAAGTTGAACTAAAACAAGTGGCCAAATATGATTTTGTCATTTAACAACATTTAAAAGCAGCTGCTGCGTTCTAATCTGTTCTATTATGTGTGACGTTCATGCAATTTCATGTCATTGACAGGACCCTTACTTCAAAAGTATAACTCCATGGAAAAGGTTTGCTTAGTGTACCTATTTGTTGGTATACGATATTTAAGAAGTAACACAATCATACATGTGAAGATATGGAAAGCATACCTTAAAAGATACTTCACACATTGAACTCCCGTATGTTTTGAAATAAGATAATCAACAAGCACCAAGTGATCATAATGTAACTGCAGGGAGGGAAAAGTGTCCAGACAACATTTTTCAGCTGATGCTACTAATGAAGGATATATAAGCTATTCAGAGATAAAGAACAGTTATTTTGACATATGTTTAAAGTTTGAAATCCTAAAACACTGCAAAAGACTTGGAAGATAAATAATACTGGAAGTTTACAATGATGAAAGGAATAAACGTGTGAGACAATCTGATAAGATACATGGTAAAAGTTAACAGTTCTGCATTCCTTTTCTATTCTCAAATCAGGAATTTGCATACGTCAACATGAGGTTGGGAGTAGCAGGTTGATTTTCACCTCTTCAACAATGCAGACGACAAACCCAAATTGGATAGGCAAGACGGTGATAGACCCACGGGCCCAAGCCCATAGCGGCTGGCCCTAGCCCATGCGCGCGCGCCCCATTAGCCAAGTAACCCTATTTCTTATTTATAAGGGCTAGCCGTCGCTTGTTTATTTATGCTTAATGATTGAGATTTCTCTTGAGCGTCCTTAGGTAGATTTAGATTAAACAAGTGCGGACGTCCTCTTTGGCGTCTTGGGAGGAGAATACCCTGTTGAGTATTGATTCCCCGGATTTGGTTTTGATGATGAACAAACATAAATATCGTGAACTAACTCCTTGTGAGCGCAGTTATGGAGATCGTCGCCAAAAGTCTACGTATATCAAAAGCGACGTCTCAAGACTTCTCAAAGCGCGTGATCGTGTGCCTAAAGCTTCGTTGAAGTTCAAGGACCATTATTGAGGTCAAGAGATTCGGATTGAAGCTTTGAAGACGGTTCGTCATGTTTAATTTATTGTCTTCTTGCTTCATCGTATAGAATATTAAGCCTTGAGTAGGTCATACATTATTAGAGCTAGGATTATCATAGAAGCTCATAGAATCTTTCCCGAAGCTTTTCGCTTCTTTCCTCGGCCTATTATGCATCTTAGTTGGTTCAAGAAGAAGAACCAACCGACTAGATGGTAATCTAGTCGGTCGGCAATCCTTCCTGAACCGACTAGATATCCTACTCCAATTCAGCTCATTCACTGTTGACCAATTAGTCGGTCCAAGAAGGCTCACCGACCGACTAGTTGTCAAACTAGTCGGTTATGAATCCTTCTTAGACCGACTAGTTATGTCTTTCATTTTTCAGCCTGAGCTACTGTTTATCGTTAGTCGGTCAAAGAACAATCATCGACCGACTAGTTGAGAAACTAGTCGGTTGGAATTTATTCTTAGACCGACTAGATCTCTTTGTCGACAGCCTATTGATTTCAACTCTTAGTCGGTCAAAGAACACTCACCGACCGACTAGTTGTCAAACTAGTCGGTTGGCAAGTCTTCTTAGACCGACTAGTTCTATCGACCTGAATTCTATATTCTTGGCTGTCATCCTCTTGTCGGTCCAAGAAGAATCACCGACCGACTAGTTGAGAAACTAATCGGTCAGTGATCCTTCTTTGACCGATTAAGCTGCTTCAGAATAGAGCCGTTGGAGCATTAATTGCTACGAATTTTGCTCTCTCTTTCCTCTAACCTATTTATACTTGGAGAGGTTCTTTCCTAGTATTCAAGGCTGATATTCTAAAGGTTTAGAGAAATCAAAGAGGAGCCAATCAACTCTATTTCAAAGCTCTCTCTTCTCACAAGAATCTCTCTCTCAACTTCTTGAGCCCCAATTACTCAAAAGAGATTCTCTTCATTGTGAGCCTCTCATGCTAAGAGCTTGATCCAAGGTCACCAATCTCTCCCTAGCCACCTATTGCTGATTATCTTGGTGGAGCTAGGGTTTGGTGTCATCTTCTTCCTCAAAATCCTTCTTGCCCTAATATTGGTAAGTTTACTCAAGGCATAGGATTTTGTTGGTAAGTATTTCATTGTTTCATTTACTTTGCTTTTGCAAGTTGTTCTCTCGGTTTGTGAGAGAAGGGTGTGATCCTGGGTTGTGAGAGTCACATGTCTTTTGTGTATGATTTGGTCTTGTAGAGGTTTTTCTACAAGAATTTCATAGTGCAAAACTTGGGTTAGTGGTTTCTAACTTAAGTATCCAGAGGGGATCCGGGTGGTTGGGACGTAGGATCACCGGAAACAAGTCGATGATACTTGGGTGGATCCGAACCCGTTAATTCGTATTGTTTGCATTGTTTAATTCTTGTTGTTTGTAGTTATTCCGCATTGTTGTTTGTGTTGTGCAGAATAATTAGGAATAACACTCTTGATTATTTTAAAGTACTATTCACCCCCCCTCTAGTACTTGTGCAGTAGCTACGCAGGGCATTACATTTGGTATCAGAGCCAAGTTCATAGCTATGACGAACAACGACTACAACGTTTTCAAGAACCGTGAAGGAGCTTCTTCGGTGATGGAAGGACACTCCTCAACTAGGCCTCCCTTCTTCAACGGTACCAATTATGGGTACTGGAAATGCCGGATGGAAACGTTCCTCCGGAGCACTTCACTATGGAGAGCCACGATGACGGAGTATGTCGAGCCCACCGAACAAGATTTCGCGAAGTGGACTACCGTGGAGGTCACCGCGGAGGTAAACAATGCCAAGGCAATGAATGCCTTGCAATGTGCGTTGGAGCCCGAAGACTTCAACAAGATATGCACATGTAAGAGTGCATATCAAATTTGGAACCAACTCCTCATCTTGCACGAAGGAACGAGTACGGTAAAAGACTCTAAACTCGTTGTTGCTAACAAAGAGTCCGAATTATTTCACATGGAACAGGGTGAAAGCATGAAAGAGTACTATGCTCGCTTCGTGGACATATTCAACGAATTGGAAGCTCTTGGGAAGAACTATACCCAAAAGGAGAAAGTCGCAAAGATTATTGACGGACTTCCTTCTTGTTGGGAAAAGCGTACCTTCGCCATCGAGGAATGTAACGATAAGAATAAATATACAGTCGTACAACTAATGGGTACCTTGTTGTCTTATGAGGTACGCAAGGACAGTAAGATCAAGATGCAAGAAAAGATGAAGTCATACTTGGAGCAAGACGTGCCAAAGAAAAAGACGATTGCGTTCAAGGCCGCTCCTTCTACATCTACCGATGATGAAGAATCGGAAGACGAGTTGGACATAGAAGCTTTGGCCGATTTGGCAAAGATGTTCGACCGATTTTTCCGAAAAGATAAGTTCAAGAAAAAAGCTAAATTTAGCTCTACTAATGCATCTACTCCTGTGTGTTATAAATGCAACAAGCCAAGACACATCAAGCCGGATTGTCCTCTCAACAAACACAAAGAGAAGTGGAAGGCACTCAAGTACGACAAGTCGAGAAAGTACAAGAAAGGGTACAAGAAAGGGCTTGTCGGCTCATTCACCGACTCCGAAGAGGACTCCTCAAGTGGAGAGCCGGATGATGAACAAGTGGAGAAAGCAAACATGTGCTTCATGGCTAGAGAGGAACATGATCAAGAGTCCCCCTCCGATGAAAGCGAGGATGAAGGCGATGAGGTAATTATGGATGAACTTAGATTAGCTAACGAACAACTTTGGTCTAAGTTTTCTAAATTGGCTAGTAGATATATTGTAACGGCCTGTATTTTTAGACATGTACGTACCGGTATCTTATTTCAGACGTCCGGATAATCTCTCGTCCGTACTTTCTTCGTTACGAGTCGACACGAGCGCGTCACTGTTTTTTTTTCTCGTCTTCACCGTATCATAATTAAGTAACCATCAAGTTTAACCAAATACTTTAACTTAATTATTTTACTAATTACAATTGGCTAATCACTCTTAACTTTTACTAATTCCTCTAATTAACCATCACCTGTCAGCAGTCCCACGAGGATCACGCTTCCACTACTGATCCATGCATCTATCTTCCCCACTTAATATCTTAATCATCTCATCTTCGTTTGAAAATCCTGTCGGCAGCCTTTCCCGACAAATTTTCACATGAGCTAATATTTTTAATCAACACTCTCATTATGGGCATACGTATTTGTCTAACTGATCCAACTACCCAATTGTTTTGTCGAACAGATCCAACAACCCAATTAATGTCATCGTTCATGGCACATGCCCCCTCCCTGTCATCTCTTTTCTCTACATTAACTATAGGGGACAGCCTCTATCTCCCCTCAAACAAAAACATTAGAAACCCAAACCTATATTTATTCAACCCAGGTAATGGCAACTTACGCACATCATTTCTATCAAACAAACCTGCACAACTTCTTCCCTAAAACAAAACAAACCGTGAGCACCTTTTCTTCATTCGGGCAACCCTCACATCCTCTCTTCATCTCCACGCGCATCTCCCCCTCTCCATCTCCCAGCGCCCAGGTTTGCGCGGCTCAGCCCCGCACCACTCCTCCAGACATCACCTCCACCTCTAGCTCCCTCCGACGGCGTACCCTCGTCGTGCGCAGCCTGCAGATCGCCGAGAGCGCGCGTGCTACTGCCGTGTGCCGCGCTGCCGCCGCCGAGAGGCCGTACCCACAGCCTCTCCCCATGCACGTGCGCCCGCCCGGAGCTTCGAAGGCCGCACTGCTGCTGCGCCACGCGCGCCGCCCCGTGCAGGTCCGTCGAGCGCCGGAGAGCGCGAGCCGCTGCCGTCCGTTGGTGGCCGCCTGTCACCAGGGATCACGCGCCTGAGCCACTTCCTCCCCCGGAGGGTGAGTATCCTCCCCCGTACGTTACTTCCCTTGCTGCAAACACAAAACAAAAGAGAAGAAACAAACAGATAAAGAAAGATTGAAAGAAAGAACAAAGAGATAAGAGTGACAGAGAGAGGACATCCTAATTGAATAGAAAAGACTGAGAGAATGATAGAGATGTGGTTTTATTAATGAATAAGTAAATAGTGTAAGTTGGCAGCCTTGTGTAAGATTATTTAAAAGTAAAGAGTAAGAGAGAGAGAGAGAGAATGCTGATAACATTATTATTTATTATTGTGTATGTAGGTTTTTGTGTGTGTGTGATAGTGGACGTATCCCTTTAGTGTATCCCTTTAATGTATCCTTTTAATGTGATGTTATCATGCTAATGACCCTATCATTAACTAATATTAGCCTGGTTAATTAGTTGGTGATTAATATTAGCTAGTTTAAATGGTAATTTGGTTTCACCTTGTTAGTATGATTAAATAACGTTAGTGTGATAATACTAGTATAAAATAAGGCGCACCATGTTAGTATGACCCTATATAACATTACACTAGCCGTAGAACCGGACAAAATTAGGCAAACCCAATTCGGGTGTTATTTTAATATTGCGCGTATTTCGCAAAATTTCTAATTCGGTGATTTGTTTAACTAAAACAGTGAACCACTACCACCGTAACGTAGTAACCGTCGGGACAAACCCAACGACACCAAAATCACCGAAGTCAGGCAAGTGTGCAATTTATATTGAATTTACAAATTGGATGTTAAATTAGTCTCTTGTATGTAAATGTTGCTCGTTACTCTCGTAACCATGGAAATTGTTGTATAATGATAACTGGTCTTGTTATTTAATTGCTGCATGCCTTGAAATAATTAACTAACGTGAGACATCGTGAAATCGTGCGCCTCGAAGGCGAAATCGTGATTTTCGTAATGTCATGTAAGTTGACAAATTCGTGCTTGTAAATCGTGAATTAGGCTGGCTCGTGTTCCGGCACAAATCTTGGGTGGGGTAAGGGTTGAGCGGCTGCTAGGCGTATGAACGGGTACTCTCTTCAAGGGCACCACCCGTATGCGGTGGGTTAGCGCCAATCACGGTAAGCCCCCGTGAGAAGAACGACTCACTCATCACGTCCTAAAGGCGAGAACCCTATTATAGACATGACTTGCTAACCATCGTGAAATACTAACAAGTGAACTTGCAACTTGAAATTGTTATCTCGGTAAAATTGACATGCTTTACTTTACTCGTCAGATTGTTTAGTACTGCATGATAGGATGTATTTACTTTAAAATCAGCATGTTAAACTTTCATTGTTATCTCGTTTAATTTATAATTGCCTCTTAAATTCAGTATAAATTTGTATATCTTGCCTTGGGTTCTAACATCTTCTTGCAGACCCTTGCTGACATACATTCATGTTTTTGGATGTATGTCAGATCTCGAGCCATAGCACCAGGAGGACTAGTTGCGATAGCTGAACCAGTAGGTTAAGGATCGTTGACTAGTGAACCTTCATTGTAATTCACTCATTTGTTGTACGGGTCATAAGACCCCCTCTTTTCTATTCCTGCATTGCTGTAATTTTGAGACGAAGGAGATTGTAATAATTCTTTTTTATCTGTGTTGTTTTGAGTAATGCAAAGCAAGAACCTACGGTTTTCACACAGACGCTTATTGTGTTAAGTCGAGGAGGGAAGAAAAGCAAAAGTACTTCCTCCTTACTTGCACAAGCGGGCCCGTTCGCGTCCTCGCTCCCAAGCCTAGTGGGAAGCGGGGCGTGACATATATTAAGATTAAAGATGAGCTAACTTGTCTCCAAACCTCACCTAAGCATATCATCATCAACGACACCGTTGTTGAAGGGTTGAGAAATGAGATCGTAAATCTCAAATCTCAACTTGAGCATGTTCATATTGAGGATTCGGATGAACACGAGATAGCGGATTGGATTTCTCGAAACTCAACTTTGAGTATTGAGAATGAAAATCTCAAGTCTCGTGTTTATGTACTCACATCGCAAGTGTCCACCTTGGATGCTTCTATGCATTCTCTCACCGAGAAGTATGAGTACACATTAGGCCGAATTAATAAATTCAATAAAGGTAAGGGCCATTTGGATAATATCCTAAATAACTTACTTCCGGCCAATCATCACATTGGCTTGGGGTGTAAGATGGGAGACTCATCCAAATCGGTCACGACCTTTGTTAGGCCATCTTCCGAAGCCTCAACTAGTGGGAGTAAACACCCCGTGGGTAGTTCCTCTACCAATGGTGCTTCCATTAGGTACACACCCCCGTTTGGAAAGAAACCCACATTGGGTGGACCTCCAAAGAAGGGTCATGCATTTATGTATGCCAAAGCTATGCCACGTAGGAACACACATCCTACCCCACATGTTCGCACGTATGATAATTTTTATGCTCTACGTCCACGAGCACGTGCACACCATGTGAGACACACTCATGCACGTGTTCCTCCACATGCCTATGTTCATCCACATTACTATCATATGAACGATTATCATCATGCACCATTTCATCTTGTGCCATATGCTTATCCACGTGCATCACATAGCAATCAACAACATGTGCATGCTCCCAATAGGACTAGGGCTCCCAAGACATTCACTATTTAGGGCCCGAAGGACACAAGCATGCATGAAAAACAAGCGTATATTAATTCGTATTTCATGAATGTTGTGCACAATGATGATTTTGTTGGGAAGTCTAAGTCCAATTGGACTTGGCTTCCAAAGGTCTAATCTCTTAGGACCCAATGACCTTGGGTACCATGGAATGATATTTTTATCTTCAACTACTCAAGAATAAGAGAAGGAGCAACAAATCAAATTTAGCTCCAAGAATAATTGGATACCAACCCTACCAACTCCTTGATTTGCAAAGACTTTCATTCAAATGGAGTTGATGGTGCTTAAGTGGTGCACCAAAGTAGGGGGAGCTTAATGTTGTAAGTATATTCTTACATATGGTCTCCATGTATGTTGAATGCTTGTAGATGTCTCTTTATATTTTAGACTATCTTTTGCATATTTTGATGCTAGTTTTGAGCTTATGATTATGTTCTTATCTTTCTCTTGCTCATGACATTCCATGCTTATTATTGACTCATTTAGTGAGTATCTCTTTTGGAATGCATGCTAGTACTAGATTTGTGTATGCCATAAATTTTACGAAATTTCTATCTCTATTTTTTGGCATAACACTGTTGCATGTTATTGATTGCATATTGGTTTAATCACCTTGTCACCTCACATCGCACACTTCACTTAGATTTGGAATGCTTATTCGTTGTGATCCTTTTCGATCGATGTGGTGACATTTGTTGTATGATGTGTGCATCTTTTTCTTGTACACATTGGATTTATGTCTCTGATATTGATTTCGTTGCTCGACGATTATATTGATTTAATAGAAATTGTTTCTATGAAAACATAGAATTGTTTTCCATGCACTAAATTCATTAAGAATGTTGATATTGGAGAGTATGTTCCATAACTCAATTCGTAAAATTGATTTGAGTTTTTAATGATTTCGATTTTCGACTATGGTCTCGTTGGCACGCTTTGATTTTCTTCGGTATTTTACATTTGGTATTTTACATTGGTGTCATTTGGACCGTGGTCGTATTCTTAGACTCTCGTGCTTTTATTTTTAGCCATTGTTGTCGTTGATCTCCTCCCGCTCTTTTTGCTAATGCCAAAGGGGGAGAGAATTAATAATGACAATATGCTAAATGATAATTTAAAGCATTTTACCATGAATCTAATTTGATATGTTAGATTCAGGGGGAGTTAAGATATAAAAATGGATTTAGATCCTAAATGGCAATAATAGGATTCGTATTTTATATTTCCCTCGTCTGCTTGATGCGTATGATTATTATCTAATACGGAACTAACGTGTCATCAACGCAGGGGGAGTAAGTAAATTTCATTTGAATCGTTATTATTGATTATTATTTAAGTTGGTTTGTCATCACCAAAAAGAGGGAGAATGTTGAGTATTGATTCCTCGGATTTGGTTTTGATGATGAACAAACATAAATATCGTGAACTAACTCCTTGTAAACGCAGTTATGGAGATCGTCGCCAAAAGTCTACGTATATCAAAAGCGACGTCTCAAGACTTCTCAAAGCGTGTGATTGTGTGCCTGAAGCTTCGTTGAAGTTCAAGGACCATTATTGAGGTCAAGAGATTCGGATTGAAGCTTTGAAGACGGTTCATCATGTTTAATTTATTGTCTTCTTGCTTCATCGTATAGAATGTTAAGCCTTGAGTAGGTCTTACATTATTAGAGCTAGGATTATCATAGAAGCCCATAGAATCTTTCCCGAAGCTTTTCGCTTCTTTCCTTGGCTTATTATGCATCTTAGTTGGTTCAAGAAGAAGAACCAACAGACTAGATGGCAATCTAGTCGGTCGGCAATCCTTCTTGAACCGACTAGATATCCTACTCCAATTCAGCTCATTCATTGTTGACCAATTAGTCGGTCCAAGAAGGTTCACCGACCGACTAGTTGTCAAACTAGTCGGTTATGAATCCTTCTTAGACCGACTAGTTATGTCTTTCATTTTTCAGCCTGAGCTATTGTTTATCGTTAGTCGGTCAAAGAACAATCATCGACCGACTAGTTGAGAAACTAGTCGGTTGGAATTTATTCTTAGACCGACTAGATCTCTTTGTCGACAGCCTATTGATTTCAACTCTTAGTCGGTCAAAGAACACTCACCGACCGACTAGTTGTCAAACTAGTCGGTTGGCAAGTCTTCTTAGACCGACTAGTTCTATCGACCTGAATTCTATATTCTTGGCTGTCATCCTCTTAGTCGGTCCAAGAAGAATCACCGACCGACTAGTTGAGAAACTAATCGGTCAGTGATCCTTCTTTGACCGATTAAGCTGCTTCAGAATAGAGCCGTTGGAGCATTAATTGCTACGAATTTTGCTCTCTCTTTCCTCTAACCTATTTATACTTGAAGAGGTTCTTTCCTAGTATTCAAGGCTGATATTCTAAAGGTTTAGAGAAATCAAAGAGGAGCCAATCAACTCTATTTCAAAGCTCTCTCTTCTCACAAGAATCTCTCTCTCAACTTCTTGAGCCCTAATTACTCAAAAGAGATTCTATTCATTGTGAGCCTCTCATGCTAAGAGCTTGATCCAAGGTCACCAATCTCTCCCTAGCCACCTACTGCTGATTATCTTGGTGGAGCTAGGGTTTGGTGTCATCTTCTTCCTCAAAATCCTTCTTGCCCTAATATTGGTAAGTTTACTCAAGGCATAGGATTTTGTTGGTAAGTATTTCATTGTTTCATTTACTTTGCTTTTGCAAGTTGTTCTCTCGGTTTGTGAGAGAAGGGTGTGATCCCGGGTTGTGAGAGTCACATGTCTTTTGTGTATGATTTGGTCTTGTAGAGGTTTTTCTACAAGAATTTCATAGTGCAAAACTTGGGTTAGTGGTTTCTAACTTAAGTATCCGGAGGGGATCCGGGTGGTTGGGACGTAGGATCACCGGAAACAAGTCGAGGATACTTGGGTGGATCCGAACCCGTTAATTCGTATTGTTTGCATTGTTTAATTCTTGTTGTTTGTAGTTATTCCGCATTGTTGTTTGTGTTGTGCACAATAATTAGGAATAACACTCTTGATTATTTTAAAGTACTATTCACCCCCCTCTAGTACTTGTGCAGTAGCTTCGCAGGGCATTACATACCACTCTTTGGTATTCAATTATCTAGTTCTTGCTACTAAATTCTCAATAAAAATCGTGCCTTTTGTTAGTTCCTAACAATTTGGTATCAGAGCGTGACAATCCATGGCGGCCGCGACAAGATCGAAGGATAAATTCGAGGCGTTGGAGGAAAAGTTCATGGGAGAGATTGAAGGGGTGAAGAAATCGGTGGAAGCGGTGGTGGAATCCGTAGAGCAATTGAAGGCAAGTCAATCGAAGAACGACGAGCAATTTGCAAAGATCCGCTCCCTCTTGACGACGAAATCCCAAGGTGAAGAAAACCCTAATCAGACACCAAAGGCAGCAACTTTGAAGAATGAAAAGGAAAAAAGAAGAGCTTTTTACCCAAGATCAACCCTATTTCGTGGAAGAATTGGACGATGACGATGACGAAGACGAAGGACCATGGAAGGTCAACTATCGCGAGGAGGTGCGGCGAAAAGCGGTGGAGAGTCAAAGGGGGGATGGCGGCCCTAGTCGCCCGTTTTGGGAGCCGCGCGCCAGCGAGGAGCGGCCGGCCCCCAACACAATCTAGGGGGCGGCCACCGGGGGGGACTCCCCCCGCCTGCCACGAGCCCCGGCAGGGCTGGCCAGGCCGTGCCAGGGGTCGCCGAGGTCCGACGAACCTGCCAAAGAGCCGGCAGGACCTGCAGGCCCTCCGGCCTTGCCAAAGGGCTCCGACAGACCACGCCCAGGCCCCCGCGGGCCTGGGCGGCTCCCGCCAGGCCCCCGCGGGCCTAGTGCCAGGCCGCGGGGCCCCTGGGCAACAGCGCCCAGGTCCCACGACCCATCAGGCCTTCCGAGCCCCTTTTCCCGAGCCATGGCGGACCCCCGACGCGACCGACGAGCAGCAGGGACGACGACAGCAGTTCGAAAGGGGTTTTCAGCCCTATTTGAAGGATCCGGCGCGTGAATTTGGAGGTGGATTTGATCCCAGAGAGGGACATGGGTACTACGATGATGTGGATGGCTATGGAGCTGAGTTTGGAGAGGATACAGGGTGGGATGACTTTGAGGGATGGCGTGAAGGCCCTCGCGGGAGGCAGTACGAGAAGCAGGATGAGATGTGGCAGCACTATCACCAACCTCGTCGTGCAGAGGGGAGGCCCGATCAGAGGCACTTTGGGGGAGACTGCAGGGTGCGGAAGCTGAAGATGCCGCTATTTACGGGGGAGAATCAACATGCCTGGTTGTTCACAGCAGAGAGATACTTTGCGGCGCATCACATGACCGAGGCACAGAAGCTGGAGGCGGCAGCCATTTGCATGGAGGGGAGAGCCTTGGGGTGGTTCCAGTGGAAGGAGAGGAGGCAGCAGATTCGTTGCTGGGAGGAGCTGAAAGACTTGGTGCTGGAGAAGTTCAGAGACCCCGTTTGGGGAACCTACACGAGCAGATATATGCCCTCAGGCAAGAGGGGCCGGTGCGGAAGTACATCGAGAGATTTGAGACACTGGCAGGGCGAGTACATGGTGTGTCGGACGAGTCGCTGGAGAGTACTTTCTTGAAGGGGCTGCGACCCAGTCTTCGAGCGGCAGTGAGGCCCTATATGCCTTGGGCCTTTCAGAGGTCATCAAGATGGCGCAGATGGTAGAGGACTCCCGGACTGAGTATAGGAGAGGCGGGAGCAGCTACAGTGTGCAGATACAGCGGGGCACCCCGACTGGAGCCGGCGGAGCGGGGGTCACTACGAAGGCAGATCAGATGGAGCTTGAGAAGACGGGGGAACCGAACAACCCACCACCGGCTGGGGGCCAATTCCGAAAGATGACCGATGCGGAGATGAGGGAGAAAAGGCAAAAAAGGCTCTGTTTCAGATGCGACGAGCGCTTCACTCCGGGACACCGTTGTGCGAGTCATAAGCTGCGGGTGTTGATAGCAGAGGTAGACGAGGATGACGACGTGGAGGATGAAGGGAACAGAGGAGAAGACGACTCTCACTCGGAGTAGCACTGTCAGTATTTTCATGCACCACCTTGAGGACAAGGTGGATTTTCAGGAACGGAGTAATGATAGACCCACAAGGCCAAGCCCATAGCCGTCGGCCCTAGCCCATGCACGCGCGCCCCATTAGCCAAGTAACCCTAGTTTCTTTTATTTATAGGGGCTAGTCGTCGCTTGTTTATTTATGCTTAATGATTGAGATTTCTCTTGAGCGTCCTTAGGTAGATTTAGATTAAACGAGTGCGGACGTCCTCCTTGGCGTCTTGGGAGGAGAATACCCCTCTTTGGTATTCAATTATCTAGTTCTTGCTACTAAATTCTCAATAAAAATCGTGCCTTTTGTTAGTTCCTAACAGACGGCTATGGCACCTACTTTCCTAAGTAGATGTCTTTAGTTTGATTCCCACCATTTGCATTTGAGGCAAGTTGGAAGGGTAATGGAAATAATGGGACTGAGCTGATAGCTCATTCCCATTATTGAACCGTCAAGCGAGAGAACCAGCAAAATACCCCCCCCCCCCCCAATTCCCATTTAGGTGGGCCCCGCTTCCCCACCTATCTCTAAACACACACAATCCCACGACGTATTTGTGATCAATCTTGTCAGGTTTAAGTTAAATTAATATCTTGACAAAATAGAGATGAACTGATTATGTATGACAGGTAAGAGCTTACAATTTTTAACGTTCCAGAACATACGAAGCGATCAGATTGTTAATGAGAAAAGCAAGAGAAGACATCCCCCCGGCCATAAACCAAAAACAAAAAAACAAAAAAAACCAGTAACCTTTTCTTTCTGATTAGGGCATAAACTGAATTGGTTTCCAAATCAAGCCTACCATTTAGAGGTCACCACAACCCGTTCTTTATTAGCAAAACCTCTTTAAAACATAAAGAGTAGTCAAATGTCACCAAAATTATCACTACATAAGCAAAAGATAAAGATGAACCCCCTAAGAAAAAGTAGAATTATTTCTATGTACCCGTAAAGTGTTAGGCATATTTCTACAGAATACTCAAAATTCTTCTTGATTTCCATATTTCTTCAAATAAACGAGATGAACCCATACTCCGTCATATGGGTGTTAAGTCTGACAGGAAGAAAGAGAAAAAACTGCGTGCATTTACCCTCACTCAAGGGCGGAGGTAGGAATTGTTACCGTCCTGAGCTGTTGATCACATACAAAAGGGATGTGGATTAGGTTTGGGACAATGGATCTTGACAGTTGGTGGGCTACAATGCCTAATGGCAAGCGTTTTGAAGAGATTGTGTGGAAAAGGAGGGATTTTGTGATAATTGGGATTTTGCTTTTCTTTTTTTAAATATGCTTTGGCTATGGATCTTTTTGGCACAAGATTTTTTGGGCTTTTGGGCATAAGTACGTTTGCAAATACAATTTTTAATGTTCAATTATTTATAAATAGTGTTTTAATTCTGTGTCGAAGGGAAAGTAGAGCTTAGGTTATGTTTGATTGCAAGAAAATATGTCGAAATCTTGAACTCAATTCTATGAAAGTAGCTTCTTCATATCTCAAATCGGATATAGTTAATATTATTCACTATATCTATTCATCCAAAAACAAAATTGTTAGTGGTCAATACATTAATATGTAATATTAATATATATTAGTTAGAAAAGATTACACCTTTGCCATTAATATATGTGAATTTAACAGTATATACACTACATTAGTTAGGATTTTGACAAAAAAAGGTTGCATGTTAATCATCGTTAATTATGAATTATATCAAAAAATACAAACTTTTTCCAAAAAAAATCCACATCTATTTAAAATACAATTAGTGTTTGATTAGTTTGAAAATTATGCAACAGCGAAAGAAATAGAGCCATTTGATCAAAGTAAATTTTTTTATGGATAAAGGGAAAAATGAATATAATTCCAGCCAGACATGAATCGAATAGAGGGAAAATAAATATAATTTCGCGCCAAGAGTCGAACCTAGAACCTTCAGCTTAGGAAACAAATGATCTACCATCCGAACTGCACAATGAAGTTATATATGATATCCAGAGAAACATTATTAATGGGAATGTTTGATCAAATTGGGGATGAAAAGGCAAACTTTTTCTGAATAAAGAAAAAAGGCAGATAGTATAGGTGCACAAGGCAAGAGTGGAACCTACGACTTCCGGCTTGGGAAACAGACGCCCACCCAGTGGACTGCTTGCTTGATGTTTTAAAAAAATTCAGTAGCCTAGTAAAAACTTACCCAGAATAAAGTCTGCCTTGGCCCAAACATAGCTCCGCCCTTGCCCTCACTAATAAGAAAGTGCAGCGACACCAACTCCCTTTTTATTCTTCATTTGTTGTTTTTATTTATTTTCCTAAATGAAAAATCTATATTAGATCATGTTGTTTAACTGAAAAATCATGACGGCTTTGTAGACAAATGAAACTCCTGATGCAAAAGGAATAAGATGATGATCGTCCAAATTTGATGTGAAGTATAGACCATGGAATGGGCGGTGGTTGGGGGATAGTTTGAGTGAGTGAGTGAGAAAGCTTTAAAATGAGAAAATGTGAAAGATAATTGGGGGTTTCCAGATATGAGATGGGATTGGGTTTAAACAGACAACTGTAAGAGATTGAACATGACAGAGAGTTTATACAATGTTGCAACACAGTTTTTAGGTAAACTATGTCACAAGCAATGAATTTGTACATCGAGGAAACTACGGTTACCTTTACATTGATAATCTTGACTCACATAAAGTTATAGCTGCTCCTCATTGGATTTACATATCAAAGGCAAGAACTAATCAGGGAATGTCGGGTGGTGTGTTGGGTGGTGTCTGACCTAAACCCTTACAACACTCAATCTCCTTAACCGACACCAAATCAATCTATGTGTACACTAACTTGAGATTGTGTACCTGACGGTGTAAATTATGATGGTTTATATAGAAAAGACTTGGGGATACTTCCATCCAAATAAATCCAAACCCTAACCATTTGCATGAGTTTTATTCCACATACAATTCCTCTTTAAGTTGGTATCATTGCCTATGATCCTTCAGCTCACTTTGCCCTCAATCAGGTCGAAGTCTTCAAAACATGAGGTCAAATCCCCCGGCCCAAAACATCCCAATCGTTGGCTGAACCCCCCTTATACATGTCAAAACATTCTTTACTATTCCAAGTGGGTTTTTGATATGAACTAGGGAACAAAAAGGGATTAAAATGGGATTTTTATTTGATAAAACTCGAAGACAACAATAAAGATAAATAGATCTCTTGTTATAGAGTAAATCCCCCTCTCCTAACTTTATTAAGCAAAAGCCTAAACCTGTTCTAGATCTCTCTCTAGGAAATCATAGCCAACAATCTCTCAAAATGTTCGATAATGAAAACTAAGGCCGGCTGGCCGCTTTTAACCTAATGTAGTGTGCACAGCAATTCTCTTCTAGCTTGTTGTGTGCATAGCAATTTTACTCCTTGGGCCTCCGTGGCTCGTACACCTCATGCTTGCGCCTCCTCCTCTCGTAAGTGATAATCGTATCAGTTTTCACTTTGAGTTTGTCCGAATATCCATACATAACAATTATCCCTCGCTTCATTACTCATTCGGGGTGGGTGTCAAAATGAAAATGCCACATTTATCTCATATGCGGCTGTTACTGATATCGAAATAAAGCTAACATCTAGACAAAGTTAAGTATTCAAGCAAAAGAAATATTTTTATAAGACTATTACATGAATAATCTCAAACGAAGCTGATCAATTCACCAATTTTCCAAAAGTGTGCATAGACTAAGTCATGCCTTCATCCTTTCTTCTAGAAGTACGTAAGGATTTCTCACCTCCATGACATTGTAGTCTCACGTAACATGAGGCATGCCTTGCATTTAAAGATAGTACTTAAACGAACGATTTGCCTTGATTTGTCTCAATTGTAATGCCTCATAAATTGCGAGCAGCCAGCTCTTCATGGGATAAGCGTATTCTCAAGATCTTCACCATGTGCTGTGAGATTTATGCTTTCCTACCAATGTTTCTTCTCCCATCATGCATGTAATAATCTCAGGACACGTGGCATAGATCTCAAGAATACGCATGTGACATCTGGGGCATGCCAACCGGGATGCATCTAGACAAATCATATAAGTAACATCCTTAAATGCAAGGCATGTCTCGATGGAATGTGTCACATGCGATGACATCATGTGGGGGTAAAACATCCACATATTTTTATTGAAGAAAGCGAGGACAAAAGCATAAATGAATCTCTGTATATTTTGGGGAAAAAGCAAAGTAATCATCTTTGGGGAAAAAGCAAAGTAATCATCTTTGTCTGAGTATTCTTCAGGTAACAATCTTGTAAAGGTAATATCTTTGCTTGAATACTTATCTTTGTACAGATGTTAGCTTCATTCGGATATCAGGAAACAAATGGGACATCGTCACTTCAATGCATGCCACTTAATGAGTAACGAAGTAATGAGAAACTACTATGAATGGATATCCAGATGAGTTCAAAGTAAAAAAACGAATAGTGGAGACTTTAGCATGTATATGGGGTTTTGGTCTACAATTGAGATGTTTTGGTCCGGTAAAAGTGGTTTTAACCCACGTTCTGACGACTTCAGGCTGATTGAGGGTGAAGTAGACGAAGGCACGTTGGCGATGGTACCAATCTAGAGAGGACACCTAGTAATGATAGCTAATGAAGCTAACTTAAGAGTCAAGGAATTTTAGATCAGGTGTCGTCCCAGTCTGTCATGATTGGTTCTTGTCTGTGATGTGTAGATCCAAAGAGAAGCATGTATAACCTTAGAAGAGTCAAGATCATCAATGTAAAAGCAACTGTAGCTTCAACACCATACAAATACATTAGTTGTGACATAGTTTATCCTAAAAATTATGTCGCAACATGAAGAGATGGGGAAGTAACATCCAGAGAAAATAAAGGAGTTGAATAGACGGATTAGTAAACTGGGTCTAGAAGAGAGAAAAGTTAGAGAAGATAAAAAAGGAAAAAGAGGATATCCTGAAGCGAATGGAAGAAGTAGTAGTAGAGCTTGATCAATTACGATGTTCTAATAAAGCAAAAGAATAAATTGAGAATATTAAAAAAATATGTATAGATGCATATATCGATTAAAGCGTATTCAAAGCATATCCCTTTTCTTGAAAAGGGCTTACAGACTGAGTTAGTGAATTTTTTGGGGAGAACTTAAACAAGCGGGGGAGTTTATGGAATTGATAAGAAGAGAATCATGTAGATCAGGTGACACCAGATTTAATAGATAAGATGCAAGACAAAAAGATGAGCCCCACAGAAAGTACAAGCACATGTGGGACTTGTACTTTCCACGTTTTTGCGTCATGGCACCTGATCTAATAGATCAGGTGCCACGTTTTCTACATTATTCTCTGATAAGAATGTAGAAAATAAGCCAAATTGTTTGAGGTTCCCTTAAAATTAATCTAGTAACTAAAAGGATAGAGTTGGTAGCTAAGAGATGACATTTGGATATTGGTTTCATCACCAGAACATCATGTTGAATTGGGTGAGAAAAGGCATTCTAATTATCACAACAGCAATAACTACTGTGACGATAAGCAAATAGGTACGGATGAATGCATCAAGACAAATAATTAAAAAGGATTGGTATCTTTTAAAAGATACCCTATATATCCATGTCATATTAGATTTGTCTTTGACACGCATGACAAATACAAGTGTTGCATGTAGTTCTTAGTATCTGTTGTGTGTCAACATTCAAGTCCATGTCGATATGATCGTGTCCGTGCAACATATGTAATAACCTACATAGAAATTTTGTCAACACTGCGTAGGTTTCGTTCATTTTGATTCTGTCATGAATGAAAACGAAACGAAACCGCTGTTGAAACTCAGTTTCAACCAATTTCGATCAGTTTCAGCACGGTTTCGGTTGAATCCTTACAGTTTTCAATAATATATATGTTTGAGTTTAAATACACAAACATATTTGAACTATAAATTTAAAAATTATGTTTATTAAAATTTTAAAAATTATAAAAACTAAAATTTTATTGACATTCTAAAATTCATATTATAAAAATTCTTAAAACCATTAAAATTCTAAAAAATTATTATAAATGCATTGTTTTATATATTTTTTTTTTGGAAAGTAAAATAATCTATATTCATGAACGAAATGTACAAGGGGTGGGAAAGGGTTGAGACGCATTAGAACGAGGAGAGGACACAGGCGTCGTCACTCGTCACTAAATTATCCGCCCCCAATCACCAACCCAAAGCTATAACAAAAATCTATTTCCTCAGCTTGGATATACAAGTGGCTTCAATACTGCCAGGTGGCATTCAATACGACAATGAGGCATGCCCAGTACGCCGTCAGCCGTTGTCGAGAATACCCCAATTGGATAATATATTGGCAGTGGTCGGATCCCTAGCTCCTATCATACCAACAGCAAGCTTAATGTCATCCGCAGCTCCATCAAATACAAGAGTTTTTGGTTTGGATGCACCCTCAAAAATACGCCTGTTGCGCTCTTTCCAAATGTGCCAAACGATCACTGCAATTACAGTTTTTGCAAGATGACTCATGCCATCTTTCTTGTTGAAATGATCCACAAAGTAATCCCCAATTTCTTGTAAGTCAACACCAACCGGCTGTGATATCCCAAGTTTGAGTAGACAGCGCTTAAGTAAATAGCCGGAGTATTCGCACGTGAAGAAAAGATGGCCCAGAGTTTCGCAGCTACCACTCTCGCATAGCACACAGTGTACTGGAGCCGTGGGTAGCCATTTGCAGAGCTTGTCCTTGGTTAATAGTTTACCTTGGAGAGCTCGGAGCAGCAGCACAGAGAATTTCGGTATATGATTTTTGTGCCATACTAAAGGGTAATGAGGGAAAAACGTACCATGTTGTCTAGCTCCATTCCAAGCATCAGAGAATCTGAAAGGTTCTCCGGATACCCATTCCCATTTATCATTTCCGGCTCGCTTTTAAATTGGTGAAGAATACCCCAGAACTGATTAATATTAGGATCCTCGGCCCAAGATCTCCCATCCCAGTAATCGCTGACCATTTTCCCGCCATCTCCAGGGGGGATGTTATATAAATTTTTCAACGGCCCACATGGGAGCCAGTTGTCATGCCAGAAAAGTGTAGTCATGCCATTTCTAACTTTCCGCCGGATAAGTTTGGTAGAAATGCTTCTGCAGTGAAGCAAAAATTTCCAAGTGCCGGATTGAGTGGGTTTGCTTATAGACCTAAAAAATTTCAATGGCCGAAACCGAAACTAAAACTGAGTACTCAAACTTTATTTGTCAGAGGTAAGAAATGCGTCTTTAACCTTAATTATATTATTGTTCTAGATATCAATGTAAACATGAAGGAAAAAGGGATGATTTACAACCACAACACAAGTCAACTTAGTACAAAAATCACCAACCATTGTTTCAGTGTTGTACTAGAAATAAATAAAGCAACACATTATTCTTTCAAATAAACATGTAGAACCCATAATTGTTGAAAATATGGATACTCTAGAAACTGTAAATACCAGCCAAAGATATTGAAAACAATCTCAGGGAAAGCATATTGAAGCAGGAATGCAAGACATAAGCTTTAAGGGCAGTTTGAACATTATATGCTTTGGTATTCACATGCATCTCCATAATTCTTGCTAGTGTTCATTTCTCAATTCTTGAATAAATTGTAGCTTTTATATCAAAAGAAAAGTATCCATGAATAGGTAATTGTTGTCTTCTTCTCTCTTTGACCTTACATTGATGGCATATTTGTTAGAGAATAATACTTATTTGGTGACATCTAAGATAATTTTCCTCAGATCACCCATAATTCCACCCTCCACTTCTCTTCTGGATGATCGGCACCATTCATGTTGATCTCCATCGGCAAAAACATACATACACCAAAAATCAAAAGTTTTGCATATGATTTTTCTTTTAATTGAGTGATCGAAAATTTAACAGTTTCCAAAGAAAAGAGTAAGTATCACCCCCTACATATTTAGGCAAAAGGTAAGGAAAATACAAGATTTTTCCTGTATGTAGGACATAGATATCATCATGAATGGTTCTGATCATCCAAATGGAAGTGAAGGACGGACTTTTGGCAACCACCTGAGGAAGTATTCCTTAGATGCCACCTGAAACCCATTAGTATCTTATATTTTTGGACTTAAGGTATTCATTATATTTTTATCATTATACATAAATTTAAAGACGTATATAAATCATCCATAACTACCTACTTTTTTATTTTTTTTTCATTTGTCTTCAAAATTACAGATTTCCCAATTTTACTATTATTTTTTTAAAAAAAGGTAATGCAGCTGGAAAAAGAACTCGAAGAAACTTTTTGAAAAATTTATGCTAGTTTATATGCAAGAATACACTCAAGGAGACAATGAATAAATAATATACAGTTTCGAAAAGGAAAACAACAATGTATAGTACTCTTAGAAGGAAATTGCCCCCCCCCCCCCCCCCCCCCCCCCCCCCCCCCCGCGAAAAAAAAACACAAAAAAAAAATTCTGCTAACATGGTCAATGTTGTAAATCATCTACCCTAGAACCCAATAATTTCCTGCTTTGTTTCTTTTCTCATCCACTTCTCTTTTCTCATCCACTATCACTATGTTATCTATGGCCCTGGAAAAAGCCAAAAATAACAAAATAGTCAAGAAACCTATAGATCTCTAGCGCGTGCTTCTCTCTTCCAACTTTTTCTTACGTATATTGCCTCTCTCTGATTACTCAAATTAATATACTGAAAAAGTTTACTCCAAGTCTAGGTACCAAAAACCTAATGATTATTCCAAATTCAAAAACTAATCAAATTAATATATTGAAAAATTCATTCGAAATATAAATACAGAACCCCAAATTCATATAGTTATTATGAAATTTTAATTTTTCTTATCTCTCTTATCTCTAATCCAAGCAAATGATCATATTCCTAACTCAAAATAGTTGCTTATGCAAGCTTTCATTTCCCACATTCTAATTATAATCAAATTCAACTTTATTTTAAAAAAATTACTTCAGTTTTTTTAAATATTTTGGAGAAAGCAAAAGTAGGAAGAAGGAAACCATATGATAATTTGAGATATCATTATTGTGTTGCTGTTTTTAATAGTATTTAGCAGTCCTCTATTTTTTTAGTTTAAATCTTTGGATATTTTTTATGAACTATTACTTGTTGAACTCTCCAATATTATGCATGTATCTCAAGAACAAGAAATCAAAACAAATTCAAGTCAGTTTGATCTGATTAGGCCTTTATTAAACTGATTGTCTAATTTGGTATATTTCATTCAGTAGAATCCTGTTAACTTGGTGTTCACTTTGGCATTAAATGTTCCCATAAATAGATTATCACCTTGATTGCCTAATTTGATGAGTTTTCTTTTAATTAAGCTTGAAGTGTTCAGTATTTCATGTGAAGGCACATGCTCAACGCTAATGAATGTCAAAATAAGAGTTAAGAATTGAATGTAACAAAAAGATTAAGAAATCAAAAAAAGAAGGGATAAGTTTTCTAAAATAAACTTTTGAATGCATGTGGGTGCCTCATTTTCATAAGAATGTTATACCAATTAATATAGTAGTCAGCTACCATACAATGTAATGAATGGGTAAAAAAGGAGGGAATATTATGAAGGATGAGGAGGGAATTTATCCACTCCCACCATTGGAGCATCCATCCAAAGTTAGAAAAATAGAGTAACCCCAATTTAGGCAGTATGGACATGGGACACGCAGCACTAGTGTTCCTTAAAAAGTAGGACAAAAGGATGCCGGAAATGACATTAATGCCATGCTGCAAGATCAAACACAAAGTTTATAAAACCATAGAATGTTTAAACCTGCCATGCATTTTAGGCGTTTGCAAAAGGAGTCATCTTTGGCTCTCAAGGTCTCGATACAGTTGCTTGACGCATCTCATTCTTATACTGAAACATCTAAAGACTTAGTATAGATTTGTAGAAATCTATTTTTATGGTTTTTTCCCACTGAGAGTATAGACGTTGATATATAAATGAAATTAATTAAACATCTCAAACATGTGAACAAAGAAGAGTATGAGAAACAATGACCGTGTATCCGAGAAGTATATAAAAACGTCTGAAATCATAAGATATAGTATATAATTCATGACACACTTGAGAATGTCTGACACATATCCGACAAGTGTACAAGTGCCAGTATCCAACACGCGTGTCGACATGCCCGACATGGATGTATACTTCATGAAAGATGGCATATATGGTGTACAACCCCTAAAAGGGGTTTGTTGGATTCTCCTGCAGGATGGGAAGTAGACACTAGAGTGGGGTGAACAGTGTATATGAAATAATAAAATCTCATCTAGAAAATCTACCAAAATTTACAACTACCTAATTTAAACTTAATCAACAATAATTATAAATAGCTAAAGAATATGAAGCAAAAAATAACACAAGCAATATATAATATCACAATACAGAAAAGTGGAACAAGCGCAAACACAGAAATTACACTGGTTCAGGTACCATGTAGCACGTATCCTACTCCAGCAAAGTCCCACTTGGCTCGCTTCAATATTTCGACAAATAGTAAAACACTTCTTCCCAAGAGGATTTACAACTCACCACCTCACACTTGAGGATTTTTCACTTACAATGAAGTTGATACAATTACATATAGCTTTGCTTGAAGCTCTTGTAAATGTGTATAGCTATAGGAGAAAACTTGATCTCAAAAGATAAGAACTTTGGTTTTGGAAGATCAGGGATTTTGGCCATTGAAGATAGAAAACTTTTGGAAAACTTTGGCCAAGGAGAAAGAGTGTTCCTTTTGAAAACTTTGAGCTTAAAACAATTTTTCTCTTCAAAAATTGATCATTAAAATCATACATTAAAATATTAAAATCATACATTAAAATCTGAACAATCCTCTATATATACAGGGAATTCGAGCCAAGACAGATCAACCAAAACACTCATCCAATGGGCAGGAAAAACGGCTAGAAATGTTACCATTATAAACGGCCAACACAACACTAATCGACTCCTATCCCACTAGTCGACTAATGGTCCATTGGTCGACTCCTGGGACAACAGGAGTCAACTCCCTGCAAGGCCCAAGTTTTCCCGAGAGCAAGCAAAGCTCATCGATCGACTCCTATGTATCCAAAAGTCGATCAGTTTTCTGATACATGGAAATGTATTAGAAAACTTAGAATTTTTCTATTTTAATCATTTAAAACCATTTTTATAACATTTTAGTGAGTTTCTATGTATGTGTGAGCTTCAAACATGGTTTAACATGCTAAGACAATGAAAAAAATTACATCAAAAGATAAACTTTACAATGAAGTTCATGATGTATCTTTGACTATCCAAGCTCTTTGTCTAGCTTTCTTTAATCCATGGCCTTGTTGAACTCATTTCTAGCCTTGAGTACTTCTTTTTAAGTAGCCTAAATCTCTTATACATGTACTCATATTAGATGATATGTTTGCTCATCATCAAAACTACACTGGGTGTGACTCAATATCTCAACAAGGTTACTATGGATATCCTTGGCCAAAAAAAGGACAGCTCCCTTTTTGCTCAAAATCTTACTACCTATTCAAGATGGATTTGGCACTCTCCATATCAAGGACAGATTCGGAAGTTGGCTCATATTGGCACGGGCCTCCCTGAATTTTTAAACATCCCCTTCTATAACTTACTATTCATGAAACGTCCAAAAAGCCACCCATACATATATTATATTATGTGTCCATCCTCATTTTGCTTGTTGGCTTTGTCCTTGCTCCATATGGACAGCCCAAATCAAAGTGATCAAGTAATGGTTAAACATGTTATCTCGTCAGCATCCAGCACTATTTGGTAACCGTAAAAACGAAGTGCACCAACCGAAGCTGGTTTAATTAAGTTGGGTTGCAAAAAATAAGCTTGTGAAGGACATGGACCAAGACTATTCCATTTGAAAGAAAGTCAAAAATAGGATTTCAAGATTCTAAAGCGGTTAGTGTCATTTTACTACAAAATTATATGGAAGCACCGTGCAGGTATTTCTACCTAGGGGCTACATACTTTATACACAATGATTTTACAAAATGTTTAATAATTCATGTAATATGTTCAGGGTAGCTGGCACCCCAACCTAGGGGCTATGAAGACAGGGAGACAAGACTGGAGATTGTAACATCTATATTACATTTGAGGACTTTTTTGGATTGTCTTATTGACTAGGACAAGTTGATGTCAAGCTGATGTATAAAGATATATAAAGAGGTTGATAGAAGAATGGCTAGGATTTAATCTTGGTAAAAGAAGGGTTGAGATGAGTGTTTGGAAAAATAAAAAAGCCTCAGCACATGGATCACTGACGTAGCTAGATTCAATAAGATCTGATCACATGGATTGATGACATGGTAGAAATCACATCCTAACACAGCTGGATCCCACCCAAAAATTTGAATCCCCACATGTTCCCAAGAAAAAAAAATTTAACACATCTCACTCGCATTAACTCTCCATCATCAATCGTTGGGAAATATAGATAGCTATTTGTGGAATTACTTATGAGAAAGAATTAATTATGTGAAATGAGTTAATTACATGGAATTAATTAATTATGCGCCCGAAGGCGTCCACTAAATTTTTATTCTTTTAAATTGTGCAGTGGAATATTATGTCCCAAAATTTTGGCGGTGAAAATAATTTTTGGGGAAACAAAGATTTTAAATGAACCGTGCCCCGAGGGCACTGGTTATGACTAGTAAGTAATTAATAGTAATCCTTTTTAAGTGATATTAGCCATTTGGGAGGGTAACTCATGGGTTGCCACCTTTCCAAACACCACATATATAGACGACAAGGAGACCAGAACAGAAGGTACTGGATCTCAAATTTTACAGAAATCTAAAATATAAACAGTAGATTAGAGATCACCATACTAATTAGGTTGATTTAACCAAAAAAGAATATGAATTAGCATGTGAAAGCAAAAGCATACCAATAAAAGGAACCAATGGAACATATGGGCAGGATGAAACACGTTTATAATGTAATGAAGATCTCTTTCGTCATGAAATAGATCAATTGCATTACTCTGCCTGCAAGCTTACCAAAAGAATCACATGAGCACGTTTCTTTATGAATCCTAAAATCATAAAATATTACAGATCTAATTATTATGCTACTCACTCTTGTGAGGCAAAGAACGGAGCATCCAACAGCAATAACAGCATTTCAAATAACATATCATCCTGCAATTTAAAAGGTCACATTACTACATGAATACAAGCCTAAACCTGAATTGAATGGTTATGTTAACATTAAGTGTAATTAAAGTTTGATTACCACAAAATAATAAAAAATATGCATGGCTACCATTATGTTTAATGCAACATGGAGTCATAATGTCAAAAGTGTTCCAAGTACATTAATTCCCCAAAATGCACAAGCGACTAGAAGGAAAACATAATATTGCATGTGCTAGGACACTAAGTCCAGTGAGTTTATATCAAGCTTTGAGAACATGGTTTCAGTCTCAGACTCTCCTTGTATCGAAGGTTTCAGCAAGCTTCATTAGTTTTGAACGGCTCCATTTTCTGTCCAGAACCACTAGACATGTGACCGCCTCTAGTTCTCCGCATATGTAGCCTTGAGAAGCATGTTATCATGTAAGCTAAGTGGGTGTTAATGAATGGAAATGAACTTCCAGTCCTTAACCACTTAACCCCAAAAAAAATAGATAGTACTTTGATCGTATATTCTCATTCTTGAATCAACGAAAATCAAAATGTTGGATATCCACATTACTAACAAAAGAGCAATGTAATGTGTGTATACATGTGTGCATGTATGGATGCATATATGTATGTAATATAAGAATAATGGGTATCATATGACATTCAAGTACTTATGTCATATGGTGCTCAAAAAGTCCATTCTCCACATTTCTTTGAAGGATTAGCTATGTTCATATTATAAAGCCCAAATACGGCAAAGAGCTATTGCGTCCAAAACTTTTTGCCTGTTGATCTGCTTGTTTGAAAATTAACTCTTTTGTAACAATAGAACTTTTTTTATGTACTAGTTATTTTTCAGTTGATCTAGAGGTAAAATAAGTTTCATAGGAGTTAATTTTCAACCAAGTAGATTAACGAGTAAAGAGCTTTGGGTTCACCATACCTTTGGTGCATTTAGGTTTTAATATATGACGATAGCCATACAAAAAAATTAAGGGTGGATTTTTCGAAGTCTTTCGTATAATATAAGTGCACATATGTCATATGGTACCCTTATTCTCACTATGTATGTGTGTGTGATACACATTATTCCCACTGTGTGCGTGCATGGGGGCATGTGTAGAGAGATAGAGATAGATAGATAGAGATAGAGATAGAGAGAGAGGAGTCACAAAAGAGCACTTTGTGATTATTGGTTGTGGCATGCCAGAGGACGAAACAAAAGATGAACGACCACAAGCCTTTGATTATGAAAGATCATCAAAGTTCCAACTATGATACCTTAAGAAACATATCCAGTGTGAAACATCCTTTTGTAAACATAAATTAAGAGTTAATCATGCTAAGGTAGGACAATTTTTGGATTTAAGACAAAAAAAATTAAAACTTGTGAAATTCGACCCAAAAAATAATTGCAAAATTCGACAAATTCTCACCACGTCGGCGACGAGGGGCGCTGACTGGGCGTCCCTCGCCGCGAAGGGGGCGAGTTTGGAGAATGCCACACTTGGCAACTGCAGCAACTTTTGGACACACTTGCCAAGTGCGCCCATTATGGTCGAGGCATATAGTGCCACTTCAAGTGACCCGTGACTTAAGTCACGGGCCTCTTTACTGACCGCACTTGCCAAGTGACAAGTGCGGCCAGTTTGTTACAGCAAGTGCGGCCAGTTTGTTACTTTAACCCCCTAGTTCTCGTCCAACCCAACAGTTCTGTTCAAAAAAGCCCTAATTGACTTACCCAGCGAGTGGCGACCTCCCCTACTCGGCCGATCCATCCGACGGCGAGCTCCACGACTCGGATCAAAAAACCTCTTCGTTCCCGGAGATAGGCAGTGGGATCGGCAACTACGCGCGACGATTCTGAACTGTAAGTTGTTCGATTCGAACTCTCAAGACAGTTTCTATGGTTTCGATTTAAATCCGAAAATATACTTTATAATGATGAAGACGATACAAAATTTTAGTGGTTTAAAAGTGGCAACAAATTCTTATTTGTGAAGAATTTCTATCAATACAGTGGATCATATTTCTTGTATGTTTTAGGGCACAATTGTATATCAACTTCAGATGCTATTCCTTATTATTGTTGCAAATATGGGTGGGCTAATATGTGTGGGCTAATTGTATATCAACTTCAGAGTTCCAACAGCTGATGGGTTCTCAGTACGTGTAGAAGATGGCGGGGATGAGTAGATTATTCAGGTTGATCTTCGGTTGAGGAGTTTGTTCACATGCCCTAGATAACGCAATGGCTTCCGCAATGGTAATAGTCGATTTTCTAACACGTTTACGTCGTTGATACATGATGAAACCCAAGATTTTTTTGGAGGAATTCTCATAGATAGGAAACCCTAGATTTTTTGCACAGTGAGAAGTGGGGGCTGTTTTCACACGGGGGGTTTTCTCAGAATGGCTAGCTCTCGGACGAGTTGGCCAATATAGCAGGCAAATTGGCCGCGCTTAGCAAGAACAGCCAGTAAAGAGGCATGTGACTTAAGTCACAGGGCCACGTGGAGGGCATCGTCTCGACCATGAAGGCCGCATTTACCAAGTGCGGCCAAAAGTGACCGCGTTTGGCAAGTGCGGTAATATCCAAAATTGTCCCGTCAGCGACGATAAGCACCCAGTCAGTGCTCCTCGTCGCCGACGGGGCCAGATTTGGTCGATTTCTGCAATTATTTTTTTGGTAGAATTTCACAAATTTTTTTAAATTTTTGTCTTAAATCCAAAAATTGCCCATTTGGGAATAGTGTTGATTGGAAAGAAGAAGCATTGGAATAAACTCTAGTTAGTTTCTATGTTCTAAGATCTACTTCTGCAAATATACACAACTCAACTCGGTAGCACAAAAGATGTATCAAAAGGTGGCCCTACAACATCATATTTAAGCAGCACCAGTTCTCACTCAAGAATCCGTTTGGTAAATGGTTAATACAAGCCCATTAATCTGGCAAATTGATATCACTAAATTCCATTTAATGAATTCAAACAACTAATTACTAGTACATAAATTGATCTTTCTGTGTGCTTCAACACTCTACAAAATTACAAGGAAAAGAATAGAGGCATATATGAAACCCATACCTCCTCCATATAAAGTTGTAGAAATGATAAACCAAAGCTGCCGCATGATTTTGAGCAAGTTTCGCACAGTGTCGACTTTTGCAGAACATCAAACCATTTAGAAAGCTCTAATATACCAATGTGACAGCATGTCTCACAGCAAAGTTGCGACCCTGAAGTGAAAGAAAGTGACTGTGTTGCACATGGACATCCTTGTTGAGAAACTTTCCAGTGGACCAAAGTGAAACAACATTTAAAAAGTTGGGAAATGACCAGTCTCTGCAGATGCCTAGTGCATGTATCTCTATCCCCAAAACTGGCCAGAAATGGAGAGCCTTCCAAACAACTTCCGAACCCACCATGACCAGCATTAAACTTTGAGACCGATCTGAATACCAGATCTTCAAAATAGCATCTAAGTAATTTGAGCCATGATGCGGGGTGGAAAAAGCGCCACTGATTGTGAAAGATAAGCCGATTCATCAGAATCTGCATAGAAAAAATAAGTTATTACAGTCTAGCTTGTACATGCACTTATCAAAAAGGTTGCAATAAATATAGACTTAATGTTTAGTTCCTCTTAACTTGAATCATTAGTGTTGTTATATATTGCATGAAAATCTAGATATTTTTATTATTATTCATAACCTCACATTTCAAAGAAACTACTACAGAAGCATAGAGATTGGACCTCAAAGAACAGTGTAATCATTGCTTACCAGCATTTTGTGTCTCAGATATTGAGAGAGGCCCATGTCTTTATGCCCCAAGCATTCGGAGAAACAAGAATGAAGAAGTCGGGGTACGAGGTTGATGAATTTGGATTGTATAGCAAGCTCCCCCAAAGGGCCATCATCTTCATCTTGTGGACCATTTTGCTCAACTAAGGAACATAACAATCGCAATATGGTCCCTAAGAAGACACCCTTTATCCCATTTAAACCATTATTTCTATGAGATAAATCAATGTTGCCTGAATTTACTTGGACGATCAATGAATCGCTGCCATGGATTGGTCTAAATAAATCCCAAGGCATTTTTACTAGAGAGGAAACAACAAGATTCATGAATAGACCTTCAAGGTCACCATTTTCACATTTCAGATATTTCAATATGTTGTGTAAAATCCGGAAAAGTGCTTCCACAGTAAGCCAATTCACTTTTTCACATCTTGCTTGTAAAAGTGCAGTAAATCTTGAAGAATCAAACCATGTGTCTTCTATTTGGAATGATTCATCAGTTGTAAGTGGGTAACAATGTACCAAGCTTCCATCTATAGGAACAACTGATTCCACGGGAGAAGACAACGATGCCGAAGAACAAATGCTTGAAATTGCGGCGTCTAAGCTAATCAACAGCATATGCATAAATTCAATCCATTTATTCACCTATAAAGAAGTTATGATTTCAGGTACTAAAAAATCATCTAACTATTGTCACACTGACATAACCACAGATGATATTATTAACATACATATTTAGTTAGGAAACTGGATAGGGAGGAAAGAATATTCACAGCCACGTGTTGCACAAATTGACTGTCAATATCCAGATAAGACACCTGCAAATAATAAAGATACTGTAAGAAACAAAATTTAAATCCAAAAAACCATGTTCATAAGAATGTTAAAATTTAACAATAAGCTAAACAGTAAAAACAAGCCTCAATGCCTACAGCAAACTTCCATAAGAGTAGAAAGCTTCACATTGCATATGTCATTGTTCATCAATCATGTAGGTATGAAGAGATTCCATATGCCAAGTAAACATGCTGCATTGTGTTCAAATCTACTAAGAAAATGCCCAATTAAAGGCATAAAGTTACCATAACAGTGATAATATTTGCTAGGCAATTGTGGTCTCCTTTGACAGGCAGATCAAAGTTCTGTGAATAATGATGATCAGAGACAACATTTGCCACAATATCCTGCAATAGCCAAAACAAAAAGGAAAAAGTATGGCAGGAGTCAGTCTAATCGTCATTGTATGATACATTATATGTAATATTACAGACTTGCATGGACTGTCCATGACACTCCGACACAAGGATGGCATAGCATGACACTGTGACGCTTGAACAAATTACAAAAAGTTTACTGATAAATCAAAATTGAAGCTTTGTGTTTGATACGTGTGGCTGATATTGTTGAGATATTAAGTCTAACCCCACGTGGTTTTGATGATGTACAACAATTAGTGCATCTAACATCTTTTGAGTGCAGGAGCTTAAAGAAATCATATTATAGTACTCAAGTGGCCAAGTGATGAGCAAACAAGGCAAATGGATAAAATGGAGCTAGACATGAGCATAAAGAATGAAAGTGCATCACTTTGAACTTAAATTTAATAATATTAGGATATATTTTTATTTATGTTTATCTAGCATGTTAAACCCTTGTTAGAAGCTCTCTCACACTTAGAATCACACACAAAATGATTTTAAAATGTTCTAAAATAGTTTTGACAAGTTTTCATAGTTTAAAACCCCCATGTCAGCAACAGAATCGACTACTTTTTAATTATAGTCAACTATTTTGAATGGGAGAAGAGCTTTGCTCTCTGGACCCCAAAGTAGTCGACCTCCACTATAGAAGTAGTCAACTACCATTATAAAAGTAGTCGACTATATTTAACACCGTGGTTGACTAATTAGAATTACAAGACAGATTTTCAGATTTTACGGGAAGCGGTTTTTATAGCCATTTGAAGGGTATTTTGGAGAATGGTTTTCAACAGTTTTTCACTCTTATTTAAGAGGAGTTGTTAGGGCTTTTATGATAAGAATTAATGAGCAAAAATCAAGTTTTTAAGAGCAGATTCTAAATTGTTTTCAAATCCCTAAAGCTCTCTTCTTTGGCTTATGCTCTAAAGTTTTGATTTCTTTGGTCAAAGTTTTTCTTGATCTCCCAATGCTTTAATTTATTCATCTTTGGAGATTATCACTATCGCCAACACACACTCAACAAACTTCAAAGAAATACTAAAGGAAAAGTGTAATTTCATTCAAAATAGCAATTTGAAAAAATCCTCAAACTGTTGCGGTGGTAAGTTTTTATTTTCTTGGGAAGAAAATTGATTGTAAGCAAGGCCTCTCGGAAAGAGGCAATTGTAACTATTTGGGAAATAGAGAATTGAGCCGAGTGGGACTCGGGTGGCTGGAGTAGGATACAGTTGCCAAGGGGGACTTGAGTATCCAAACCAGTGTATACTTGTGTTTGTGCTTGATTCAATTTTCTGTGTTGTAATTAGTTTGTGCTTGTGATTTTAATTCCGCTGCATACTCTCTTTACAAGCATTATCTTTGTTGATTAAGTTAGATTTGGGTAACACCATTTGCTAACTTAAGTAGACTTTTAGAGGGAATTTGTAAGATTACTTTGGACACTAATCACCCCCTATAGTGTCTATCTGAAATCTCCGCAGAATCCAACACGTGGTATCAAAGATTGGTACTAGGATGGCGTCAACAAGTAACATGGTTTTTGGAGATGATACAACGAGACCCCCAATGTTTGACAATTATCCCTATGGTTTATGGAAGTTTCGAATGAAGATCTACATCAAATCCACTGCATATTATATGTGGGGTCTAGTTGAGAAGCCTTATTGCAAACCCACAAGACATATCTCCAAATGGTCAAATGAAGGGAAAAGATTGGGCACTCTTCATGATGAGGTAATGGAAATTTTAATTTCCTCTCTATCTACAAAGCTATAAGTTTTATGCCCGGAGCTATTAGTGCAAATCAAATTTGGCACAAGCTTGATGATTACGAGGAATTTCTCTCAAATGACTAACCCTCAAATAATGAAGAAGAGGAACAACAAAGAGAAAGGGCTGCTGAAAATGAAAATGAGGTAATCTCTAACTCAAGTAAAGATTATAATGAGCTAGAAGATAAATATAAGTTATTGCAAAATAAATTTAGTTCATTAGAGCTTGATTATGCATACTTAAAAGTTAAGTATGATTCTTTGATGCATGATCATGATGTTTTGCATATTGGGATAGTCTTACTCTTGCAAAACTGAATGATGCAAATTTATTAATTGAATTGAGAACAATTTGCTCATGAATGATTGTACTACTAGAATTGATGTGCTTATGAGTAATTTATCTTTACGCAAACAAAAGCATAATGAATTTGTTTGTATGCTTGATAAGATTAAGAGCAATGCTTGTATTGTTTCTTCATGTAGTCATGATTCTATGCATACTAATTTTGTTAGAGCTAAAAAGAATCATGTTCATTCTTTGCATGCTAAGAGAGAATTATGCTTTCATGTATAGATCATTTGCATGCAAGAAGAAATCCAATGCTTCTATTAGTGCTCATCATAAATTGTATTTCAATAATCATGTGATTATGCATCCTTATGCTAACCTTATGCTAAGAAGAATTCCATGTCCATGCGTAAATTACATGATAATATGTTTTAGTTTTCAAAGAATTTGAGCTTTATTGATAGAAATGTATATATACGTAATGTATGAAATATATGCATGATCCTAAAAATTCTTTGTATTCTAGAAAAGTTAAACCTAAATCTGGTTGGGTGCCTATTGGATGATTTTCTTTGAACACATAGTATCCCTGCTTAACGTCAATTTTTAGAGATATTCATTGTTTTGTCCCCAACTAACCCCATGGACTCAAAGAAAACGCGTACCAAAATTTCATGATTTTTTAGGCATTCGAGCACACTTGGAGAGTAAAAGAATTGCTTGCTTTGCCTCCAAAAGAAATTTCATAATTTGCATACTTACATAGGGAGGACAAAAATTAACAATCTTTTTGCAGGGGGAGCTATTGCTAAGAATCTTGCTAATATTTTTTATGATTACCATATGTGTTTGTGCATGCACTTTCATTTAAGATATTGAGTCACACCTTAGTTTCTTTTGACTCATGTATACATTTAGGGAGAGTTATGCATACGGGGCAAAATTTTAAAACTTTTATGATTTTTCGAAGGGGTGAGATCATTTTAATAGAATATCTTTTTGTTGATAACAAAGGGGGAGAAATATTAGATGTCATGCATGTTTGTAAGTATTTTTTATTTTTATGCATGCATTGTTTGTCATCATCAAAAGGGAGGAGAATGTTAAGATATTGAGTCTCTCCCCCCACATGGTTTTGATGATGTACAGCAATTAGTGCATCTAACATCTTTTGAGTGCAAGAGGTTAAAGAAATCATATTATAGCACTCAAATAGCCAAGTGATGAGCAAACAAGGCAAATAGATCAAATGGAGCTAGATATGAGCATAAAGAATGAAAGGGCATCACTTTGGACTTCAATGTAATAATATTGGTGATATAGTTATTTTTGTCTAACCTATTAAATCCTTGTTAGAAGCTCGCACACTTAGGATCACACACAAAATGATTTTAAAATGTTTTAAAATAGTTTTGACAAGTTTTCATAGTTTAAAACCCACATGTCAGCAAAAGAGTCGACTACTTTTTGATAATAATCGACTATTTTGAATGTGAGAAGAGCTTTGCTCTCTGGACCCCAAAGTAGTCGACCTCCACTGTAGAAGTAGTCGACTACCATTATAAAAGTTATCGATGTTATAAATGGGGGAGACCTTTGGTCTTCCCCTCCCCCACTTACATCCACCATTACACCCACTACTACTAAGTGGGTGTCTCTTGGGATACTATACATGTCAATATATATATGGCTATGGTGTCAACCATTAGCTACTTCCTTCATACAATCTCAACACGTTATCAGCACGCTCTGAAGCTGAGCCGAATCCCTGCTGACGGACAAATTGGTGCCGAAGGACAAATTGGTGCCGACGGACGAATCGCGAGAACGCGGATAGGGCTTCCTTCTCCGAACTTCGCTAGATCTGGAGGGTATGATCTAGAGGTAAATTTTTAGAAACCCCTAGATCATCATCTTTCATGTGCATGTTGTAAAATCCGTTATGCTTATTTTCTAATTGATCTATAGCTTAATCTATAGCAAGAAAATCAATTTTCAAAACACAGATTTACTGTTTAAAACACTGTTTTTAATAGATATGCCGTATAAATAGAAATTAAGATTTTGAAAACTATTCGTGAGAATTTGAAGATGATAAAAAATTAAAAACTACCATCTGATTATGTCTGCATTTATTTTACATGCAATGAAATTAAATCAAACTAAATGCATGAGCAAAAATTTAAATCGTCCCAGTTGGCATTTGCCCTCGACTCGCTCTAATATTGCACGCATGATCTGTCGTTTGTTTATCCGATCAGACAGATCATATTCATAGACAGTCAAATTTTCGAAAAGCAGAACTCTAATGCACTGAGTGAGTTCAAGGCACAAAATTCAGGACTGTGTATTCAATGTTTTCCTTGACACAAAATTCAGGAATACAGTCATGCGTATTCAATGTATAATCATATTCATTTTGCTGCATATTCACAAAATTCAGGACTGTGTATTCAAGGCACATTTTTCGAATTTGACTGTGTATTCAGGACTGTGTATTCAATTGTAAAAAGAACAAAAGACGACGCTATTCCATTTCGAAGGGGGCTGTGTATTTGCGCCTCCCCCGATGGGGGGGAGGGCCTTCCGATGAACCACGCCCCTGTCGGGGGTGGCCTCCTTGATGCGCCGCCCTAGGCTGCCATGGAGGTGCACGCGGCTAAATGATCATCGCTGCTGGGAGAAGCCGATTTCGGGGGTTTTGTGAAATTTTGGAAAATCTTGCGGCTGACCCTCCTTATCCTCTCTTGAGAACTTAACCCTAGGGTAAAGGGGAGAAGAGACATGGGCCTCCCCTGATGGGCTTTTGAGCCCAAATAAATAATAATAATAATAATAATAGGGTATCTTTTGGCTAACGATCCTGCAGCCCGCAGCCAGCCCACGGGCCTGCAGACCAATTTATTATTAATTCAGAAAATACCCTTTTTAAACCCTAAAATTCCAGAAAATACTGGAAAAATCGGAATAAATCCGAAAAAAATCTGGAAAAATCCAGAAAAATCAGAAAATATCAGGGTGTGGATATTGAGTTTGATTAACTCCTCGCGGGGTATTTGTGGCAAGTAATAATTTTGTTACTTAATTCGATGTTTAAATTCATTATTAATCGCTTTATTATTTTTTTAATTGGATAAAAATAAATATTAATTTACGTTTTAATCATTACAAGGATCCTAAGACTGCTCTGTCGTTAGGTTAGTTACCTAACCTAACGAGTAATGACGTTTCCCCGTGATCCAAGTAACTATTAAACGTAAATTTAATATATTTATCCAATAAAATTGCCTGCGATGTTGAATTTAATATATTATTTATGCATGTGATGTTGCAAACTTTTATAAACTGCCTGGAATGTTGGTAAAACTATGTTGTGGTTTTCTGGATCGGTCGTTATTAGTCACCACTATTTATTTTCCACGCATTTTTTCCTTTTAAGTGAAAATGTAGTGAGGAACTAAATATAAAAGCCAAAGCCCGGAGATACTTCGCCTGAAGACGGAGGAAAATTGATAATGCTGAGACCCCCAAGGGTTTCCAAATTGTAATTTTAAATTCTCGTAATTCGAAATGTATAAGGAACTTTGGACTTTTATTATTTTTGGTGGTGACCGGCCGATCCCCACAACAGCCTTAGTTTTACTACTATACTTGCCTTAATTTTTGAAAAATAATTAATTCATGCTTATTCCATGCTTAGATAAATGGCTAAGATTGCGAGCGTCGATTTGAATGTTCTCGATGCTGCTGGAAAAATTATTTGAGCTGACAGTTGAACCTGAAGTTCCACCTGCGCTCATAGGGCATAAGTCACACAATTCAAGCTCCAGCTACGGCTGTGACAAATGATGAGGGGAATTCTACTAATAGAATCTCCGGTATAGAGAAGGAGAAAGCCATTAACTATATCAAGAGACATATTGATCGAACCCTGAAGGCCGAATATATGACAGTAGAAGACCCTCATGAAATGTGAACAGCACTTGAGGACAGATACAAACATCAGAAAGATGTTATCCTCCCTCGTGCCCGTTATGAGTGGGAAAATCTCCGACTTCAGGACTTCAAGTCCATAGCTGAGTATAACTCGGCTCGCCATAACATCACCTCACGTCTGAAGTTGCGTGGTGAACAAGTCTCGGAAACCCGCATGCTTGAGAAAACATATACATCCTTCTATGAGATGGATACTATTCTAATGCAACAGTATCGTGAACGGAAGTTCACGAGGTACTTTCATTTACTCTCCTGCCTTCTTATGGCAGAACAGTCAGAGACCTCTTACTGGACACTCATAACCTACGCACTGCTGGCTCTGCTCCTCTCCCTGAATCTCACACAGTTTCTACTCAGAAGATGAAGAAAAAGCACAGAGGAAGATTCAACAAGGGGAAAGCTGCGAAGAAGCAGACCAGAGCTCCTCCCCAGAACAATAATAATGAGAGGAAGAAAAAGAATACATGGAAGAGAAACACCTCTGACCAGACGTTTGCTTCCAAGAAAAACTGGGAAGACAAATGCCACAGATGTGACATGACTGGACATTGTTCCAGGGTCGGTCGTACTCCACGCCACGTCCAAGATTTGTATATGACAAGCCTGAAGCCTTCTGCAGAAACAAATCTGGTGGACATACAGCCTCCAACTCGGTTCAACACCGAGGATTTCGAGAATGACGACCTCCTTGACTAAAGCAAATTTAGTCATCTTTTAGCCATTATCATTAATGTTTTAAATGTATATTCAATTATGTTTTTCTTTATCTTAATTATGAATCGAATGTAGTTTTACTTTTCATAAAAGTTTTTACATTCTTTTCTAGAGATGAAGTGTGAATGCATATTGTATTGTCCCTCCATACACACGATCTTTCGTGATAGATGCTATTTTAATAGCATCATTAATTATATTGGTCCTGTCACTACAATTTCGGGACTAACATAGAAGGATCAGGTGAAGCAGTTTTATTGTTCCCAAACCCAACACAAATTATAATAAAAGATGTTTTATTTTCTTCTCCATAATCAAACTGAAATATATTAAGTTTCAAGGACATCCGTTTAAACAGATATTACTTGGAAACTAATGATTTCAATAGTGTCGAATAATTGTATGTTATTCGCCATAAGGATGGTATTGAAACCATCCTATAACGTTTTAAAGGACTCACGTCGAGCCTTTATTAAATATACATCTAACCTATAGAAGCTAATCTGATAGAGCACCAGCAGTGTTCTACATCACCACAATTTAATCTGTGGCAATTATAGACTAGGTCACCTAGGATCGGTAATGATATACCGCATCATAACCCAATCCCGTGGACAAAATTTGAGGAACCTTAAGATTCTTCAAAAGGTTGATTTTCCTTGTCCCTCCGGTTATAAGGGTAAAACTAATCAGGAGACCGTCCCACCTGAAAGTGGGGTTTGAATCTCCTAGCTTCTTGGAGAAAATATATGGAGACATTTGTGGGACAATTCACCCATCAAGTTCTCCATTTCGGCACTTTATGGTATTGATAGATGCATCTTCATAAAATTATTTTCCATACTAGGCTCACAAGCCAAAAGCCTGAAGCTTCTGAGACCATTTCTTGGGACACTAAGTCTTTGTCTCATTATGATCTGCATACTAATCTCTGTGAAGATGAGATCCTGAAGATCCTTCACATTAAGAATACATTACGTCTACTACCGGACAAATTCACTGATAACCAGATCACGCATCACTGCTGCCAATACGTCAGCTAGGATTGACATCCCCAAAGATAGGTGCATTCCACCGGCAGCAAAATCGGCCGTACCTCAAATAAATAGAGGATGACCGCCTTGCTCCTAGTATAAATTCCATCGTAAGAGGAATATACCTGAAGAAATAAAGAATATCCTACCACAGGATGCTGAGCTCGGACCAGTAACCTCTCCCCTCCTTCAGTCTCCCGAAGAGGACAATACAAGAGAAATATAATTAACATTTGTACGAACTGGGGAGGTACTGGACAGAAAAAGCATTGTCGTTGTCGACGACTTTGCGTTCGATATTGTTGTTCATGTCGCTAAATGCGACGATAATATCGATCTACTATCTCTAGCTGAATACAAACGCGGAGATGATTGGCCAAAGTGGAACGAAGCAATAGGAGTAGAGCTGGACTCACTCTTGAAACGCAAAGTCTTTGGACCAGTAGTCCAAACACCAAAAGGTGAAAAACCTGTGGGATACAAGTGTGTATTCGTAAGGAAAATAAATGAGAATAATCAGATCGTATGCTACAAAGCACGGCTTGTAGCTCATGGATTTTCCCAAACGACTGGGGATAGATTATGAATATAAATATTCCCCAGGTTATGGATGCGATCACATTCCGATTCAAAATAGGCTTAACATCAATGGAAGGCCTAGAAATGCAGCTCATAAACGTTGTGAATCTTGTGACTACATATCTATATGGCAATATAGATAAAGATATCTATCTGAAACTTCCAGATGGTTTCAGGATACCATCATAAATAAATAGACCTCGGGACGTCTATTCTGTTAAAGCTGCAAAGATCATTATATGATCTTAAACAAATCAGGAGAAATGTGGTATAACAGACTGAGTGAATTCCTTGTTCAACAAGGTTTCACCATTAATAAGGTCTGCCCGTGTATTTTTAACCACGTGTATATGATTCGTATTAATAGCCGTCTAAGTAAACGAGTTAAAACTCATCGGATCTCCTGCAGAGATTAATGATATATCTGCAAGCCTCAAACTAACATTTGAAATAAAAGACCTAGGCAAGACTAAATATAGTCTTCACTTATAGATAGAACACCTCAGCGGAGGAATTCTGTTAAACCAATCCACATACACAATGAAATTACTTAAAAATTTCCATATGGATGAGTTCCATCCTTTTAGTACACCAATGGTCGTTAGATCTTTGGATGTACATAAAGAACCCTTCCGGTCGCTGGAAGAGTGGGAGGAAACATTAGGTCCTGAAGTACCTTACCTTAGTGCCATGGAGCACTACTATCTGGCAAACTGCACGTGTCCCGACATAGCGTTCGCAGTCTTCTTACTAGCCAGATACAGTTCAGCGCCCGCAGCGCCACTGAAACGGAGTAAAGAAGCTTCTGCTCTACCTCCAAGGGTTAGTTGACCGAGGATTATACTTCCCAAAAGGTGGATCTTCCACTTTGATTGATTATGCAGATGCAGGTTACAGGTCTGATACACATACCGAGAAATCACATATTGGTGTTCATTTTCGGTGGTACGGCCATCTCCTGGAAAACTTTGAAGCATACCACCATCATCCAACCACTCAGAGCTCCTGGCGATCCATAAAGCTAGCAGAGAATGTGTCTGGCCTCGTTCAGTCATTCATTACATTCTAGTAACGACCGGCCTGAATACGGACGACCTTGAGCCAACCATATTATTTGAAGATAATGCAGCTTGTACAGCTCAACTACAAGCTGGTTACATCAAGGGCGACAGGACGAAACACACCTCTCCCAAGTTCTTCTGGACTCACGAGCTACAGGAGCAGAAGCAGATTGAAGTACGGCAGATTCAATCTTGTAATAATTTAGCTGATCTGTTTACTAAGGCATTGCCTAGATGTACTTTTAGAAAGCTTGTAAAAGATATAGGGATGCAACAGCTGAAAGACCTATATGCCTGAAGCTTGTATGGATCAGGGTGAGTCACTTGTGTATTATACTCTTTTTCCTTTAGCTGTTGGTTTTTCCCACTGGATTTTCCACAGCTAAGTTTTTAACGAGGCAAACACAGTAACTCTGGATCCAGCAGTATCAACCTCATATTAGCGTATTGGATCCTGAAGAATCCATATGCTACGAATGGATGGATGAGGTGGAGTGTTATGAATAGGGAGACCTTTGGAGGTCTCCCCCCACTTACATCCACCATTACACCCACTACTAAGTGGGTGTCTCTTGGGATCCTATACATGTCAATATATATATGGCTATGGTATCAACCATTAGCCACGTCCTTCATACAATCTCAACAATCGACTACATTTAACACATCGACCGAGTAATTTGAACTACCAGCCAGATTTCCAGATTTTACGAGAAGTGGTTTCATAGCTATTTGAAGGGTATTTTGGAGAACGATTTTTAACAGTTTTTCACCCATATTTAAGAGTAGTTGTTGGAGCTTTTATGACAAGAATTAGTGAGCAAAAATCAAGTTTTTAAGAGCATTTTCTAACTTGTTTTCAAAGCCTTAAAGCTCTCTTCTTTGGCTTATGTTCTAAAGTTTTAATTTCTTTCGCCAAAGTTTTTCTTGATCTCCCAATGCTTTAAGTTCTTCATCTTTGGATATTATCACTATAGCCAACACACACTCAACAAGCTTCAAAGCAAAACTATAGGAAAAATGTAAGTTCATTCAAAAGAGTAAGTTGAAAAATCTGCAAAGAGTTGAGGTAGTAAGTCTTTATTTTCTTGGGAAGAAAATTGATTGTAAGCAAGACATCTTGCGAAGAGAAGATTGTAACTATTTGGAAAATAGTGAATTGAGCATAGTGGGACTCGGGTGGCTAAAATAGGATACAGTGGCCAAGTGGGACTTGGGTATCCGAACCCGGGTATACTTATGTTTACGCTTAATTCAATTTTCTGTGTTGCAATTAGTTGGTGCTTGTGCTTTTAATTCCGCTACATACTCTCTTTACAAGCATTATCTTTCTTGATTAAGTTAGATTTGGGTAACATCATTTGCTAACTTATGTAGACTTTTAGATGAATTTTTTAAGATTACTTTGGTCACTAATCACCCCCCCCCCCCAGTGTCTATTTGCCATCCATCGCATGATCCAACACATACGACACAGCTCTACCTAAGTTTTACATTACCAATAAGTGAACAACTCTTTTGTCATTTATCTATCACCCAATAACCTTTAGCATCTTCTTAAAATGGCATATGAATGACAGTGATGGCTGGATGACATTAGTGTTTCTAAGAAAACTATTTGCAAAGGTCAAATTTGTTGGATTATCCTAAAGAATTTAAGTAAAACCTTCTTAAGTGTCCAGACTGAAATAGATAAGTAGACAATGGATGCAAAGAGAGAACAGTTGAAAGCATGTGATCAGCTTTGAACCACATCTCTTACACAAAACGATCTAAGTAACGATTGACAATATTATGTGATCAGGCATCAACTAATTCTCCATGGTACAAAGTACCTGACCAAGGCAAGCACAGGGAAGCAAAGGGCAAGTTATATCGAGCATAGAAGATTACAAGGCAGAGAAGGTATGTGAACAATGTACAGGAAGGTTCAAACAACTTATTGTCTCGCCCTATCTCCTTCCCTCCCTCAGAGTTGTGGAAGGGGGTAAAAAATTAACCATTTGCTTTTGAAACAGATTGAGCTAATGCTATCAAGAATTGTGTTTCTTGTAAATCAACATGATGACCATGGAATGAGAAGAGACAAGACTCGTGTTAATAAGCGTGTTAATAAGATGGTTGTCCATGAATAATGTAGCATGCATGAAAAATGCAGAAAGCAGAGCTACTGTTTGATCTGCTGCTCTTATCAGCATCCCATGAGGTATTCTTGAGCTCGATTTCATCAGATAGCCGAAAATCACAAACTTGACAGTCAAGTTGGAAATGGACTGTTTCAGGTTCCAGCCTTTCAAGCATATGTACTCATGTTGAGGGTGCATCCCCATTACATTAAAGACACGTAACGAAAGGGATACATCTACCATGGTCTGTCCTTACAATCCTAACCATTTTCTCTAATTCATGATCTATCGCGAACGAGAACAGGTGTGGGCAAAATCCTTTATGGCAATGGTAACAAAACAAAAGAAAATCGAGTATCAGTCCATTTATCTAAATTTTTATATCATCCCAAGTCAATAACAACAATGAAAAATTATCTAAACTGTTTTGTAGTCAGAGGCATTCAGATCTTACTTTATCGGATTGATAGCTGTCCTCACTTGCCCATTGCTTTATTTTTCTAGAAATCTGAAATAACAGCAAACAATAACAAATTTACTTTTTTTTAATTTTTAAAAGTTGACATATATCAAGGGTTTAAGAGATTACCATAGAAAGAGATAGAAGCATATCCTTCTCTGTTTCCTTGGTAAGTTGACAGCGCTTCGGTTCCTGTCAGCAGATAAAGGAATCCAGATGTATGATTATACCGAGCATAAAAGAAAATGCTGGATATAGATAAAGAACTAGAAGTAGAGAAAGGAGAAAATATACACTGTAGGGAATGAGAGAAGTAGTAACGAGATCGCAGATCCGTGAACAATACTCTACCGCCTTGGTCGTCTGAGAGTCGACGGCACAATCTGCAGTAGGTGATGAAATCAGCAATGGTTTCTGCCCTCCAGACAAACTACCCCATTGCATATCAAGTCTAAACCCACACACAAATTGATATTTTTGGCCTTCTCTGTAGACTTTAGACCTATGGATCGTAATGGACCCTGAGAATCAAACGATACAAAGGAAAAAAACTTCCAATTGGAAGATGAATTATACACACAATGGCGATCATAATCATTTACGGGTATATATAAGCGTCACAGAAACCTAAATTCTGCGTGAAAAAATCGTTGCTTGTCGAATTAAATTAAACTATAACAGGAGCGATTTTTGAAGAATATAAAAAAGGGCATACCTTTGTTTGCCTCTTCTTTCATGTTGAAAAACGGAACCCAAATTCGCTCGGCGGTCCCGATTTGAGTAGGGCGCACGCGGCCCCGGGTGGGGGTGGGGGGGCGGTGGGGGGCGGTGGGCGCCGGTGGTTCTTGTCAGAGTAACGAGCGAGAGCTCGATCAGCAAATAAAAAGGGAATTGATTTCCATACCCACCGTTTTAGTCTGTGCCCGTAACGTTTAAATGTATACTCTACCGGGAGAAAATTGGCTAAATAACACGGGTCAATTGTTACTTTTAATTTCTACCACCCAATTTAAAAAGTTTGCTAGAATACCACCTCTTAAAAAAGAGACCAAAATATCTCAAACATTAAAACCCAACAAAATTAAATCCTCATACAAAAACAATTGCAGCCGACGACGTTCTCCCTCCGACGAGCGAAGCCCAGCACCTCGCACCGCCTCCAACTCCCCTCGACAGCCTCGCTCGTCACCGCCAACCCACAACCCAAAGCCGACAGCACCCCGCGTCGACGCCGAACTCCGACCACCCCGCTTCGCCGTACTCTGACAACCTCGCATCTACGGAAACGCCTCGCCGTACTCCGACGAAGCCCTATGAGCCAATATAATGCGCCAATTTGCGCCAATATACGCCAATATGCGCCAATATACGTCACGTATATTGGCACATATTGGCGTATATTGGCGCAAATTGGCGCAAATTGGCGCATACTATGTTATATTGGCTCATAGGGCTTTATCTTGAGTTTTCTCTTCTTAAGGTTTATCATCTGCATGTGATAAATGCTTGATGGTTTATAATATGTAAAGCAGTTGAATGGCATTAAAGGTGAAAGTCTGTTATAAAATGCTTGGATCAGGAGCCAGTCCAACACTCCACGATGTGGGCAGTTTCTTTGCATATCCTTGAATCTTTCCCATGCCTCATGCAACAACTCTTGGTCAAGCTGGGTAAATGATGTAATTTCATTGTGCATCTTCACGGTCTTTCCAGGAGGGAGAAACTTAGTGAGAAACAAACGTGAAAGATTATCCCATGTAGCAAATGTATCATGATCATGGCTTTTAAGCCATTCCTTAGCCTTATCCTTGAGTGAGAAGGGAAAGAGTCTTAGCCTAATAAGATTGAGAGTAAATTTGCCAACCTCTTCACCGTCGAAGGCCAAGGGGTATTTATACCTGATGGTAGGTGGGTAGATGAAGCTGACCTGGCATACTGACTAGACGTGCTGAGCTGGCCTTGCTGTCAGTGGAAGCTTCGGATGAGGGTGTCAGGAACAGGAGTGTCAGCCACGCTTTTGTCAGACGGTGCAGCAGCCAGGGACGCTTTTATCAGGGTGTCAGGGCCGAACGCATTAAGTGTCAGGGGGGCGCGGCGGCCAGGGGGTGCTTTGTCAGGTGGTCGGGCGGCGTAAGTGTCAGTTGTGTCCTTGTACTAGATTGTTTGTCGTGTCCGATGAGCCAAGGGTCAGGCAGAGCGCCTCCCAGTGACAGGGCCCCTGACGATCCTCTGGGCCGACCTGGGCAGCGGATGTGCGGCCCGGCCACACATTGTTGGGTATGGATCCTGGGTCGCCGGTATGGGGAACGGGTGTGTCTCTGTCAACATCCAAGGCTGCACTGTCTGGGCGTGCCTCGAGCGCACTGCTCCTGGCGGACCGAGCGAGAGCGGTTAAGCGCCTCCGTCGGGGGGGCAAGGCGAGGTGCACCCATCCGCCCGTAGTCTCGGACTTTCGAGTCGGCTGACACCCTACATGCCTCTGAAGTTCGGCCGAGGGGCACCCTTACGTCGGGTCGGCCGCCCGTTCGGGACGGGCGAGCCTGTGAGGTATATTAGTGGTTCTGGGAGAGAAGTCGGACTCCCACGATCTTTAGGTCGTAACAACACCTACCACATATCTATATAAAAATATAGACATACATACTATATATATTCACATAATTATACACAACCATAGTAATTTACATAACGCTATTATACTTCTACAAATACACATCTATATATAGATACAAATATACAACCATGTATACCTCCTAACATACATCTAAACACATGCACATATATTATCCCGTAGAGCAGGCAATATAATACAATATTATAACCCTACTACAGTACGTAAGACACACATATAAATACTATATGTATGGATACATATAACTAAGCGCATACCTGTCCAGGCATGAGTATATGCCCATACACACTATTACATAGATCCTACAATAAATATGTACACTCAACTATAGGCACACCTATCACTATGTACATTACACCTCACATGCATATAACCTTACTAACATAAAAATACAAACATAGGAAAGTACGTCTAAGATACAAACACTCATAGTAAATAGCCATACACCAATTCAAATATATCCAGATATCCATATATTGTTATATCTATCCACACATACATATAAGTATGACGATTAATACCATATACATAACTATATATCTATCACGTATATCACCGCATATGCATATACAACACAATCGACAAACATATTATACTAATACACCAAGAGGATGCCCACTCATACATGAATGAACACATAGATCCACGCACACGGGTCTACACACACACTACCTACATGCACGCATTACAACGTCACAATTAATACCAATAGATCTACTATACAAACACCATAGGCATCATAAAGAAGGGTGAGGCACTACCTAAAACCACTTGTTCAGTAGCCTCCTTAGCGGTCATGACGAATGCTTGACGCCTGGGTTGGTTCAGCTTGGCTCGTTGGAAGGCTCGATGTTGTGGGGCTAGGGGTGGTTTACGCTGTTTCGATCCTGAAGCAGTTGCAATCGGAGTCCTTCGCATGATGAGGTAGTGAGAGCAATTCCTAACAGAATGCCCAGATGCCCCACATAAAAGACATTGGTTGAGCAACAGGCAACAGTTCTTCTTGACATGCCCTGGTCGTTTACAATGGTGGCACATTATCTGGAATCGGTGGTTGACTGGAGATGCAGGACTTTTAAACAGGGTAGTTTGTATTGGTCCAAGAGCATCTCTTGTTGGTTCCATATGATGCTTACTTCCTCCAACGTGGGCTGTTTCTTGAAGTTTATCAACATCCTCGTAGCTACGTGCTTCTCCCAGTATTTCCTCATCAGAGGTTAGATTGGTAGATGTCATCAGTGCTTGGGCGTTGTAGATTGAACCTTGACCGAACTGGAATGCTTGATCTTCAGGATCCTCGACCCGATGAGAAGCGAAACGACTGACCACAGAGAGTAGTCGATGTTGGAGTTCCATCATCTATCTTATGATTCCCACGATGTCGTTGTAAGCGTCATGATTTTCATTACAAGTGTTGGGTTGACCTGCCATGCTGTAAAAGAAACAAGATAAACATTTGCGTACAAAGTTATTCAAACGATCTGGTTGGTAATAATATCTCTACTGTTTCTGAATGGTCTTACAGGATGTAAGAGGACATGCATGGATGTCACGCCTCGCTTCCCAAAACGACGGAAGCGAAACGTGACTAAGGTCCGCTTGGGCCGGAGCCGTGAGGCTCGGACCCAATAAGCGTCTATGGGTTACCATTTAATATTACAGGTTCTTGCATTTTTAAAATTCGGAACAATAAAAGTATTGAAAGAAGGATGCATTCATTTTATAAAAGAGATAATATCCAGCATGTGACAAGTCTAAAAAAAGAAGCCCAAGCATAGCAACAAACTGCAGAAAAGGAAACTAATGGCACGAATCACCCAACCTAAGTAGAGAGTAAAGTGGTGCTACGCACCCAACCAAAAAGTAGTAACCTCTGAAAGTCCGCAACGGTAAGGGACCTCTAAGTCTGGTCCTTGTCGGGAAGGTGCTCCGATTGATGTCCTCTGGCTCCACATACTCTGGTATGTCTGGCTCGTTCACGTACTCTGGCTCAACATCTGACTTTCATTACCCAAGAGAAAAGGAACTGTACGGCAGGTAAAGTCTTCAAAGAAGGGTTAGACTCTTCCGCAAATGTAATGTAATTAAAAGCAACATTTTACTGGTTGATTAACATGCTGTTGTTATGACATGGCAGTTATACCATGCAGAAAGTAAAACGATGCAAGAAAAGTAAACGGGACAAACAGTAGTCGTAGCGTGTGCTACCAACTACGGGACAAAGCTAGACGGGACAAGACAAGACAAGACAAGACAAGACAAGTGTGACTCGAAGGGTTCACGCCTTACGGTTTGAGAGCGGCCAGACCCTCTCCACGTGCGACCGCTCAACCCTATCCCAAGCCCAAGTGCTCAAGACAAGACAATATAGGACCACTCGCTCTAGCTTGGTGAGTGCCTCTATCCCCACGGTTTGTAGCCTATTGATTCGGGTTCAATATTACACATTTAACCCCCCATTTAGCCCTATTTTGTGCTCATGTGATGCTACATTTATCTCTAATTCATACGTATTTTCTACACATTTATTTATTAGAGAAAACACACTATTTGAGCACAAAACTGCAATTAACGACACATTTCTGCACTTTTTATATTTTTCCTAGCACCGTCTCGATCTCACGATTCCAACGAATATTTATTTGTATTTTTCTGAGATCTGTGCTAATTTCTATGAATTTTTGAATGCAGAATACAATTTAAATGGAGAAATACGCAAGAAATACGGATTATACGGTCGGCAGCCAATCACAGGCCGACACGTATCCAGGCCGCTCCCGCTCAATCCAACGGCCCGTAGCGACGCAGAGGCGGAAATACGACGGGGCGACGTGGCCTCTTTTGCACCGTGCGATTGAGATCCAACGGCGCAATCGAAGCTAAATCGATTTTAAAACGCGGGCCACGTGGCGATACCGAGACCGCTGGATCCTCATCCGACGGACAGCATTGAGGCCGCATTTGAATTCGAAAGCGGCGTAATCTGGGACACGCGGCGGCAATCGAACGCACTCCCGCCTGATCTAACGGACGCGAACGAAACAACAGCGACCACGAAGCGCGCTGCCATCTGGCCACGTGGCGCAATCGTGTCTTCTGCCATCTCGATCCAACGGCTTCTGAGGGCGCCGAAGCGAAATGAGGAAGCGGGCGATGTGGACCATTTGTAGCCGTCTATCTACGATCTGATGGGCAAGAATCCTTAAACGAAGCGGGCGACGTGGATAGCTCTCAGCGGTCCGATCTAAATCCAATGGACCACGTGCGCCCCGCGTTTTAAATTAAGAAGCGAACGAAGCCCGTGATTTGCATGCGCCGCGAGGGCCACGTGGCATCATCCGCTTCGGCCAACCTTCGATCCAACGGCCACAAACTAGAGAAGTGCATGCAAAGCAGGCGGTAGCTTTCGATTTTGTCGGGCGACGTGGCGAGATCCAGGCTGTCGAACGCTCGATCGAACGGCCATCGCACGAAGCGATTTGAGAGGAGCTGCGGAATTACTTTGGGCGACGTGGCCCATTTTGAAGCGCAAGATCACGATCCGACGGGTCGAAGCAATTCCGATCTGGATTCGAAACGTAGCGGGCGCAGAGTATGTAAGATCCGATAATCCAAGGACACGTGGCGAACTCTTATTTAATCCCGCATTTTTGAAAGTTGATCTGACGGCCACAGTTTGATCCGAGCTGGATGAGCGGCCCAGATGCGTTCGGGTATGGTTTTGATGCGGATTCAAACCCGTTAAGCCTATTTAAACCCGCAATCTTATTATATAAAGGTATTTAGGGGTTTTTGGGCGTATTCAAGCAGATTGGGGCGTATTTTAGGCGTATTGGAGGCTCTAGGAGCCGTATTCTCCCCCTGAAAAATTCTGTAAAATTCCAGAGGCTATTTTCTTATTTCCAGAGAGTTTTGATGTATTTTCAAGGATATTTGGTGATGAATTCTTAACTTAAACTCCTTATTTAGTGCTTTTTCTACCGTATTTTGCTATAATCTTGATGTATTTGGCTATGGAACTTGTTTATTCTGAAATTATGAGTAGCTAGAACTTATTTGTGTTTGGTATGGAGTAGTTAGGGGATATTATTCGTGTTTATTTGGTTGAAATTCCTTGTGCTAAACCGTTTAACGTCGCTAAAATTGTAATCGTTGTTCGTAAATCGACTTTTTTAGATTCCAAAAGAATTAATTTAGTTGATGATCACCCCAAAAGGGTGAGATTTGATCTCCCCAAAAGGGAGTTTCATACCGTAGTTTTGATCTCTCCAAAAGAGAGTTTCATATCGTATTATAGCTTTAGCGACGATCTTTTTGAATATTTTGCTTGAACCCCCAAAAGGGCATCTTCCGATGAGTTGCTCCCAAAAGGAGAATTCATTGAGTTATATTGGATATTTTTCCCGGTGAATTGCTCTCAAAAAGAGAATTCATTGTGATGTATTCATCAACCAAATTAATACGAATCGTTGATCCTAACGAACCCATACCATGTGCATACTCTTTATCGGTATTTTCGTACACGAATTTCTTTGTTCGCATTTTTCACGTGTTCACATCACCATCACCATCATCATTGTCGAAGTGGTTAGTTTCTTTTCGTAGGATTTCTATTTGATTTGAATTGTGGTTGCAACAGATTTCTTCCCGTGGATTCGACATCTGGACTCCCAGATTTTACTACTTGTACGGACTCTTGCACTTGAGAGAGAGCACCTTTCGGAGCCCACCAAGTTTTTGGCGCCGTTGCCGGGGAGGAATGGTTTGTGACTACGGTTTATTTCATTTAGAGGACCTTCGGTGAGATCTTTTCACTTTACTGTACATAAACTTTTTTTTATTTTATTTTATTTCAAAATGGAATATATGAACTTCTACTGCACGAACAATCTTTACGATGCACGATATGCTAATGCACACAAACATAGAATGGAAAAGCTCAAAATTGTTAATTTTAATCAAACTGACTGTGAAACTTTCTTTCAGGCCTGGAGGAGGTTCACAGATATAGTATCGAGCTATCCGCAGCATGGGTTCACAAATGAAGAGCTTATGGCGTCCTTCCTAGATGGACTACAACCACAGCTGCAGGAATTATTGGGAGACATGACGCCGACAGTGGCGTGGGAATACATGGAGTCTCTGCAAGAAAACGAAGAAACCGTGGAAGAGACTTCAGAGAGCGATTCAACGGAGCCTTTGTGCCTCGACCAAGAAGAGCAAAGCGTAGACGTACCTTTGCAATCCTTGAAAGAGGAAGCTTACCTGATTATTCAGACACAGGAGGCCACATCCCATCAATTCCAAGAAAATTTCCTTGCTCGGAGTCGGCAGATTCAAAATTCCATTGAAAATCTTAATTTGATTGCCGCTTGCTTAGAAGAAGGTAATGCTTTTGAAACTCGATTTCAAGAATCTAATACGAGTTCATCTTCTATTACAGGAATACCGAGCGAGGACACGAATATAAATATCCACATGGCAGGAAGTGTGTGCAAAAGAGAGGGTGAGCTAGCAATTTTGGATGAACGAGAGGAGGAGACAGCTAGGGACAAAGGTTTTGAGGTTATCGCCATGGAGCCAGAACCATTCCCTCTTCTGTAGTGCCCTGTGGTAGCTACTGCACACGTACTAGAGGGGGGGTGAATAGTACTTAAAATAATCAAGATAGTTATTCCTAATTATTGTGCAAGAAACAAACGACAATGCGGAATTAAACAACTATCAACAAGAATTAAAACATACGCAAACAAACAATATTACTGGGTTCGGATCCACCCAAGTCTCCCCGACTTGTTCCCGGTGATCCTACGTCCCAACCACCCGGATCCCCTCCGGATACTTGAGTTAGCAACCCTAACTCAAGATTTCCACTATGAAGTACTTGTGAACAACCTTCACAAGTCAAATCATACACAAAGTAATTTGTGACTCCCACAACCCGGGATCACAACCACAACTCTCACAACCGAGAGATAAACACTTACAAAATGAAAGTAAATGAAATAAACTCTTACCGTACAAAATCCTATGCCTTGAGTAAATCTTACCAAATTAGGGCAAGGAGGGATTTTGAGGAAGAGGGTGTCACCAAACCCTAGCTTCAAGAAGATGACCAGCAATGGAAGCCTAGGGTGGAGTATGGTGACTAGAATCAAGCTCTTGGCTTGAGAAGCTCACAATGGAGAGAATCTCTCTTGAGGAAGATAGCTCAAAGAGTGAAGGGAGAGATTCTTGTGAGGGAGAGAGAGCTTTTAATTAGCTTGGGAGAGCTCTTCTCTTAGGTCTGAAATTGCTTGGAAATAGGACCTCTAACCCCTCTTCAAACGAATCAGGATTCTATTTAAAGGGGCAAGAGAAATCGAGTTTGAAAGAATCCCAACGGCTCTATTCTGAAGCAGACTAGTCGGTCAAAGAAGGATCACTGACCGACTAGTTCATCAACTAGTCGGTCGGTGATACAACGTAGACCAACTAACGGTAGAACAGCCAAGAAGTCGAAGTACATGCAAAGACAACTAGTCGGTCTAAGAAGACTTACCGACCGACTAGTTTCACAACTAGTCGGTCGGTGAATGATCTTTGACCGACTAACGTCGAAATAGAATAGGTAGACTTCAAGTTGACGTAGTCGGTTTAAGAACAAATGCTGACCGACTAGTTTCTCAACTAGTCGGTCGGTAAACGTTCTTTGACCGACTAACTCGAAACAGTAGCTCAGGCTGAAAATGACTGTACACAACTAGTCGATCTGAGAAGGACTCCTGACCGACTAGATCGTCATCTAGTCGGTCGGTGACTCTTCTTTGACCGACTAACTGTAGTCATGGAAAGAGCTGAATATAGAGAAGGCAAACTAGTCGGTTTAAGTAGAGTTGCCGACCGACTAGATCGTCATCTAGTCGGTTGGTGACTCTTCTTGAACCAACTAACATGCACAAGAAGCCGAGGGAAGAAGCGATAGGCTTCGGGAAAGTTTCTAATGGCTTCTATGATAATCCTAGCTCTAAGATATGAGCGAAATGAAGATTATAAAGTAAGTCCTACTCAAGGCTTAACATTCTAATCTATGAAGCTAGAAGACTATAAAAATCAACCTTACGAGCCGTCTTCAAAGCTTCAATCTTCATTCCTCTTGACTTCAATATTGCTCCTTGAGCTTCAACGAAGCTCCAGGCACACGATCAGCATATTGAGAAGTCTTGAGACGTCGCTTTAGTTGTACGTGGTATTTTGGCGACGATCTCCATAACTGCGCTCACAAATAAGTTAGTATCCATTATTTATGTTTGCTCATCATCCAAAACCAAATCCGGGGAACCATATCACAACATTCTCCCCCTTTTTGGTGATGACAAACCAACATAAATAATAATCAATAATAATGATTCAAAAGAAATTTACTTACTCTCCCTGCATTAATGACACGTTAGTTCCATATTCAATAAAATTCATTCGCATCATGCAGATGAGGAAGAAATGAAATATGAACCACATATTGACATATAGGATCTAAATCCATTTTATATCTTCACTCCCCCTGAATCTAACACATCAAATTAGATTCATGGTAAATTCCTTTGAATTATTAATTAGCTCATTGTCATTATTATATCTCTCCCCCTTTGGCATTAGCAAAAAGAGCGGGAGGAGATCAACAACCCAATCAATGGCTAAAAATAACGCATGGGAGTCGAAGAATACGACCAAGGTCCAAAATAACACCAATACAAAATATCAAATGTAAAATACCGAATAAAAGCAAAGCGTGTCAAGGAGACCAAAGTCGAAAATCGGAAACCGAAATCATCAAACCATAGGCGAAATACGAAATACGAAATCATCTAGCCATAGGTGAAACTCGAAAACCGAAATCATAAAATCATCGGCGAAAATCGGAAAACGAAATCACCAAGCCATAGGCGAAAATCGAAATACGAAATCATCAAGCCATAGGCGAAAAACGAAATCCGAAATCATCAAAACTCAAATCAATTTCACTTATTGAGTTTTGGAACATACTCTCCAAAATCAATAGAATGCATGGAAAACAATTCTATGTTTCCATAGAAAGAATTCTATTAAATCCATAAAATCGTCGAACGACGAAATCAACATCAGAGACAAAAATAATCCGATGTGCATACTAAATGTTGCATGCAAGAATGTTATGCCAAAAAAAATAGCTAGAACATCATATAACAATGGCATACATAAATCTAGCATACCAAATGAAGCAAAATGATACCAATTGTAATATATTCTACCAATGGATACCAATATGAATCAAAAGTATGAACATACTTACAACATTAAGCTCCCCCTACTTTGGTGCATCACTCAAGCACCAACAACTCCAATCGAACGAAAATCCTTGCAAATCACGGAGTTGGTAGTGTTGGTATCTCATGGTGGATTTAACCTAGAGAATATCATTTTGGTATCCAAAAATCCTTTTGGATCCTATGGGTTAGGCAATAAATTTAGCTAACTAAATTCAAATTAAATGTAACCCATACATACCACAATTGCTTTGGTACCCATAAAAATGAAATTAAAACTTATGGTACCAAGCAATGAAGGGTCAAAGGAAACTAACCCTTCGGAAACCAAGTCCAAGAGGAACTTGATTTCCCAACATAATCATCATTCAAAATAACATCATTTATAAACGATTTCACATACAAATTCTTAGCATGCATGCTTGTGTTCTTCGGGCCCCAAATAGTGTATGTCTTGGGAGTCCTAATCCTATTGGGAACATGCATACGTTGTTGATTTCTATGTGATGCATGACGTGGGTAAGCATATGGAATGCGATGCAATGGTGCATGACGATAATTATTCATATGAGAATGAGGATGAACATATGAGTGTGGAGGAACACGTGCATGAGTGTGTCTCATAAGGTGTGCACGTGCCCGTGGGTGCGGAGCATAAACATCATCATTTGTGCTAACATGTGGGGTAGGATGTGTGTTCCTACGTGGCATGGTATACATGTAAGCATGACCCTTCTTTGGAGGTCCACCCAAAGTGGGTTTCTTTCCAAATGGGGGCGTGTTCCTAGCGGAAGCACCATTGGTAGAAGATCTACCCATGACGTGTTTACTTCCACTAGTAGAAGCATCGGAAGATGGCCTAACAAAGGTGGCGGACGATTTGGATGACTCTCCCATCTTATACCCCAAACCAATGTGATGATTGGCCGGAGGTAAGTCATTTAGGATATCATCCAACTTGCCCTTACCTTTGTTGAATTCATGAATTCGGCCTAATGTGCTCTCATGCTTCTCGGTGAGAGAATGCAAAGAAGCATCCAAAGTGGACACTTGCGATGCGAGTGCACAAACACGTGACTTGAGATTTTTATTCTCAATACTCAAAGTTGAGATTTGAGACGTCAAATCCGCTATCACATGTTCATCCGAATCCTCGATATGAACATGCTCAAGTTGAGACTTGAGATTTTCAATCTCATTTCTCAACCCATCAACAACAGTGTCGTTGTTGACGATGAAAGGCTTAGGCGAGTTTTTAAGACTATCTAATTCATTTTTAGTCTTCATAAATTTAGTAGCCATATTAGAAAACTTATTCCATAGTTGTTCATTGGCTATTCTAAGTTCATCATTGGTTACCTCTTCGCCTTCATCCTCGCTTCCATCCTCGCTTTCATCGGAGGAAGTCTCTTCATCACAATCCTCTTTTCCCATGAAGCACGTGTGTGCATTCTCCATTCTTTCATCGTCCGACTCTCCACTTGAGGAGTCGGAGTCGGTGAAAGTGCCGACAAGCCCTTTCTTGTGCTTTCTTGACTTGTCGTGCTTGGATCCCTTCCATTTTCCCTTGTGTTTGTAGAGAGGACAATCCGGCTTGATATGTCCCGACTTGTTGCATTTGTAACACACGGGAGTAGAAACATTAGTCGAAATAAATTTAGATTTACGATTCAACTTACCTTGTCGGAAGAATCGGATGAATTTCTTTGCCATATTGGCCAATGCTTCCATGTCCAATTCTTCGTCCTCTTCTTCTTCCGAATCTTCATCATCGGTAGATGGAGTGGCCTTGAATGCAATTGCCTTTTTCTTTGGCTCGTTTTGCTTCAAGTACGCCTTCATCTTTTCCCTCATCCGGATCTTACTATCCTTGCGTACCTCATAAGACAACAAGGTACCCATTAGTTGTACGACGGTATATTTATTCATGTCATTACCTTCCTCGATGGCGAAGGTACGCTTCTCCCAACAAGAAGGAAGTCCATCGATTATCTTCGAGACTTTCTCCCTTTGGGTGTAGGTCTTCCCAAGAGCTTCCAAGTCGTTGGATATATCCACGAAGCGAGCATAGTACTCCTTCATGGTTTCACCCTGCTCCATATGAAACAACTCAAATTCTTTGTTAGCAACGACGAGTTTAGAGTCTTTTACCGTACTCGATCCTTCGTGCAATATGAGGAGTTGGTTCCATATTTGATATGCACTCTTACATGTGCATTTCTTGTTGAAGTCCTCGGGCTCCAACGCACAATTCAAGGCATTCATTGCCTTGGCATTGGCTACTTCCGCGGCGACCTCCACGGGAGTCCACTTCGCGAAATCTTCTTCGGAAGGCTCGACATACTCCGTCATGGTGGCTCTCCATAGTGAAGCGCTCCGGAGGAAAATTTGCATCCGGCATTTCCAGTACCCGTAGTTGGTACCGTTGAAGTGTGGAGGCCTGACGGAGGATAGTCCTTCCATAACTGAAGAAGCTCCATCGCGGTTCTTGAAGACGTTGTAGTCGTTGTTCGTCATAGCTTTGAACTTGTAGCTTTAACCTTGGCTCTGATACCAATTGTAGTGCCATGTGGTAGCTACTGCACACGTACTAGAGGGGGGGGGGGGGGTGAATAGTACTTAAAATAATCAAGATAGTTATTCCTAATTATTGTGCAAGAAACAAACGACAATGCGGAATTAAACAACTATCAACAAGAATTAAAACATACGCAAACAAACAATATTACTGGGTTCGGATCCACCCAAGTCTCCCCGACTTGTTCCTGGTGATCCTACGTCCCAACCACCCGGATCCCCTCCGGATACTTGAGTTAGCAACCCTAACTCAAGATTTCCACTATGAAGTACTTGTGAACAACCTTCACAAGTCAAATCATACACAAAGTAATTTGTGACTCCCACAACCCGGGATCACAACCACAACTCTCACAACCGAGAGATAAACACTTACAAAATGAAAGTAAATGAAATAAACTCTTACCGTACAAAATCCTATGCCTTGAGTAAATCTTACCAAATTAGGGCAAGGAGGGATTTTGAGGAAGAGGGTGTCACCAAACCCTAGCTTCAAGAAGATGACCAGCAATGGAAGCCTAGGGTGGAGTATGGTGACTAGAATCAAGCTCTTGGCCTGAGAAGCTCACAATGGAGAGAATCTCTCTTGAGGAAGATAGCTCAAAGAGTGAAGGGAGAGATTCTTGTGAGGGAGAGAGAGCTTTTAATTAGCTTGGGAGAGCTCTTCTCTTAGGTCTGAAATTGCTTGGAAATAGGACCTCTAACCCCTCTTCAAACGAATCAGGATTCTATTTAAAGGGGCAAGAGAAATCGAGTTTGAAAGAATCCCAACGGCTCTATTCTGAAGCAGACTAGTCGGTCAAAGAAGGATCACTGACCGACTAGTTCATCAACTAGTCGGTCGGTGATACAACGTAGACCAACTAACGGTAGAACAACCAAGAAGTCGAAGTACAGGCAAAGACAACTAGTCGGTCTAAGAAGACTTGCCGACCGACTAGTTTCACAACTAGTCGGTCGGTGAATGATCTTTGACCGACTAACGTCGAAATAGAATAGGTAGACTTCAAGTTGACGTAGTCGGTTTAAGAACAAATGCTGACCGACTAGTTTCTCAACTAGTCGGTCGGTAAACGTTCTTTGACCGACTAACTCGAAACAGTAGCTCAGGCTGAAAATGACTGTACACAACTAGTCGGTCTGAGAAGGACTCCTGACCGACTAGATCGTCATCTAGTCGGTCAGTGACTCTTCTTTGACCGACTAACTGTAGTCATGGAAAGAACTGAATATAGAGAAGGCAAACTAGTCGGTTTAAGTAGAGTTGCTGACCGACTAGATCGTCATCTAGTCGGTTGGTGACTCTTCTTGAACCAACTAACATGCACAAGAAGCCGAGGGAAGAAGCGATAGGCTTCGGGAAAGTTTCTAATGGCTTCTATGATAATCCTAGCTCTAAGATATGAGCGAAATGAAGATTATAAAGTAAGTCCTACTCAAGGCTTAACATTCTAATCTATGAAGCTAGAAGACTATAAAAATCAACCTTACGAGCCGTCTTCAAAGCTTCAATCTTCATTCCTCTTGACTTCAATATTGCTCCTTGAGCTTCAACGAAGCTCCAGGCACACGATCAGCGTATTGAGAAGTCTTGAGACGTCGCTTTAGTTGTACGTGGTATTTTGGCGACGATCTCCATAACTGCGCTCACAAATAAGTTAGTATCCATTATTTATGTTTGCGCATCATCCAAAACCAAATCCGGGGAACCATATCACAACATCTTCCAGTTTTGTCCCAAAATCATTTATCCCTCTCCACAATGAACGAGCATCGTACAGAGAGTAGTGCAAATCTTTCAGGGAGTAGTCGTCAACTTGCTTTAATTTCTTTCACTTATTTTGATGACTATATTTGGAATATTTTTATTGCGAAGAATCTTAAATTCATTTGGACTGACATAACTCTTCTCTCGCAGGACATTGACAAACAGCTTATAGAGATGCTTGGAGTTGTGTTGCTGGGGTCCAAATTAGGTTCTGGAGGAAGAATAATCACCGAGGAGCGCAAAGAGCAAATTGAACAACTTCCTCCACCATCAAAGATTCGGGATCCGCCATTTGATCACGGTGTGTTCTTTCCAGTAGTGTAGTTTTTATATGCTTTCTAGGTTGCTTGCTTGAATAAACTCGTACCTCTTCTGACATTGAGGACAATGTCCATCTTTAGTTGGGGGGTGTGTATGAGACCTTAGGATTTTTTTTTGAGAAGAATAAATCACCAAATCTTATCTTTTAAAACTCTTTCATATGCCTCAAATGCGGATGATTATACATTAATTGAGTTCTAAAAATTTTTATGGCTTGAGTTGATTATTTTTCCTTCATGGAATTACCGTTAATATACTATTCATGAAAGTTTTCAATTGCCATGATTAATATCTCGAAATAGTTTGAATATATTTCATGCATGCTAATGTGATGAAAAAGCTTAAGTATACACGATTCATTAGAATAGTTTTCAAGTTGAAGATGAATTTGGCCATGGTCGTTAATGTTTATGTTTGAAAATATGGGTGTTGAGTTGCTTACAAAGAAAAAAAAGAAAAGAAAAAAAAGAAAAAATTTTGAATGAAAAGAATGAAAAATGAACGATGAAAAATGAATGAATATGTATGTCACTAATAAATAACTTGGTTGGCTCGAGTAGTACAGTCCGAGGGGTCCTTCTTGGCCTAATGCCCTATTATCATCTGATTTGGGAGCCATTGACAGGAAACTCACTCATTTGATGGAGCGATCCAAGTTATACATTTTTCTGCGAATGTTGCTTGATGCGCGTTACGCGGAACGAATAAAAGAAGAGAAATAGTGAATATACTAAGCAACTTCAATACCCACGTCTTGAATAATTCTTTTTGATAGGCCAATTCCTTGGAAACACGAAAACTAGAGAAAAACGACGTGTTACACTTTCGCTTGCGTAAAACGATGCTTGCACGTTATTTATTCATACTAAATTAGAGAAAATATCATGTGATTGATTTTTGGATGTGTATATTGATGGTCAAGATCATGTTGGAACTCGTATTATTGAGCCATGCCATGAGCGATTTGAAAGAACTTATTGTTTTATTAACCATCCGTATTTATCGCTCTTTTTGCTAGAGACTAGCAAATCGCTAGTTGGGGGGTGTGATTCGGGTTCAATATTACACATTTAACCCCCCATTTAGCCCTATTTTGTGCTCATGTGATGCTACATTTATCTCTAATTCATACGTATTTTCTACACATTTATTTATTAGAGAAAACACACTATTTGAGCACAAAACTACAATTAACGACACATTTCTGCACTTTTTATATTTTTCCTAGCACCGTCTCGATCTCACGATTCCAACGAATATTTATTTGTATTTTTCTGAGATCTGTGCTAATTTCTATGAATTTTTGAATGCAGAATACAATTTAAATGGAGAAATACGCAAGAAATACGGATTATACGGTCGGCAGCCAATCACAGGCCGACACGTGGCGTCATCCAGGCCGCTCCCGCTCAATCCAACGGCCCGTAGCGACGCAGAGGCGGAAATACGACGGGGCGACGTGGCCTCTTTTGCACCGTGCGATTGAGATCCAACGGCGCAATCGAAGCTGAATCGATTTAAAAACGCGGGCCACGTGGCGATACCGAGACCGCTGGATCCTCATCCGACGGACAGCATTGAGGCCGCATTTGAATTCGAAAGCGGCGTAATCTGGGACACGTGGCGGCAATCGAACGCACTCCCGCCTGATCTAACGGACGCGAACGAAACAACAGCGACCACGAAGCGCGCTGCCATCTGGCCACGTGGCGCAATCGTGTCTTCTGCCATCTCGATCCAACGGCTTCTGAGGGCGCCGAAGCGAAATGAGGAAGCGGGCGACGTGGACCATTTGTAGCCGTCTATCTACGATCCGATGGGCAAGAATCCTTAAACGAAGCGGGCGACGTGGATAGCTCTCAGCGGTCCGATCTAAATCCAATGGACCACATGCGCCCCGCGTTTTAAATTAAGAAGCGAACGAAGCCCGTGATTTGCATGCGCCGCGAGGGCCACGTGGCATCATCCGCTTCGGCCAACCTTCGATCCAACGGCCACAAACTAGAGAAGTGCATGCAAAGCAGGCGGCAGCTTTCGATTTTGTCAGGCGACGTGGCGAGATCCAGGCTGTCGAACGCTCGATCGAACGGCCATCGCACGAAGCGATTTGAGAGGAGCTGTGGAATTACTTTGGGCGACGTGGCCCATTTTGAAGCGCAAGATCACGATCCGACGGGTCGAAGCAATTCCGATCTGGATTCGAAACGTAGCGGGCGCAGAGTATGTAAGATCCGATAATCCAAGGACACGTGGCGAACTCTTATTTAATCCCGCATTTTTGAAAGCTGATCGGACGGCCACAGTTTGATCCGATCTGGATGAGCGGCCCAGATGCGTTCGGGTATGGTTTTGATGCGGATTCAAACCCGTTAAGCCTATTTAAACCCGCAATCTTATTATATAAAGGTATTTAGGGTTTTTTGGGCGTATTCAAGCAGATTGGGGCGTATTTTGGGCGTATTGGAGGCTCTAGGAGCCGTATTCTCCCCCTGAAAAATTCTGTAAAATTCCAGAGGCTATTTTCTTATTTTCAGAGAGTTTTGATGTATTTTCAAGGATATTTGGTGATGAATTCTTAACTTAAACTCCTTATTTAGTGCTTTTTCTACCGTATTTTGCTATAATCTTGATGTATTTGGCTATGGAACTTGTTTATTCTGAAATTATGAGTAGCTAGAACTTATTTGTGCTTGGTATGGAGTAGTTAGGGGATATTATTCGTGTTTATTTGGTTGAAATTCCTTGTGCTAAACCGTTTAACGTCGCTAAAATTGTAATCGTTGTTCGTAAATCGACTTTTTTAGATTCCAAAAGAATTAATTTAGTTGATGATCGCCCCAAAAGGGTGAGATTTGATCTCCCCAAAAGGGAGTTTCATACCGTAGTTTTGATCTCTCCAAAAGAGAGTTTCATATCGTATTATAGCTTTAGCGACGATCTTTTTGAATATTTTGCTTGAACCCCCAAAAGGGCATCTTCCGATGAGTTGCTCCCAAAAGGAGAATTCATTGAGTTATATTGGATATTTTTCCCGGTGAATTGCTCTCAAAAAGAGAATTCATTGTGATGTATTCATCAACCAAATTAATACGAATCGTTGATCCTAACGAACCCATACCATGTGCATACTCTTTATAGGTATTTTCGTACACGAATTTCTTTGTTCGCATTTTTCACGTGTTCACATCACCATCACCATCATCATTGTCGAAGTGGTTAGTTTCTTTTCGTAGGATTTCTATTTGATTTGAATTGTGGTTGCAACAGATTTCTTCCCGTGGATTCGACATCTGGACTCCCAGATTTTACTACTTGTACGGACTCTTGCACTTGAGAGAGAGCACCTTTCGGAGCCCACCACCTATCTCTCACTCCCTTGGTGGACGATGAACGTTCCATAGGTGAAACTGTAACATAGGTCCATTCGCTCTAGCTTGACAATTGCCTCTATCCCCACGGTCTGTAGCGTATCGCTCACTCTCTTGGTGAGCGACGAACATTCCGTAGGGGAAACCGTAACATAGGTCCACTCACTCTAGCTTGACGAGTGCCTCTATCCTACGGTCTGTAGGGTATTGCTCACTCCCTTGGTGAGCGATGAACATTCCGTAGGTGAAACCATAACATAGGTCCACTTGCTCTAGCTTGACGAGTGCCTCTATTCCTACGGTCAGTAGCGTATCGCTCACTCCCTTGGTGAGCGACGAACGTTCCGTATGTGAAACTGCAACAGAGATCACTCCCTCTAGCTTGGAGAGCATCTAAAACGCCCGAAGGCTTTTGTAACAGGACACGACATAACAAGTATATGGAATTGTTCTTCTAGGGGGTCCACACGCACGCACACACAGGAAAACCTTAAGGTGTCAGTTGTTGTTGTTGCGCTTAAACTTCGTCGTCAAGTCTAAGCTGTCAAGGGGGTCCTGGATGCTATCATTTCACGTCCGATTCTCTTTAAATGGTCTTTAATTTCCTAAGAAGGGAAAGGCCTAAACATGGTCGTAAGAACACAAGTGTAAACACTTGCCTGCGGTGGCGAGAGCGTCGTCTGTCCGTAGCGTCCCGTCGAAGTGGTGCGTCAGTGAGGGTCCATCTGAAATGGGTCAACGGAGGTGTCAGGACACGTTTTTCATCATTCCTAATAGAGTTCATTTCTAGGTTCAATGTGGCTATCCTAGCAGTCACAGTCACGTTTTCGTTTTGGTTCAGCCTAGTCAACGATCTATCCTATGTGCACAGATATTCAGGCCTTCGTCGATGTCTAAATATTTTGCAACATTTTAAAGGAGAAGAAATGAAATTTAGTTATTTTTGACGATTTTTAGATTAGGGTTTTGATTTTCTACAGTGGGGGTTCTTACTACGCGTTAGGAGACAAACTTTTTGACGTTGATCGAAAAGCAGATGTCGGGTTTGAAAGGCGATGGATCGGTGTCGTCTGCAACATCTCGGTCGTAGGTAGCACAGAAAGACACTCCCAGACAGCGAGGTGGAGACACGAACAACGAGCAAGCGCCGATCTCTCTCTCGTTGCGGGTAGCGCAACGGATCTTCACGACGGCAGAAACGTCGGGGAAAAACACACGAGTTCGGCGCCGCGCGTGAACTATGAGGTTCCAAGAGAGCTGTCAGAGATTGAAGGAGGTCAGTGGGGGTTTCTTGGCCTGGTGGGTGGCCGACGGCGTCAGCACACGGCGGTGGATGGCCGTGAGAAGCCGAAGTGGACAGATTCGTGCAACGGTCGTTGTCGTGCATCTCAGCGGAAAAACAGCGATCAAAAGAGTCAAAGAAAACTTGCAGTAGCTAAAGGGGTTCAAGAGGGATCTAATAGTAGTGGAGTGGTCGCCGGAAGTGGTCAGAGATGGCCGTGCGCCGGCGTTGAATGGCAGAGCATAGATCTGTCAAAACAACTGCTAGGGCTTGGTTTCAATGGGGTTTCGAGGAGTTAGAGATGAGAGAAGAGGGAAAGGAAAGTTGCAGATGATAGTGGGGTTCTATAGGAGTCCAACGGTGGTAAGGTGGTCACCGACAGTGGCCGGAGGTGGCCGAGCGCGGTGTTTTTCCGGCGATGGACAGATCTGTCTAAACTGCCGTTAGTGTTGTGTTTGAGATTATTTTGAGGGAGATAGAGATGATGGAAGTGAGGAAGGGGAGTTTCAATTGATATGGAAACTTGAGGGGAGTCCGAGGGAGGTGGAGTTCGTCAGAGGGGGTTGCCGGAGTGGCAGCAGCGGGCGTTTTTCGGCGGGCGCGCACAGATCTGGGACTGGGCAGTTTCCTTGGTATTTCCATGGAGTTTTGATGGGTTTCAATGGAGAGAGATGAGAGGAGATAAGTTGCAGATGTTAGGGGAGGTCGAGCTGGATCCGAGGGAGGTAGTGGCAACTACCGGAGATCGTCGGAGGGGCGGCCGGCCGGCCATGTTTTCGACGATGGTGCTGCTGTCCATGGGGGTTGCGGCCAAGAGCTTTTAGAGGCTTTTTGAGAGGGAAGAAGGGAGGAGAAGGAGGAGGAGATTGGTGGCCGAAGGTCAGGGGGTCAGGTGGTGGTCGCCGGAGCTCGGAGGAAGAAGAAAAAACCGACGGCTATGGGTTGTGCGTGGGCAATCTAGGTTTCAGCCAGAATTGTTGTTTTGAAGATGAGATCTTGCTAAAATTGGTTTTAAGTGGGGTATAATTAAGGGGTGACTAGGAGAGAGGGTGAGTGAAGGGGTGTACGAAGTGGGAAAACATTGGGTGAGGGTAGTGGCAGAATCATAATTGCATGATACATACAAATGCCCTTAAGATTTGGATTAGCAACTGAATTTCGAATTTGATTTGGGTTTAATGGGCTTGGATTTTGATTAGTGATTTGGTTGGGTTGGGTGTGTCAGAAAATTACGAAAAAAATATCGGACCGATCGCGACGAAGAGAGGCTCGGGGATACGATGGTCGATCGCGCGTTTGGTCCATGGAAAATAAACAGAAAAAATAAAAGATCAGGTGACTAAGTCTAAAGATACGACGATCCTGCAATCAAACCTGATTTGTGGAAGAACGATCCGATAAATGATGTTCACTAAAAATCCCACAAATAACTACTCTTCCATACGGTCACAACAACGTACCATATCGTATAGTTCGGATCTCAGAAGAGGCCAAATTAAATACGCACACGAAAAGAGTCGTACGCGCAGAAAATACGAACGGTCGGAAAGCGGCCGTTACAATGGGCCACCATTAAAACCTGTCACGCCTTGCTTCCTATTATACTTGGAAGAGAGAATGTGAGCGGGTCGGCATGTGCTTAAAGCAAAGAAGAAGTACCTTTTTCTTTCTTCTTTGACTTAAGCACAATAAGCGTTTGTGTATATAACAACCAGTTCCTTGCAACTGCATTATTCGGAAACAACACAGATATTTATTACTACTTGCCCAGAGTTCAAAAGCAAGTACATAAATAAGTTAGGCCTAGCATGGATGTACATTTTATTACATACGCAACACACCTGCGATAATAAATAAAACTAAGTAAATGGAGACAACAGCAATAATCTAATCCTCAGCAGGAAGAATCTCGGCATCTTCGCAACTCTAGTCCGCAGGAAATGCCTCCTGGTGCGGATCCTCGAAGGTGGGGTCCTCGCTATACTCCATCTCTGAACCTACCATTTATTTCATAGTTTCATTGAAATATATGTCAGCGAAAAGCCTCGGCAAGATTTTATAGCAAAAGAAAGCATTAACTTGCAATTTAAGGAAACAAGAATGTTAGAACATATAGGAACATGTGCATAGCCAAAATGAGAATATGTTGAAAGTAAAGGCATAAGGTTCATCAACAGTTAATATATTTTTGCATTCTAAATGAGGTAATGAGTACATAACTTAAATATGAGCATGCTGCAACAATTAACATATGATATGCTTTTTAAAGGAATTAAACACAGTTGTAAGTAAAGTACTTTCAGTTATTTGTTTGTGCTCGTGCTTAAGTCCATGTCGGGTAGGTAAAATGTTCTTGATGTACCCAATCATTGGGGGTTTACCGTGACGCCTTCTTGCCATCCCTAACCTGGAAAATGGTCTAGATACTTGCCTCCATTGGTGTGGTCATAGATGTAGCCGTATAGTGCTCAAGACACACTTACAAACCCTGCTACATGAACCAACCCCACCCAAGTGTCCATTCTAGTCTTCGACTAGGTTCATCCCATCTGTATTCGATGGTGTCACATATGTATTTGAGGGTTGTGTCATACCCTCTGTCCAGTTTAGTTTGTTTTGTTAGTAGAAAGATAGCAATTGTTCCCAGCAAGGACTTCATATTTACATGTCTACTCATTCGAAAGCAACTACTAAAGAGAAAGCATGCAAATCAGTTCTAAGGTCGACATGCGCTTTAATAACATAATTCAGCATATATTAATGTTGAGCAGTTTAGTTTTGCAATTCATTTACAATAAAATACTTGCTTAGAAGAGATGGTGGGTATCCAGACGATCGTAACAATAGTCTCGTTAATCTGCGTCATTACGATTTAACATTAAGCTAAACATCTTAATAAAATATTATTAAGTTTACTTATAGATGAACTGCTTATAGGTTATAATCTAACTGTTTATATACATATACTTATCATCCTAGTTACCGTAGCATTATGACTTACACATTATACTTGTATACACCTACTGATTATATATATATATATATATATATATATATATATATATATATATATATATATATATATATATATATATATATATATATATATCTATCTATCTATCTATATTATAAAAGAGGGATGTTATCAAGAGACATTGGATAAGAGATATTGGACATGAGAAATTGGATAAGAGATATCTATATTATAAAAGAGGGATGTTATCAAGAGAAATTGGATAAGAGATATTGGACATGAGAAATTGGATAAGAGATATCTATATTATAAAAGAGGGATGTGATCAAGAGAAATTGGATAAGAGATATTGAATAAGAGAAATTGGATAAGAGATATCTATATTATAAAAGAGGGATGTCATCAAGAGAAATTGGATAAGAGATATTGGAAAAGAGAAATTGGATAAGAGATATCTATATTATAAAAGAGGGATGTTATCAAGAGAAATTGGATAAGAGATATTGGACATGAGATATTGGATAAGAGATATCTATATTATAAGAGAGGGATGTTATCAAGAGAAATTGGATAAGAGATATCTATATTATAAAAGAGGGATGTTATCAAGAGAAATTGGATAAGAGATATTGGAAAAGAGAAATTGGATAAGAGATATCTATATTATAAAAGAGGGATGTTATCAAGAGAAATTGGATAAGAGATATTGGACACGAGAAATTGGATAAGAGATATCTATATTATAAAAGAGGGATGTTATCAAGAGAAATTGGATTAGAGATATTGGACAAGATAAATTGGATAAGAGATATCTATATTATAAAAGAGGGATGTTATCAAGAGAAATTGAATAAGATATATTGGACAATAGAAATTGGATAAGAGTGATGTTATCAAGAGAAATTGGATAAGAGATATCTATATTATAAAAGAGGGATGTTATCAAGAGAAATTGGATAAGAGATATTGGACAAGAGAAATTGGATAAGATATATCTATATTATAAAAGAGGGATGTTATCAAGAGAAATTGGATAAGAGATATTGGAAAAGAGAAATTTGATAAGAGAATTTGGATATCTATTATATAAAACAGGGAAATTGAATAAGAGAAAATATAAGAGATGAGATTTTGAGGGATAAAAGAGGAGGTGGGGAATTTTACACATACAACCCTGGTTTTTGTATTTTTGCCTATGGACCCTCCCCACACACACACCCACACTTTTTATTCTCACCCCTTCCGGCCATTTTATTTCCAGTTCTATGAAGATTTTGAATCTTATCCTACTAGGACAAAGCTTTGTCCTATGTGGCAAGTTTGTCCTAGGTGGTAATGACAATTTTGGGGGGACTTAAATATTGGGGGAAAACTTAAATTTGGGGGGAAACTTGAAATTTTGTGGGAAAACTTGAAATTTGTGGGAACTTGAAATTTGTGGGGGAGAAAAACTCAGCCATTAAATAAACCGTGCCCTATGGGCACGGGTAATGACTATATTATAAAGAGATATTGGACAAGTTATCAAGAGAAATTGGATAAGAGATATTGGACAAGAGAAATTGGATAAGAGATATCTATGTTATAAGAGAGGGATGTTATCAAGAGAGATTGGATAAGAGATATCTATATTATAAAAGAGGGATGTTATCAAGAGAAATTGGATAAGAGATATTGGACATGAGAAATTGGATAAGAGATATCTATATTATAAAAGAGGGATGTTATCAAGAGAAATTGGATTAGAGATATTGGACAAGATAAATTGGATAAGAGATATCTATATTATAAAAGAGTGATGTTATCAAGAGAAATTGAATAAGAGATATTGGACAATAGAAATTGGATAAGAGTGATGTTATCAAGAGAAATTGGATAAGAGATATCTATATTACAAACGAAAGATGTTATCAAGAGAAATTGGATAAGAGATATTGGACAAGAGAAATTGGATAAGGGATATCTATTATATAAAAGACGGATGTTATCAAGAGAAATTGATAAGAGAATTTGGACATGAGAAATTGGATAAGAGAATTTGGATATCTATTATATAAAACAGGGAAATTGAATAAGAGAAAATATAAGAGATGAGATTTTGAGGGATAAAAGAGGAGGTGGGAAATTTTGCACATACAACCCCGGTTTTTGTATTTTTGCATATGGACCCTCCACACACACACACCCACACTTTTTATTCTCACCCCTTCCGGCCATTTTTTTCCAGTTCTATGAAGATTTTGAATCTTATCCTACTAGGACAAAGCTTTGTCCTACGTGGCAAGTTTGTCCTTGGTGGTAATGACAATTTTGGGGGGACTTAAATTTTGGGAGAAAACTTAAATTTGGGGGGAAACTTGAAATTTTGTGGGAAAACTTGAAATTTGGGGGAACTTGAAATTTGTGGGAGAGAAAAACTCAGCCATTAAATAAACCGTGCCCTATGGGCACGGGTAATGACTAGTATATATATATAAAACATATTATAATAATAATTCTGACAGGTTATAATAGATATACCTACTGATAAGATATAGTAATCTATAAGTTACATAACATACTAACATACCCTAACATATACTGGCATTATAATTATTAGCATTAAGTAATCACTAACATTACTTACTTATACTAACGTACGGATAATCATTGCATGTATTAACATATACTAATTGTTTGTAAAACGAATATTTTGAATCATACGTACACTCCATTATTTATTGTTAGGTTTAGAATCCACGCACTGTTAAAAATACATACCCTAACATCTTACAACCAATGTATATAACTGATAGTTTATAACAGTGATAAAAATAATATGATAGTAAACCAACATCTAATATAATACTAACTATTATATAAACTAACAGTATCACATGCAGTGTATCAACTTACGTGATTTTGATGTGTTGCACTTGCAGATGGCGGCGGCGGCGTGTCGACGGCGGGCGATAGTGCAGTGGGGTGGCGCAACGACTACGGCGGCGGATGAGGTGTTCTAACGTCGGAGGAAGAGGAGACTATCTTCAGAGCAGGGGCTTGAGTGGCAGATGGCATGGGTCGACATCGGGGCTGCGTTTGAAGAAAGGTAACGTTGTGAAGAGGGAATTGGTGGCGGTGCAACTGTCGTCGGAGGCTAAAGAAGTGGGCAGAGTTTGTGGCGGAGGGGTTGTCAGACGTCGGGCTTGGTAGAGGAGTTCGGAGTGAGAGGACGGTGGCGGTGTTGGGGAAGAATGGGTTGCAGGGGATCGTATTGGGCGATGTTGGCATGCAGATATCTGGTAAGTTCGAAAAGGAGGCCGTGGGGTTGCGGTGGAGTTGAGAGGCGTCGTCGGAGAGCGTGGGTCGAGGTGCTTGGGTTGAGGGGCTGCTGTGCGGAGACTGTGGGGTTTCAAAGGAGCAAGGTTACGAGGCGGAGCTTGGTGTTTCGATGGAAGGAGTGCTCAGAGGTGGGTTCTCGTAGGAGGGAGGAGAGGTTCGTTGGGTATTGAAGGGAGAGGGAGAAGACGAAGGCAGAGGTTTGGGCCATTGGTGAGGCTGTCATCGGGGAAGGAGGAGCGGTGTGGGTTGTTCGGGGTTTGTGAGGCGGCGCAGCTGTCGTTTGAGGTCTGTAGGTGAAGTTGTTGCCGCGTTTTTGATGGGGATGTCGTAGGCTTTATGAAGAAGATAAGAAGAAGAGAACGAGAATAGGGGAGAGTTCTAGGGTTGGGGAAAAGAAGGCGATCAATGTTGCCTTGGTTTTAGAGGGAGGAGGAAAACATTGCGTGGTTTTATGAAGGAGGAGAAAAGAAGAACGAGAGGAGGCGTTGGGTTGCGATATTCGTGGGTTACATTGAGATTGCATATGGGGTTGTTTTGGTTGAGATTTTTACAGAGATCACGTGCGTAAGCTGGGTTCCTTGAGGACGTGGGCTGCTGCATAAGTTACGCGAGAGTGGGTGTGGTTGATACGTGGGTTGTTACGATGAGATCTGTTACGCCTATTTGACCGAGACCCATAAAGCACGAGCCCAAGAGCCCACCTGCATCCTGAAAGCCCATTCGGCAAAGGCCCTACAAGGGACCTTCTCGAAACGTTGATCCGACCCGGCCCCCATAACCCGTTGGTCGTTCGCCCACTCCTGCGAAAACCGCTCCCCCGGACACGCGACCACTAAATGGCGATAATGGGGAGGTGCTGGCATGGCGGAGAGGGCGGCGGCGAGGGGGACGGATGGGGCACGATCGATGGCGGGTGTGGGACGTGGGCCAGAGCCAATCACGCTGGGAGCTCTACAAAAGGGTCAGGAAGACGACGAAGAAAAGGACCGCATCTCAGGTAACAAAACCTAAGGTACTCCATCAACGACCTCGTTCCCCCAATTCATCTCCTTCCTCCCCCGCTCGCGCCGAGAGACGCCGTCACGATCTCCTCACGAGTCGGACCGTCTCCGCCGGGCCTCCTTTCTCAGATCTCTATCTGACTTAGGCATCGGAGGGGATTTGGCCGGAACCAAGGTCCGGCCCCCTGACGAGCGTTCTCGTCTACGCAGGTGAACAACAGACCAACGGGCCGAGGCTACCCCTCGCCCCTCTCCGACCACTCGATCAACCGGACGGTGAGGCTTCCCCTCACCCTCAGCCTTCCTTGGCCGAGCACGCCCTACCGAGGCCGAGCGTCCTAATCGGGTCTGAGACTCACCCTCGCCACCAGACGGCCGTGCATCTACTCGGGCGACTGAGGCTACCCCTCGTTCCCCTCCCAGCCGAGGCCGAGCGCGTCTGTCCGAGGCCGAGCGTCTCAACCAGGGCCGAGGCTTCCCCTCGCCCCTTCTGCACCGATTCGAAGCCCCCGAGGGACCCAAAGCGGGTCCCTTGACCACGTTGACCGGGTTCTCCACGGTCAACGCCTAGTAGTGAGAAAACACTCTGAAACATCTGGCACCGTCTGTGGGAACGAAAACTGTCCCACGAAGAAACAAACCACATCTGCGATGACGCGGCCCCCCTCCTCTCGGCGAAAGAAGGGCGAGGCCCCGATGCGGGGCGACAGGCCCCGCCATCGTTGCCAAGAATGGGCACGGGACCGACGCGAGGAGAGTCGTGAGGAAAGGGCCGGGGTGCCCTCCCCTTCCCCACCGGTTGGGAGACCGAGTGCGCCCGTAACGGCACGCAGCTCGGACGTGGCTTTGGTGGTATCAGTGGTCATAGACACTACCTTAGTGCGACGGCTGCTTGTCGACACCGGCAGCTCCTGTGACGTCCTATTTATGTCAACCCTGGAGAAGATGGGCCGGCAGAAAGGAGACTTGCGACCTCGTTCAGGTCCCGTGGTCGGATTCACGGGTCACTCCACCCCCATCATCAGCACTATCCATCTCCCGGTAACGCTCGGAAACACACCAGACTCTGTGACCCTAGCGGTGGAATTCATCGTGTTGGGGATCGGGTCGGAATACAATGGGATCATCGGCCGACCCCTACTCAACGCCGTCGGCGCGATGGTCTCGACCCTCCATCGGACCATTAAGTTCCGAACGCCGGGGGGGATGGGGCAAGTCGAAGGCGACGCGGGGAGACCGAATACCTGCTATCAACTAGCGGAGGAAGGTCCCGAGGATCGTCTAGCTGACCGGATGGCCGCGCTCGACTTAAGGAGTGGGCCTAGGCCCACCCCTGCGGAGGAGCAGGAGCAAATCCCGGTCACGGACATCGAAGGCCGGTTCGTCTCGATCGGGAGAGGGCTGAGCCCGGACCTAAGGGACCAGCTGATCGAGTGCCTGGAGGCGAACCTGGACATCTTCGCCCGGTCGCCTGAAGACATGCCCGGCGTGGACCTCCAGGTGATCGTCCACCAGATCAACGCCGACCCCAACTTCAAACCGGTTAAGCAGAAGAAGCGTAACCTGGGCGGCGAGAAGATGAAGGCAGCCTCCGAGGAAGTGGAGCATCTCCTCGATGCCGGCTTCATACGAGAAGTCTGGTACCCGGAGTGGCTGTCGAACGTGGTGATGGTCAAAAAACCCAGCGGGAAGTGGCGAATGTGCGTGGACTTCAGTGACCTCAACAAGGCCTGCCCCAAGGATAGCTACCCCCTGCCGCGCATCGACCACCTGGTGGACAATGCCTCGAGATACGAGATGCTAAGCTTCATGGACGCTTACTCCGGGTACAATCAAGTCCAGATGGACCCCTGGGACGAAGAGATGACAGCCTTCACGACGGACCGGGGAACCTACTGCTACAAGAAGATGCCCTTTGGCTTGAAGAACGCGGGGGCCACCTACCAGAGAATGGTCAACAAGGTGTTTAGCTCCCAGATCGGGAGGAACCTAGAAGTCTACGTCGACGACATGCTTGTCAAGTCAAGGCGACCGGAAGACCACATCGCCGACTTGCGGGAGACCTTTGAGCGGTTGCGGCGACACCACATTCGGCTCAACCCCGCGAAATGCACGTTCGGGGTAAGATCTGGCAAATTCTTGGGATTTATGATAACTAATCGTGGTATTGAAGCTAATCCCGACAAGATCGAGGCGCTGGTTAACATGCGCGAGCCGACGACGATCAAGGAGCTACAGAGGTTGAACGGGCGCATCGCAGCCCTGGGGCGATTCCTTTCCAAATCAGCGGAAAGATCGCTTCCCTTCTTCAAGGTCCTGAGGAAAGCAATCGCGGAACCTCCGAACAATAGGAAGACGATACACTGGGACGAAGACTGCTCCCGGGCGTTCGGGGACCTCAAAGAGTATCTCCGCAGCCCCCCTCTCCTGTCCAAACCCCGGGAAGGGGAGTCGCTGAGCCTTTACCTGGCGTGCGCAGAGGAAGCTGTGAGTTCGGTGCTGATCCGGGAGGACAGCGGGGTGCAATGGTCGGTATATTACACGAGCCGGATCTTGAAGGGGGCGGAGGTGCGATACTCGCCCATGGAGAAACTGGCGTACGCCCTCGTCCTCTCAGCGCGAAGGCTCCGACCCTATTTCCAGGCCCACACCATACTAATCCTGACCGACTCACAGCTAGAACAGAACCTCAAGAGATTCGATCGAATGGGAAGGATGCTAAACTGGGGAGTGGAGCTGAGCGAGTTCGACCTCCGATTCAAACCGCGCACGGCCATCAAGGGACAAGCCCTAGCCGACTTCATCGCCGAATGCACGATGGAAGGAAATGGCCCCCCAGAGGGAGAAGGCCCGGGGACGGTAACTGCTCAACCCTTGTCCTTTCTTTCGGCTGACCACTTTCGACCAGATGATCCAGGAGCGTGGATAGTTCATGTGGACGGGTCGGCCACGCAGTCAGGAGGAGGAGCCGGGATTGCGATCCGATCTCCGGAGGGGAACATCGCGGAATACGCGTTGCGGTTCGAGTTCCCGGCCACAAACAACGTGGCGGAATACGAAGCTGTGATCAACGGCCTGAGGCTGGCCCTGGAGCTCGGGGCCGAGTCCGTCCGCCTCCTTAGCGACTCGAAGCTCATTGTCAACCAACTCTTAGGGAGTTACGAGGCACGGGAGGAGGCGATGCAGAGATATCTCCCAGTCGCCAGAGCGGCGATGTCCAAATTCAAGGACGTGGAGGTCTTACACCTCCCACGATCAGAGAATGCGCGGGCCGATGCGTTGTCAAAACTGGCCTCGTCCTCGCCAAAGGAGCTGGGCCGCACCATCTACGTAGAGAACCTGCCGTCCCCCAGCACGATGGAGCACGAGGTGATGGCGATCGACCAAGAGCCCACCTGGATGGACCCGATCATCCGATACCTCACCCACGGAGAGGTGCCGGCCGATGGGGATGAGCGCCGAACCCTGGAGAGAAAAGCACTCCGATACGTGATCCATGAGGGGACGCTCTACCGGAGACGCTGGACCAAGACGGACGTCCTCCCGTACCTGAAGTGCATCGGACCGCAAGAAGCTGACTACGTCCTACAGGAGGTTCACGACGGGATCTGCAGGAATCACCACGGGGGCAAGATAGTCGCGCAGAAGATCTTAAGGCAGGGGTACTACTGGCCGACCTTGGCCAAAGATGCTACAAGCTACGTGCAGAAATGCCAAGAATGCCAGAGGTATGCCCACCACATCTCGACTCCTCCGTCAGAGCTCATCCCCATCGTGAGCCCCCTCCCCTTTGCGAAATGGGGGCTCGACATCCTCGGACCGTTCAAGCCAGGACGAGGGCAGCGGAAGCACCTGATCGTGGCAGTGGACTACTTCACCAAGTGGATCGAGGCTGAGCCGTTGGCGACCATCACGTGGAAGAAAGCGAAAAGCTTCATGTGGAATTCCATCATCTCTCGATTCGGAGTACCACGGGCCATCGTCACAGACAACGGGAAGCAGTTTGATTCAGCAGGGTTTAAAGATTTTTGCGAGGAATGGGGAATCAAGCTCCTCTTTGCCTCGGTGGCACACCCCCAAACCAACGGGATGGCAGAGGCGGCCAACAAGTGTATCATAGAGCCCCTCTGAAAGAAAGTAAAGGACGCCGAAGGGAACTGGCCGGAAGAGCTCCCCGGGATACTCTGGTCATACCGGACGACCCACAAGGAGGCTACGGGTGAGACCCCCTTCATGCTCACTTACGGGGCCGAGGCGGTGGTACCAGTCGAATTGGGGGAAGAATCTCTCCGCCTCAAATACTTTGACGAAGACCGGAACTCGCAGGGCCTAGGGCTCAGCCTGGAGCTCCTCGACGAGCGACGGGAGCAGTCACTGGCCACCATCGTCCGCCAAAAGCAGAAGGTGGCCCGATACTACAACGCTCGGGTGCGAGGGAGAAGCTTCCACCTCGGGGACCTGGTCCTCCGGAAAGCGGGCTTCACCACCGATACCGCTCGCAAAGGGAAGCTCGCGGCTAGATGGGAGGGACCCTACAAAGTCATCGAGGTCCTCGGACCCGCAGCCTACCGACTAGCCGACATGGAAGGGAGAGTTCTCACTCACACTTGGAATGCGGAATATTTACGCAAATACTTTCAATAGATGTATCACTTCCTATGAAATAAATTTGTTTTAATTTCACTCCTTTCCAGATAAAGCGAAAAGGCATACAGAGGGATACGCGAAGAGGTCGAGGGGCATTCCCCTCCCTCATTTTTCCCCGGGGGCACCGGTGGAGCCACAAGCTGGCAGCTCACTAGGGCCTCCCCCCTTGCTCTGTTCGGCGTCAGGGTACATCCGAAGTTTCTCGAAGTCAATCCCTGAGAGCGGGAACTTCTTTTGGATCTCGGACTGGCACCGGGCGAAGCCCTTCTCGTACGACGTCGCCAAGGCGGTCTCCACAAAGGAGGTGGCATACTCCGCCACGGCATCCTGAGCGATCCGGGCCGGATCCACCTCCTCGAGCCCACGCAGCTGGGCCTCTAAGGTCTCTACCTGGCGTTGGTGCTCCGCCTTCTCCTTCTCGATCTCCCGGGATTTCTCTCCTAGTTGGGCAGCAAGGGCCCTCGCCTGCTCCTCCGCCGCATCCAGACGATCGGACAGCTCCGAGGCGTCGGGGGCAGCAGCCGGGCCGGGGATCTGCTTGACTCCTCCAGACGCGTCGACATCTTTTAAAAGAGAGGCGAGCCGCGTCTCGGCCTCGGACTTCGCGGCCAGAGCCACGGCTCTCTCGCGATCCGCCGCCTCCAGGGCAGAGGACAGCTCAGTTATGCGGGAGTTCAGGGATTGGACCCGCGCTTCCTCCAACTGACCAGCATCCTCCTCCTCCTCGCCAGTGACCTCAGGGCCTAGCCCAGCCACGGATTTGGCTTTGGGAAGAGCCGCGAATTGGCGCCTCATCGAGAGGCCCACCGAGGACAACTGTGCCAAAGCAACGAAGGTGAGAGGGCAAAAGCGGCTGGAGAACGGGGGGACAAGCAGAGACGCACTACCTGTTGACCAGCCTGGATCACGAAGGTAGCCAAGCAATCACCTCTGACTCCGTCCAACACCGCCTGGTCGGGAGGGAGACAACAGTTCTCGGCCACTCGAGCGACGGCTCCACGGCTCGAGAACACCGACTCCTTCTCACCCACTGGAAAGCGTGGACGAAGAAGACCCTCCCCTGACGAAGGGAACTCGCCAGGAGCGGAGCGGAACGCCCCCAGATACCGACTGTAAGCATCAGGGAGAAAGCCGTCCGGAAGAGGTGAAGGGCCGGCCCACGGCCAGGCAACCTCAACGGGAGCGGGATGAGGTCGGTCAGCAGTCGGCTGAACGTCGGCCCCCTCGACCCCCCCACGGAGCCTCTCGGGAGATCCCTGCAAGGGGAGAGAGGGAGACGACATCTTCTTTCGCTTCGAGCCTCCGGATACGGTCACAACCCGCTGCTTCTTCCGGACCGTCAACACATGGTCCCTTCTGCGCGGATCCGGGTTTGAAGCCTGCACGAGAGCGCTGGTGGGAGAAGGACCGAGAGGGAACCCACCTGCACTCAAAGGATAAATGAGAGACAGAGCAGAACCTGGACGATCTCGAGGGGCGAACGCACGGAGCAGCTTACCTAGGGGCCACACCGTCTTACGCAAATTAAAGTCACTAAAGAGGAAGTCGATCGAGCGCTCCCTCGGAGGAATCGCCAACATGTCCCTCGCCGTCTGCTGCTCAGCGACCGTCGGCTCACCCAGATTGAGAACAACGGCACCGGCCGCCACCCACCGTGCCGGGAAGTGTACGCTCGAGGGGAATGTGACGAACACGTATTCCCCCTTCCAGCGTTTCAGAGAACTCGGCAACCCCAGCACCAGGGACATCTTCGGGCGGGCGCTGATGTAAATCCACGCCCCCGATTGGTGGAGGCTCAGGCGGTAGAATTGGGCAAAGAGGCGGAGAGAGGGCACCACACCCTTCAGCATGCAGACGACAACGAACCCGACGAGGATCCCGACGGCGTTGGGACAGAATTGACACAAGCACACATTGTGGGCCTGAAGGAACTCAACGATAAAAGGATGAAGCGGGAAACGGAGCCCGAAGTGGAAGAACTTTTCATATACTCCGACCTCATTGGGACCAGGAGAGCAGATCCGCTCGTCAGCCCCAGGGGCACGAGCCGAGTAGGGCGGGAGCAGGTAGGAGGAGCGCATGCTCCCGATGGCGGTGGCACAGATCGACGAAGGCCACGCCATGACCTCAGAAGGAACCCCTGAAAGATCATCCCCGTGCTGACTGATTGCCGAAGGAGTGCCACCCGCCAGACCCGGAGCCGCGTCGCGCTCCGACCGAACCGAGCCCGTAGCAGAGGAAGACGACATGGGGGAAAGCTCAGATAGAAGGGGGATCAGCGCAAAGAAGAAAGATGATGGGATGGCGGCCCACGAATCCCTCGGCTTCTCCACTTAAGACGACTCCGCGAGCGGCAGGGATAAGCTTGCCGCTACACGTGGCAACATCTGAAGGCCGACGGCGCTTCGGAACCCGCGCCTTAAAAACATCGAACGGGCTAACTCATGATGACGACTAATAAATGAGTCGGCATCGACTGGAGAACCTGTCAAAATCGGCAGAGGTCACATCGGCCGAGCCGAACCGGCCGAGGCCGATCAACCCGACCGATGGGGGCAATTGTTACGCCTATTTGACCGAGACCCATAAAGCACGAGCCCAAGAGCCCACCTGCATCCTGAAAGCCCATTCGGCAAAGGCCCTACAAGGGACCTTCTCGAAACGTCGATCCGACCCGGCCCCCATAACCCGTTGGTCGTTCGCCCACTCCTGCGAAAACCGCTCCCCCGGACATGCGACCACTAAATGGCGATAATGGGGAGGTGCTGGCATGGCGGAGAGGGCGGCGGCGAGGGGGGACGGATGGGGCACGATCGATGGCGGGCGTGGGACGTGGGCCAGAGCCAATCACGCTGGGAGCTCTACAAAAGGGTCAGGAAGACGACGAAGAAAAGGACCGCATCTCAGGTAACAAAACCTAAGGTACTCCATCAACGACCTCGTTCCCCCAATTCATCTCCTTCCTCCCCCGCTCGCGCCGAGAGACGCCGTCACGATCTCCTCACGAGTCGGACCGTCTCCGCCGGGCCTCCTTTCTCAGATCTCTATCTGACTTAGGCATCGGAGGGGATTTGGCCGGAACCAAGGTCCGGCCCCCTGACGAGCGTTCTCGTCTACGCAGGTGAACAACAGACCAACGGGCCGAGGCTACCCCTCGCCCCTCTCCGACCACTCGATCAACCGGACGGTGAGGCTTCCCCTCACCCTCAGCCTTCCTTGGCCGAGCACGCCCTACCGAGGCCGAGCGTCCTAATCGGGTCTGAGACTCACCCTCGCCACCAGACGGCCGTGCATCTACTCGGGCGACTGAGGCTACCCCTCGTCCCCCTCCCAGCCGAGGCCGAGCGCGTCTGTCCGAGGCCGAGCGTCTCAACCAGGGCCGAGGCTTCCCCTCGCCCCTTCTGCACCGATTCGAAGCCCCCGAGGGACCCAAAGAGGGTCCCTTGACCACGTTGACCGGGTTCTCCACGGTCAACGCCTAGTAGTGAGAAAACACTCTGAAACAAGATCCTTTCGGATCTGGGTGCGTGAGTTGTGGGTTGGGGATCCGACATTGGGGTCCTAGTTAGGATATATGTATATATATAATGTAGTTAAGGATAATTAGATTATTATTAGGAGAGATTTTTAATTAGAAAATTGGTTGAGTTATTTAAGATTTAGGGGAAAAACTATTGTTAAGATATGGGTTTGGTATGATTTAATTAAGATATTATCTAACTTCTTAAAATTTATTAGCATGTTTACATGGATATGATATAATAGGATATAAATTTGCCACATATGGTTTATAGCTACTTATATAAGTATTTCCTTCGAAAATAGTTAAACTTTTTTGTCTTAATTCATGTCACAATAAAATGGAGAATAAAAATTGAGGGATGGAAACTTTATGAGGATTACATAAAAGATTGATAATGATTATTGATATAAAGGATATCCACATGAGTTGTAATAGGTTTTCCATATTCTTCAAGAAATTTTTTATAAATTTTGCATTGTTTAAAATAGTTACTTAATAATTTTGATATACTAAATGATGATTTGATTCTTTCTTTTGGAATTACCTTGTGCATTGTTGCTACATTGAGTTGGATGTTTGCTAATATCTCATTGTCGAGGCTTTTTCTTATTCTTCTTTTAAACATTGTTATTGCTATTGTAATTTTTACTTTTTTACTTCTTACTATGGTTACTTAGACTACTACAATATGATCAGTTGATGTCACTATTACGTGTGATTACTTGTGATAGCTGTAGATATAATAAATAAGTAGTAGTAGATTTTATTATTGGATAGATGAGACAATGATGTGACTGCATTTTTATGAAGAAAAGGGCATATCTTGAGTTTAGGAGTCTTGGGGTTATTTTTGTAAATTTTGTCTTTGTAATTATCTGTTTAAGGAATTTTTCTGCAATTTTGTTCATTTCTGAATTGTCATTTATAGGCGAGTAGGGGGCTTGTATTCTCTACTTGATTGTGAAGTGAAGAAACTTGTGAGGTTGATAATTCCCTCGTCTATTGGAGAGTGCGTCCGTCCTCTATAATTGGCAGCTTGGAAGAGCAGTCCACCTCTAGAATGGTGACCACTATCTTTATTATTTTCAGTTTTAATCAATAAAAACCAGATCTTTCTTACTCAAATCCTCTTCCCAACCCTAAAAACCCAGTCTTTCTATTAAAATTCCCCATTTCCACCAAAACACTAACTTTCCATGTCAAAAACTTATAAAAATCCTATCAAGTGGTATCAGCGGTACGATCTATGACGGCAATAAGATTGAAGGACAAGTTCGAAGCTTTGGATGAAAAGTACGATTGCAAGTTAAAGAATTAAAGAAATCCATGGAGGTACTTAATGCATCGATCTCAATACGCATGACCGCCCTTGGGGGGCGAGGCTCCTCCTTATCGCGGTTCGCCGGGGGTTCCCGTCCCCCTTCCTCAGGGGGGGCTCTCTCTTCTGCCGCCACCCGCCTTCCCGCGACAAAGTTCCCCAGGTGACCCGCTTGGATCAGCCGCTCGATTTCTCTCTTAAGAGAGTAACAACGGTCGGTGTCGTGACCGTGGTCCCGGTGATATCGGCAGTATCTCCGGGGGTCCCGCCTCGCCGGGTCTGTCCTCATCTCCCGGGGAGGCTCCGGCAGTAACCCGGCCCTCGTCGCCGCGGCCAACACCTCCATCACGGGGGCATTGAGTCGCGTGTAATGCACCGGCGGGGGGTCTTCTGGTCTTGGGATGACTCCGGGGGGCCTCCGTGCCGGAGCGAACTCGCGAGCCGGGCCAAGGCGATCTAGCGGGCGGGGCTCGGGTGGCTCCCGCCGCGGTAGGGCCATCTGATCGCGGCCTCGCCCCCTTTCCTCCTGCCTCGGCCGAGGGTGCGGCCGGGGCCCATCTGCGGGTGGTTTCGCCTGGGGGAATACAACCTTTGCACCCAAAGTCTCCTCCGCCAACGCGTGCCTCTCCGCCATTGCTACCAACACTTCATAGTCGGTCGGTGGATCCCGGAGCAGGGATTTGTGGAGGCTCCGAGTCCGCAGCCCCGTCTTGAAGGCCAGCATAAGCACATCGTCGCCGCATGTCACCACCGCCCGTCTCTCCTCCTGAAAGCGGCGGAGGTATCTTCCCGTTCCCTCCCCCTCCCTTTGGACTATCGTGCTGAGATAGTCTAAGGGCTTCTTTTTTGTTCGCCCGGCCCGGAACTCTTGGCAGAACTTATGGGATAGTTCGCCAAAGCTCCCTACGGACCTCGCGGGCAAGGCAAAGTACCAGTCCAGCGCGGTGTCCCTCAGGCTTTGGGAGAAATGTCGGCAAAGGAATGCCTCATCCACGTCCTGGGCTTCCATCGCCCCCCGGTATTGTTGCACGTGCGTGAGGGGGTCGCCCCTCCCATTGTATGTGGCCAAGTGAGGGGGTTTGAACCTTACGGGCCTGGGGGCGGAAGTGATCCACCGGGCGAGTGGCGTGGCCTCCTCCGGGTAGGTCGGGCGATCCGGCGCATCCCCCCTCCGCCACTCGGGGGTCGGGCTTCGGTCGCGCCTCGGCCGCCGATGGTCCTCCGTCCCCGGGGAGTAGCCCGACGGTCTCCAGGCGGGGCTCCTTCCTTGGGCCGAGGATTCGACGGGTTGCGGGCTACGGTCCTCCCAGCGCCCACGCCTCCTGGCCAGCTCTCCTCGGGCCTCCATCCGTTCTTGATTCTCCCGAAGGAGTCTTTCACGCTCGGTGGCGAGGAAGCGTAGTTGCCGACAAACGGCTTCCTCGCGCAGGGTATCGGAGGGGTGGTGTTGGTGATGGGGGCCACCCCCTCCAGGCGGGGACCTGTTCAGCAACGGGTCCCGCCCGTTCCCAGGCCGCCGGGCCGTCGTCGCCTCGTCCAGGAGTTCTCGGTTGCTCCTGTTCTCCATCCTCAGCCTCTCGCGCTCCGCGATGATGAAGCGAAGCTGGCGGCGGGCGGCCTCCTCTTCCAGGTAAGCCTTCCGGGTGGTCTCGGCCGCCTCGTCCAGACGCCTCTGCGCGACGGCCGCCTCCCCCAGGCGCCTCCACCGCTGCGCGACTTCTACCTCCTCTTCCAGGAGCCTTTGCTGGGCCGCGATCTCCTCAGCGAGTCCCCTATGCTCCCCCTCCTCCTCGAACTGAGGGTGGAGGTTTCGCCTCACGTTCAGGGGCTCTGAGGGGCCGGGCGGAGGTCCCGTTCCAGCCGTCTGACAGCCTCCCCTGGCCTGAGCAACGGCCTCGAAGCTCTTCAGGACGGCGGGGACTGAAGTGTGTTCGATCTCGGAGCCCATCCCCAGAAGGGGGTCGGACGCCGGGGTGATTTGTAGGGAGAGCGGTTCCTGTCCCACGGGATCTTTGCCGTGGTCCGGGTTCCGCGAGATCGGTATGGAATCTAACATGGGTGTGACCCTTCGTTCCCACAGACGGCGCCAATTGTTACGAGGTGGAACTCGCGTACAATGAATTTGTATTAATGGGAACCAAGGGCACGGTGGTTATGTGGAGAAGGGGGTTTAGGTAGGCTATTTGACAAGCGATTAGTGGGGTGAAGAAGTCGATCTCGACGCCTGTGACGGTCGCGGTGTAATGCCCTACCAGCTACTGCACAAGTACTAGAGGGGGGGTGAATAGTACTTTAAAATAATAAGGCGTATTATTCCAAATTAAATTGCACACAACTACCAAGTCAATTTGCGGAAGCTTAAATTGAATGACAACAATGAAATTAACAATGCTAACAAGCGATGTTAATGGGTTCGGATCCACCCAAGTCTCCCCGACTTGTTCCCGGTGATCCTACGTCCCAACCACCCGGATCCCTTCCGGATACTTGAGTTAGAAACCCTAACTCAAGATTTCCACTATGAATATCTTGTGAAAAACCTTCACAAGATCAAATCATACATGCAATGGCAAAGTGAATCCCACAACCCGGGATCACAAACTTCTCTCACAACCGAGAGAGCCAATAAGCAATATAAAAGAGTTTAGATGAAATAAATACTCTTACCACAAAATCCTATACCTTGAGTTTTTCTTACCCAATAGGTGGAATGAAGGATTTGAGGAAGATGAAATCACCAAGCCCTAGCACCAAGGAAATGAGCAGCAATGGGTGCCTAGGGAAGAGTTGGAGACTTGGATCAAGCAATAGCTTGAAGAGCTCACCAAGAACAAGCTTCTCTCTAGATCTAGAAATGAGAGAGAATGGGTTTCTTGTGAGGAAGAGAGCTTTAGATTTGAGGGAGAATAGCTATCTCTTTAGAACTCAATGAATCTCTTAATGGCAGCTCTATTGAAGATAGAAATGACCTAGGTTCGTATTTATAGGGTCCCATAAAAACAAGTTAGGTCAATCTCCAACGGAAAGAAATCTGTGAGAATTAGTCGGTCAAAGAACACTCACTGACCGACTAGTTCATCAACTAGTCGGTCAGTCACAAAGCATGGACCGACTAAGAGCAGATCTGAGAAGAGATAGAATTTCAGACCTAGAAATCTAGTTGGTCCAAGAACACTGTCTGACCGACTAGTTTCACAACTAGTCGGTCATCCAATGAACGTAGACCGACTAAGAGGCAAAACAACATAGTCTGAAGGCAAGTTGACTTAGTCGGTCCAAGAACAAAAGTTGACCGACTAGAGTGTCAACTAGTCGGTCATCAAACGTTCTTAGACCGACTAACGGTAAACAGTAGCTTAGGAGAATTTTAGAGTGAACAGTAAGTCACAACTAGTCGGTCAAAGAAGCATCACTGACCGACTAGTTCACAAACTAGTCGGTCGGTGAGTCAACGTAGACCGACTAACTGTAAACAGTAAAGTCCAAGAAATTAAGGAATCAAACTAGTCGGTCCAAGAACAGTTGCCGACCGACTAGATCACCATCTAGTCGGTCAGTACTTGTTCTTGTACCAACTAACATGCACAACAAAGTCCGAATCGAAGCGCGACGCTTCGAGGAAGTTAGAATGAACTTGTGCAAGGATCCTAGAGCTACGAAATGAGCGTAATGAAGATATAGACGTAAGATATACTCAAGGCTTAACATTCTATATATCGAAGCTAAAAGACTATAAATAAAACCTTAATAAACGGTCTTCGATAGCTTCGATTGAATCTTCATATTTTCCAAAGCGTCGCAAGAGCTTCAACGAAGCTTTAGGCATGAATATGAGCTTTGGAAAGTGTTGAGATGTCGCTTTGAATGTTCACGTGAAATTGGCGACGATCTCCAATACTGCGCTCACAAATTGTTAGTTCATGAATTATTTATGTTTGCTCATCATCCAAAACCAAATCCGGGGAGTCCAATATTCAACATTCTCCCCCTTTTTGGTGATGACAAACCAACATAAATAATAATCAAAGATAATAATTCAAATGTAAAATACTTACTCCCCCTGCATTGATGACACGTTAATTCCAAAATGAATATAAATGAATTGCATCAAGCAGACGAGTAAGATAAATAAAATGAATTGATTTTTGAAATATCGGATTTTGAAAATCCTTATATGTATCTTAACTCCCCCTGAATCTAACATATCAAACTAGATTCTTGGAAATTGAGTTAAATTTTCATTTGCGCTATTTTATTATCATTATCTCTCCCCCTTTGGCATTATCCCAAAAATGGGGGGCATACAACGACAACAATTAGGAAATGTAAAATCCAACATCGGGAGTCGTAGACAAAGGCAATGGACCAACTTGACACCAAGGGAAAAATTGTGGAAATCAAAACAAGGTGTGCCAAATTTTCCATTATAAAAAAAATCAACGATAATCAAAATCATCAAAAATAATATTTATTTCTTGAATAAAGAAACATACTCTTCAATATTCAATATTCTTGGTTAATTTTGTGCATGGAAAACAATTCTATAAAATTACAGAATTTAAATCCATTTAACCAAGTTTTTATGCGTCGAGCGACGAAATCACATTTCAAATATATTCAACGAATATTAAAATTTGCACGACGAATAAAAGACAAAGTGAACGATGATGAACATATATATATATATAGAGACAACATGAGTACATCCAAAAAGATATCACATCGAATATATGAGGTACATCATATGAAGTGAGACACATCATCTATATAAACAACAAAAAGTACATCATCATCATCAACATCGTCATATCATAAAATCCAACACCGACAACCAGAAAGCACAAAAAAATACATCAAAGCATCTCTCAACCCCATCCTAACCCAAAACACTCTCACTAAAAAAATATCATCCAGAATGCAGTGGAGAGTCCTCGGAACAGACGATCACGAGGAGGAGGCTGGATCTACAGCGTCCGTGGGTCCAGTCGACGGAGTGGACTCAGGATCTGCAGGGAGCAGAGGTGTCTCAACAGATGGAATCGTCGGGGCAGGAGTTGAGATCTCAGGAACAGGCTCTACAGCAGCATGGGTCTCGACAGCAGATGTGTCAGCAGGAATATCAGCAGGCTCAGCAACAGGGTCTACAGCAGGCTCAGAAGACTGAAGTGCTGAAACAGAAGGCTCTGGAACACCGGAAGTGGTGCCAACTCCAGGAGCAGAAGTGGTAGTACCAGCAACAGCAGCAGCAGTGGCCTCATCGCCACGGGCAAAAGAAGTAGCAAGCTCGTCAAGCTCCTCATCGTCCATCTCCTCGGCCTCAGACACCGAAGGAGGAAGCTCAATCCCCATCATACGAGCCATACGGCAGACTACCTCCTCAGTACGAGCCAAACGGGAGTCGTGCTGACGAAGTAGGCGTACGACATCGTCCAAAGTAGCAGGGGAAGATGAGGCTGCAGCAGCTGACGGAGTAGACTGGGAAGCAGATGCGGTAGACCTCTGCACGTGACGAAGAGCCGCTAGAGATTTCTTCACGGCCGTCGCGTTCAGAGGCGTACCCAAAGGACGCTCATGGTCAGGAGGGAGGGGAACTCGAAAATGACGAAATACGAGGGTCAACAAGCAGGGGTATGGAATGTGCGCAGACTTATTGGTCTTGCGTATACACTCGAAAGAATCCATCTTATCGAGTATCACACGAGCCCAATTTATCTCGCACCCCAAGAAAAGAGCGTATATGAGCTTCAAAAACGGCTGAGAGGGGAGTGAAGAGGATCCATACTTAGGGAGGAGACACGACTTCAAAATCAGGTTAAGAACCCACGCATTCGGCTTAAAAGATTTCGATGGAACACCAATGAATGCGGAGGGGATAACCTGGAAAATCTCTGAAAGAATAGACTGATCCAAGGAAGAAATGTCGTCTACGGAAATGTCCGAAGGGAGGAGACCACACGACGCACAACCAAGGATCTCCCCCAAGATTTCTGCCGTGAGAACTATTGGAGTTCCCAAGACAGTCGTCTCAATGGAGTGACTGGCGTCGTACTGGCCTCGAATACGGTTGGCATAGAACAATTTCACGAGGCGAGGGTACGGTTTGGGATTGGCCTTGGGGTCGTATCGGAGATAGTTTAGAAGGCCACTATAAGACAGAAGATCAGCAAGGCCGAGAAAATCAGAGAACTGAACGTAATGCTCCAACAACAGTGGACAGTGTTCTATACGGTTGTACGCGGCGAGACACTGAGGGTCATCGCGGCACAACGATATGTCTACACCGCCAACTGGCATAGGAGCTTTACCCTTGGCCTTACGGGTCTTCGGAGGTGGGGTAGGTTCCCTAGTAGGCTCATCCTCTGGGATAAAATCAGTATCGGAATCGGGAGGAGTAGCCGGAGTGTGAAGAATAGGCTTTTTGGTCTTGGATTTACGGGGTTTGACTATGGCAGTCCTAGGCTTCTTAAGAGGGGGCGAAGATGGAGAGCCTTGGGTAGACTTGGCACGACGCTTAGGCTTCGGGGGATTCCTAGGGTCGGAAGGCCCTACGGTCATAGGAGAGGCCCCGGAAGAGGCGATCGGAATGCGAGTCTTAGCCATAGCACTACGAGCACAAGCAAGTAATCACGGAGGATCAACAACCCTAAGCACAAAACCTAGAAGCTAGCACAAAACCCTAGAACACCAAATGAAATCGAACACACAAACCCTAGAGGAGAAATTTCGAAACCCTAGAAAACCTAGGAGGAGAAAACGAACCCTAGGGCAAGAAATTGACCTAGGAGAGGGAGGGAGATACCTAGGAGGTGGAGTCGACGGCGGCGGACGGCGGGGATGGCCGGAGATTTGGCCGGAGACGACGGATTTTGAAAGAGGGTTCGATCGGGGTTTTGGGGTTTTCGAGTTTGAGCTGAGAGAAAACCGACTAAAAATGAAATTAGTCGGATGAAAAATGAGTATAAGTCGGTTGGAAGACGAAAAGACTCAACTGCCCTAACCCACTTAATCGGTCACAGTTCAAGTACTGACCGACTAGATTACGATCTAGTCGGTCGGTCAATGAGCTTGAACCGACTAAGTCGAAACAGTAGCTCAGAGTGATTTTTAGGGCTAGATTTAGTCGGTCGCAGTATACTTACTGACCGACTAGTTTTCAATCTAGTCGGTCGGAAAGTGTACTATGACCGACTAACGAAAGAAAATGATAGGAGATGGATATTTGCATGATCTAGTCGGTCTGAGTTCATTTGCTGACCGACTAGATGAGCATCTAGTCGGTTGACAAGTGTACTGAAACCGACTAGAAGAGTCCAAAAGTAGAAATTTGATTTCTCTTCACAAACCACTTGGATGAAACATCCTAACTCACTCATTAGTCATCTAAATTACCCCATAAAACGTCGAAATCTTAAATACGATATTGAAATACGAATTCGATCATAAATTCAAATAAATCACATAAAATTCCCAAAAATTCAATTAATCTAGCATGAATGAAATATCGTGAAATATATTAGCATGCAAGATGATTGAATTTAAATATGAATCCTATATCTCGGATTCACACATAATCCCCAATTCTCGACGCAACCGCACAAAGGAGTCCTCCTTTAGGGGTTTCGTAAAAATATCGGCGATTTGCTTTTGGGTTTCAACGTACACTAAAATGATGTCCTTTTTAGCAACATGATCATCTAAGAAATGGTGTCGGACATCTATGTGTTTCGATCGGGAATGGTGCACCGGATTCTTTGAAAGACAAATAGCACTTTGGTTATCCACCATGATAGGGCTAGTATCACAATGAATACCAAAATCCTTCAATGTGTGTCTCATCCAAAGAACCTGGGCACAAGCGGCACCGGCGGCAATATATTCCGCCTCGGTGGTTGAAAGTGATACCGAATTTTGCTTCTTGGAAAACCAAGAGACAAGAGAATTTCCTAGAAAATGGCAAGTGCCACTAGTACTTTTCCTGTCGGATTTGCATCCCGCATAATCAGCATCACTATATGAGACTAACTCATATGTGCTAGATCTCGGATAAAGTAATCCAAAATCTAATGTGTAACTTAGATAGCGAAAAATACGCTTTACCGCTACTAAGTGAGACTCCTTAGGTCGAGACTGATAACGAGCACATATACATACGGCAAACATAATATCGGGCCTACTTGCGGTAAGATAAAGCAAACTACCTATCATACCTCGATATAGACGAATGTCTACATCCTTACCGCCCGTATCCTTGTCAAGATGCGTAGTCGTGCTCATTGGAGTCTTTTTCCCGGAGGCATTCTCCATTCCAAATCGCTTTAGCAACTCCACCGTGTACTTCGTTTGGTGGATGAAGATTGCATCGTTCATTTGGCGAATTTGGAGTCCTAAGAAATATTTGAGTTCGCCCATGTGGCTCATCTCAAATTGTTCCTTCATCACATTAGAAAACTCTTCGCAAAGAGCGAAGTTAGTAGCACCGAAAATGATATCATCAACATAAATTTGAACTAATAAAATATCATTATTCGCATGCTTAATAAAAAGTGTTGAATCGGCTTCGCCCATTTTAAAATTCAAATCCAAAAGAAAATTCTTTAGGCGATCATACCAAGCTCGAGGAGCTTGTCTCAAACCATAAAGAGCTTTCTTTAGTTTAAAAAAGTGATTTGGAAATTTTTCATTTACGAAGCCCGGAGGTTGAGAAACGTAAACTTCCTCAACGACATCTCCGTTTAAAAATGCACTTTTAACATCCATTTGAAATAATTTAAAATTCTTATGGCATGCAAAAGACAAAAGTAATCTAATTGATTCTAATCTAGCTACCGGAGCGAAAGATTCTTCGAAATCGATACCTTCCTCTTGACGATAGCCTTGAGCTACTAACCGAGCTTTGTTCCGGACGACGACTTGGTTTTCGTCGGTTTTGTTCTTGAAGATCCACTTTGTCCCTATGACGGTGTGGTTCTTCGATGGCAATGGAACAAGCTCCCAAACTTCATTCCTCTCGAATTGAATGAGCTCCTCCTCCATGGCTAAGATCCAAGCGCTATCTTCGCATGCTTCATTAATATTCTTTGGCTCTATCGATGAGGCAAAGGCACAATTTGCGAAGTGGTGAACTTGGGATCTCGTCTTGACACTATCATAGATATTGCCAATGACTTGCTCATGGGGATGGTCACGAACCGAATGAAGCCGTTTGGGAATACCTTGATCACTTGGAACATTCTCAACAACTTCATTAGTTGGGTTAGTCTCAATAGAATCAATAGAATCATTAGACTTAGAATTATCAAACGAATCACATAAAACATCCATAGAATCATTATCATTTGAAATTCTAGTTGGAACAAATCCTTCATTAAATGAGACATGAAGCGATTCCTCGATCGTTGAGGTTCGTTTGTTGAATATCCGGTAGGCTTTGCTACGCGTAGAATATCCAACAAAAATCCCCTCATCGGATCTCGGATCGAATTTGTCCAAACTACCATATGTGTTCTTAATAAAACATTTCGAACCAAAAACACGAAAATGTTTAACTTGAGGCAACCTACCAAACAACAATTCATAACAAGTTTGTTTAGTGCCGGGCCTCAAAAGTATTCTATTAAACACATAGCAAGCGGTGTGTACCGCTTCCGCCCAAAATTGATGGCCAAGTTGGCTATCATCAAGCATAGTGCGAGCACACTCCACTAGCGTCCTATTCTTTCTCTCAACTACACCATTTTGAGGAGGTGCACGAGGGAAAGAGAAGGTGTGAGTAATACCAACTTCATCACAAAATGTCTCAAAAGACTCATTCTCAAATTCACCTCCATGATCACTACGAATATTGACAATGGTGGTTCCTAAGAGATTTTGTACTTTCTTAACAAAAATTGTGAAGTTTTCAAAAGCTTCATTTTTATTACACAATGAAAATACCCAAGTAAATCTTGAATAGTCATCTACGATGACAAGTCCATACCTTGCATTTCCTAAGGAAGCTACTCTAGTTGGCCCAAATAAATCTAGATGTAATAGCTCTAGTGGCCGTTTAGTAGAGATGCTTTTCTTAGGTTTAAATGAAGATTTAGGAAGCTTGCCGCGTTGACAACAATCACAAAAACTTTTCTTTTCAAAAACAAGCTTCGGAAAACCTTTAATAGAATTCAATTTTGAAAGCTTATATAGTGTTCCAAAGTTCACATGTCCAAAGCGTCGATGCCATAAGTGTTGTTCACTTGTGTTGGCAACGAGACATTGTTCATATGACTTAGGAAGATCCAAAATATAAATGTCTTTACGACGTGTTCCGGAAAATAATAATTTTTCATTATCCTTTCTTAAAATATGACACAATCCTTTCGCAAAGCTAACTTTGTAACCTTTGTCACAAAGTTGACTTATTGAAATAAGATTATGATTTAAACCACTAACAAGATAAACATCACTAATTAATGGTTTAGAAGGGTTACCGACTTTACCTACACCTATGATGGTTCCGCTCTCGTTGCCTCCAAATACGACGCGGTTTCCATTCGCAATGGGAACCACTCCGGAGAGCAAACGAGCGTCACCCGTCATGTGTTTGGAGCACCCGCTATCGAGTATCCAATTCCCTTTGGAGCTAAATTTAAATTTGATGCTCCTTTTCTTTTTCTTTTCCTTGAGTACCTAAAGATAGACACTTTCATATCATGGTACCCAAGGTCATTGGGTCCAAGGGATTAGACCTTTGGAAGCCAAGTCCAAGTGGACTTAGACTTCCCCACATAATTCTTACTATGCACAACATCCGAAAAATAAGCATTCATGTACATTTGTTTTTCGTCCATGCTTGTGTCCTTTGGGCTCCAAATAGTGAATATTTTGGGAGCCATCATCCTATTGGGTGCATGCATGCGACGTTGATTTCTACGTGATGCATGTTGTGGATAGGCATATGGGACATGATGGAATGGTGCACGACGAGAATTATTCATATGATGAGGTGGGTGTACATATGCATGTGTGGGAACACGTGCGTGAGGGTGTCTCACTTGGTGTGCACGTGTCCGAGAATGTGTTGCATAAAAATCATCATATGTGTGAGATGGTGGAGTAGGACGTGTGTTCCTACGTGGCATGGTATTTGTGTACATATAAGCATGGCCCTTCTTTGGAGGTCCACCCATAGTGGGTTTCTTTCCGAAAGAGGGTGTGGACGAGGTGGAAGCACCATTGGTAGATGAACTACCAATAGAGTGTTTGCTCCCACTCGTTGAGGCTTCGGAAGTTGGCCTAACAAAAGTAGTGACCGACTTGGATGAATTTCCCATCATATACCCCAAGCCAATGTGGTGTTTGGCCGGAAGTAAATCTTTTAGGATATTATCCAAATGGCCCTTACCCTTGTTGAATTTGTTGATTCGGCCCAATGTGTCCTCATATTTCTCTTTGAGAGAACGCAAAGAAGTATCCAAAGCGGATATTTGCGATGTGAGCACATAAACACGAGATTTAAGATTCTCGTTCTCAATACTCAAAGTCGAGTTTTGAGAAGTTAAATCCGCTATCTCATGTTCTTCCGCATCCTCAATGCTAACATGTTCAAGTTTAGATTTGAGATTCACAATCTCATTTCTTAACTCTTCAACAACGGTGTCGTTGTTGGTGATGATATTCTTAGGCGATGTTTGAATGCTAGCTAGGTCATCTTTTACCTTAGTATATCTATTTACTAACTTAGTGTATTTTGACCAAAGTTGAGAGTTAGCATTTCTAAGATCATCCATCGTTACCTCATCGCTTTCGTCATTACTATCATCGGAAGAGGAGGATCCTTGATCGTTCTCCTCTCTTGCCATGAAGCACATATGTGCTTGCTCCACTTTCTCATCATCCGACTCTCCGCTTGAGGAATCCTCGGAGTCGGTGAATGTTGCTCCGACAAGTCCTTTCTTGTACCCCTTTTTGTATTTCTTGGACTTATCGAATTTTGGCGCCTTCCACTTCTCCTTTTGTTTGTTGAGAGGACACTCCGCTTTCATGTGTCCTGGCTTATTGCACTTGAAACACAAAGGAGAGGAAGAGGCGTTAGAAGAACCAAATTTACCTTTGGTCTTGAAGTTACCTTTCCGGAAGAAACGGTTGAACTTCTTGGCCATGAGTGCCATGGACTCCAAGTCCAACTCGTTTTCCGAGTCTTCATCATCGGAAGATGTGGATGAAGCCGCCTTGAATGCAATCGCCTTTTTCTTAGGCGCATCTAGGTTCAAATATGACTTCATCTTTTCTTGTAGCTTCACCTTGCTATCTTTGCGTACCTCGTATGACATCAAAGTACCCATTAGTTGAACTACGGTATATTTGTTCATGTCATTACCTTCCTCGATGGCGAAGGTACGTTTTTCCCAAGAAGAGGGAAGTCCTTCAATAAGCTTTAAGCACTTCTCCTTTTGAGTGTAGATCTTGCCGAGGGCCTCTAACTCGTTTATTATGTCAACGAAGCGAGCGTAATATTCTTTCATCTTCTCGCCCTGTTGCATATGAAACATTTCGTAATCTTTGGTTACGACAACGAGTTTAGAGTCTCTTACCCGACTCGTCCCTTCATGTAGTATGAGGAGAGAGTTCCAAATTTGATATGCACTCTTACATGTGCATATCTTATTGAAGTCCTCGGGCTCCAATGCGCATTGCAAGGCGTTCATTGCCTTGGCATTGCTTACCTCCGCGGCGACCTCCGCGGTAGTCCATTTCTCAAAATCTTCTTCTTCGGGCTCGATGTACTCCTTCATTGTAGTCCTCCATAAAGATGCACTTCGGAGGAAGGTTTCCATCCGACATTTTCAGTACCCGTAGTTGGTACCGTTGAAGAATGGAGGCCTTGTAGAGGAATGTCCTTCCATCACCGATGACGCTCCTTCACGGTTCCTGAAGGTGTCGTAGTTGGAAGGTGGAGGCACGGTCTTGTTGTCGTTGGCAGACATAGCTGAGTATCTGGTTCTGATACCAAATGTAATGCCCTACCAGCTACTGCACAAGTACTAGAGGGGGGGTGAATAGTACTTTAAAATAATAAGGCGTATTATTCCAAATTAAATTGCACACAACTACCAAGTCAATTTGCGGAAGCTTAAATTGAATGACAACAATGAAATTAACAATGCTAACAAGCGATGTTAATGGGTTCGGATCCACCCAAGTCTCCCCGACTTGTTCCCGGTGATCCTACGTCCCAACCACCCGGATCCCTTCCGGATACTTGAGTTAGAAACCCTAACTCAAGATTTCCACTATGAATATCTTGTGAAAAACCTTCACAAGATCAAATCATACATGCAATGGCAAAGTGAATCCCACAACCCGGGATCACAAACTTCTCTCACAACCGAGAGAGCCAATAAGCAATATAAAAGAGTTTAGATGAAATAAATACTCTTACCACAAAATCCTATACCTTGAGTTTTTCTTACCCAATAGGTGGAATGAAGGATTTGAGGAAGATGAAATCACCAAGCCCTGGCACCAAGGAAATGAGCAGCAATGGGTGCCTAGGGAAGAGTTGGAGACTTGGATCAAGCAATAGCTTGAAGAGCTCACCAAGAACAAGCTTCTCTCTAGATCTAGAAATGAGAGAGAATGGGTTTCTTGTGAGGAAGAGAGCTTTAGATTTGAGGGAGAATAGCTATCTCTTTAGAACTCAATGAATCTCTTAATGGCAGCTCTATTGAAGATAGAAATGACCTAGGTTCGTATTTATAGGGTCCCATAAAAACAAGTTAGGTCAATCTCCAACGGAAAGAAATCTGTGAGAATTAGTCGGTCAAAGAACACTCACTGACCGACTAGTTCATCAACTAGTCGGTCAGTCACAAAGCCTGGACCGACTAAGAGCAGATCTGAGAAGAGATAGAATTTCAGACCTAGAAATCTAGTCGGTCCAAGAACACTGTCTGACCGACTAGTTTCACAACTAGTCGGTCATCCAATGAACGTAGACCGACTAAGAGGCAAAACAACATAGTCTGAAGGCAAGTTGACTTAGTCGGTCCAAGAACAAAAGTTGACCGACTAGAGTGTCAACTAGTCGGTCATCAAACGTTCTTAGACCGACTAACGGTAAACAGTAGCTTAGGAGAATTTTAGAGTGAACAGTAAGTCACAACTAGTCGGTCAAAGAAGCATCACTGACCGACTAGTTCACAAACTAGTCGGTCGGTGAGTCAACGTAGACCGACTAACTGTAAACAGTAAAGTCCAAGAAATTAAGGAATCAAACTAGTCGGTCCAAGAACAGTTACCGACCGACTAGATCACCATCTAGTCGGTCAGTACTTGTTCTTGTACCAACTAACATGCACAACAAAGTCCGAATCGAAGCGCGACGCTTCGAGGAAGTTAGAATGAACTTGTGCAAGGATCCTAGAGCTACGAAATGAGCGTAATGAAGATATAGACGTAAGATATACTCAAGGCTTAACATTCTATATATCGAAGCTAAAAGACTATAAATAAAACCTTAATAAACGGTTTTCGATAGCTTCGATTGAATCTTCATATTTTCCAAAGCGTCGCAAGAGCTTCAACGAAGCTTTAGGCATGAATATGAGCTTTGGAAAGTGTTGAGATGTCGCTTTGAATGTTCACGTGAAATTGGCGACGATCTCCAATACTGCGCTCACAAATTGTTAGTTCATGAATTATTTATGTTTGCTCATCATCCAAAACCAAATCCGGGGAGTCCAATATTCAACACGCGGGGCCGAATCTCGCCGGATGCGGCTGGACAAGGTTGAACGGCAGGGGGGTGACGCCGACTGGTGTTGATAGGCGAGCTCTCCTGCAACACGAACAACTCGTCAGAAGGGCTGTGTTGGGGGTTCAACCCTTAGCCCCTCCGATGCTTAAGTCAGTGATATGGCTTAAAATGGGGGGCTGGTCACGCCGGTCGGATTAACGGTGTGTCGACCGCGCGTGGCGAGCTATAGGTGGGAGAACAAAGATATGGAAGACCTTTGCACTCGTGTGTGAATAGTTAAATGAGAGAGAATTCTGCAGCAACCCCTTCTCCGTAAGAGGAGAAGGGGTATTTATACCTGACGGGTGATGACTAGGCGTGCTGAGCTGGCCCGGGTGTCGGCGGAGGCTTCGGACAAGGACGCCGGGAACAGGAGTCTCTGACCTGCCTTCGTCAGGCGGCGCAACGGCCCAGGGGTGCTTTTGTCGGGATGTCAGAGCCGAAAGTGAAAGCGTTATCTGTCAGGTGGCTCTTCCGTCAGGGGGTGCTTTGTCGGATGGTCGGGTGACGTATGTGTCAGGTGTCCTTATACTTAGGTTGTTTGTCGTTAGCGTCGGACTAAGAGTCGGCCGGCTGCGGGGGTCCGCCTCGGCCGGCTGCGGGGGTCCGCCCCGGCCGGTTCGGGGAGCGCTGCAAGGCGCGCATGTCTCCATGATGCCCCGGATTTTCGGGGCGGCGGCCCTTTTGTGTAAAGGTGAGTTAATGGGGTATGTTAACGGATCCGGGCGGGAGTCGGGCTCCTACGATCTTTAGGTCGTAACAAATACCATAGCTCTTCCAAAAGTTATCCCTTGTTTTTCTTTATTTCACGTCTTCACAAAAATTGCATAGATCTCACAACTGTTCTAATTGTTAAAAATTTGTGAACGGTTCTCATAGTTTAATAAGAGTCCTTTTTGTTACGCAATAATACGATGATAAAAACAATTGAATGATAACGACAAAAGAAAGACACAGAATTGTTTACCCAGTTCGTCCGAAGACTACGTCTGGGGGCGCCGCCAAGCCAGGGATTCTCCACTAATTTGATGAGATGAGATTACACACGATGCTACGAGGGACGCAACCCTCGAATAATACCGCACAAAGAATTGAGGACGCAACCTCAAAAACAATGAGCACTCAAGCACACATCTCACGCACACATCACATTGTTCTCACAGAAAAATAAATTCAGTACATTAAACCCACTTGTTTAATGCAGGGAGCCTTTTGTTTGATGCAGGGAGACTTTTAATTCACAGAGACTTCCAATATCTCTTTAACGCACAAAGCCAGCATTCAACGCATTCAACGCATGGCGCTCCAAGGATAACAACGAAAAAATCAATTCTGTTTTTCAGGCTCAACCGCCGAACAGTCTTTCAACCCAACTCGATGCGGATAGATGCAAATCGCAACCAAGTTTTTGTTGATCAGAGGAGATCGCAACTGATTCCGGCCGGCTGATTTGTTCAGGCTCCAAATCCCAACACTTTTACCGAATTTTTTTGCGCCAAGGATGACCATATACACGGTTAATCAGCTTTTAGGCATATGATAAGCATGTCCCAAATAGAATTTATAATCTCCTCTCCCAAAAAGGTAATAAAAAAAATAAAAAGAAAATAATAGTAATAGAAAGCTACTTGTTGATGCACACAAAATAAATTTATGAACCTGTGACTAAAAGACAGTACTGAGCATCAATGGCTTTTTGGCTTCCACCTCAAAAGCTATAAGGAAAAAGGGCAAACTAATTCTGTGTACTCTCTTTCTTCTTGATAGAGAGAGTCTCTGGTTACCTCATGTAAATCACTTTACATTAGCCTCCCTGTTCTACAATAATTGCATCACCAAATGCTATTAGGAAAAAAAGGCGAGATTATAGAAATCGCAGGTCACAAGCCAATCTTTATGTTTAAGAAAATAGCAAAGAGCCTACTGGTTGCTTCGGTCCATAACAGTACTGTAATTAGATCCAAATACTTAAATAATTGCAAATGCATCCCCAATATCAAGCAATTTAAGATCCTAATGTAGACTGCCATTCATCTATTTAGACTTTGAAAATTCAATTGTTAGTTGTGATTCATATCGGACACTCACGTTTCTATTGTAGCATCACTGATTGTATGGATATGGTACCGTAGATCCTCAATTTGTCTTTGCTTGTGTTTCCATGGGCACATCACATATCCTAATAGGAATTAGTAAATTATGTTCCTACTTCCTGCTTGTGCTATAAGTTTTAGCAAAGATACCATTTTACGAAATCATGTTAATATTTTGGAGTAAACTCAGATATTTTTTGGTTAAACTCTTATAGATGTTTTAATAACATGTCTTTCATTCAACTTAAAAATGTTCATGAACTATCACTTGTCATTTCAATTTCATGTGTCAAACCTGTTTACGGAGACCTTCTAAAAGTGGCAATACTTCAACTGTTACTAACATAGGATGGAAGCTCTGGAGAGGAATTTAACAAAGACTCTATTGAGCGTGATGAAAGGCGTCTAACAGAGTTCGGTCGGAGGACTCCGGAATTTTTTGTCCTTGCGCATATCTTCAGGTGAGGGTCCAGACCATTAATGTTATTTGACTGTGCTGGAATCTTCTTTCATCCATTTATTTGGATATGTTGTCACAATGCTGGCCTCATTGTTATTTAAATAACCCAATCTTCTTTCTGCATCAAATTAAGGTCTGGGAATATGGAACTGTTTTTTTGACTTTTTTCAGTGTTCATGTAATATGTTCTGTTTATTAGGGCATTGCTATCATTTCTTATTGTAATATGGTCAGCAAAGACTTTTATTAAGCGGTATGCTTTAATCTTTCTTTTAATCGGGTGTCATTATGTGACATTGTAAAGTTCTCTGTGGCTGCCTATGGAGTTGCCTGAAACTGCTCCAATTCTGCCCCTCTTCCCTCACTCACCAAAACAGTCATAAAATTACTCCAATCATGCCCATCCTGCCCCTCTTCTGTCCATCTTTGAACAACCACTCACCTACACTGTTATAACAGACAATTTTCAGCTTTCTTTTCCTTCACCTCTTCAACCCCTAGAGAGATTTGTACAAATTCTACTTCAAAAACCTCTGAGTGAGATTTGTTGACCGGCTTATTGTTGTTACCATTTTACATGGAAATACAGATCAATAATTACTGTTGTTAAGCTGCTATATGTTTCTGACATTGTATTCTGTTCAAAAGTTCTTAATGCTCAAATGTCGTATGATTCTTTGATTTTATTTGATCATGAAAGAGTGAAAGTAGTTCTTAAACAACAATTTTAATGTTCACATTCTTAACTGTAACCAAATCAAACACCTAGAGATTGTTACCATTCTTACTACTAGTTGATGTCATTTATATAAATTGAGGACATTGCTGAATTAAGCACATTTTTGTTTACCAGTAGACTTTATTTATCTGTTTTTAGTTTCTTACATGTTATTTTGCAGCAGTAGAATTGAAGTTGCTCACCAGGAAGCAGTTGCTTTGAAGAGACAAGAGGAGCTCATTCGGGAAGAGGAAGCAGCTGAGCAAGCTGAAAACGAGCTCAAAGCAAAGCGCATTGCTTCAGAAAAGGAAAAACGCACCGAGAAAAAGCAGGTTACTGTTTCTATATTAAGTGAGCTGATAGGTGGTTCATATTATGTTTTGCTAACATACTCTGACATTTTAGTTATGTAATTTTTCCCTTTTATTTTCTTTTATGGTTCTTTTCTAGTATGTGATGCCAAGTAGCTTTCTTGTCCTCAGCACATTACACACATCAGTTTACCATGTTCCCCTTGATATTGAGATACACACAGTATCACCACCATCTCTGAAGCCTTCTACACATCAAAATGATTCTGCTATAGAGCACAACTCTGCTGTTGGAAGTCTCCATTGAAGATTTGGCAGCATGACAAGCTGTAAATTTGACATCATTCCTTTAATATACCAAGAGACAGAGTTACATTGCCATTAAACCAAAGTTCAAAATCTTGATTTTGGTCTTAATATCCGCCATCGGTTTGTAGTATCGGTAAGTTGTCATATCGCGATGTATATCGCTTATCATTTTTGCTAATTATGTAGAGTGTATCATATTGTACGATAAATTTTCATGGTGCAAAATTAAACAAATCACATAACTAAATACAAAATGAAAATATTGGGAGATTTGTTCAAGCGTAGAAGTACTAAAAAATGCAGTCTTGCAAAATTCAACACTATATGTAAGATTCCAATTTCCAAACGTAAATATAAACATGCAAATCTAATCATTGTAAAGTTGAACATGAGCATTAATGATTAAAACATACAAGTTCAAGTCCAACCATTCCAGATCCCATAATTTAAACACAAATACGAACACTTGCCCAATTAATGATCAAATTAATCATGCATTAAGGAATTAATTCACTATTTATTAATATAATTAAATTACATATATATTCATGAATCAATTAACTCTTAAACTTTTTTTTGTCTTGCTCAACCTTAGGCTGTCTCTCTTAGTCTGTCCATGACCTCTTCTGACCAGAGTTCATAGACTAAGAAAGAGATAGAGATTGAGAGAGCAGAGACGAGAGGAATGAGAAGAGAGAACATAGAAAGGACATATAGGTCAATGAGAAGAATTAGAGGTTTCGATGTGCTTCATGCAACCCTTGGTGAGCTTCAGCGTTGTTGTTACGGTCTGGGAAGACTTGGAATAACTTTGGCAAAGGGTTGGATTTGGTCGTTGTACATTATCAATTGTCAGATTTGGTTCATTGAGGGATCGGCTTGCTTTAAGGCAACCTTTTGGGATCTTCAAACGGTACAACAGTGAAGAGACGGCGAGAGATTAAAGAAAAGAGGAGAGATAAAAGAGAGATTGAGCCCTGTATCCCTCTTTTAAATTAAAACTGGGTTAGGTTTTAAACCTGATTTGACCCATCTACTTCATTACCAAAGCTAAAATAACCATTTATATATCAGTCCGATTTCCATATCAAACCAATACATATCATATCAGATGATATGAAGGCCGTATCGACCGATAAATACCATGTACAATGTATTGATTTTTCCTGTATTGCAGATGTGATACAAATCACGATTATACGAAATTCACAACAGTATTATATTGAATTATCAAGCGATATATAGGACATACTAACTTTATGATTTAATTGTCTTAGCTCAACAAAATTGTTAGTTGCAACCTACATGTAGGTCTTCATCTTTATTAACTGTCTCAATCCATATGTCATCTTTACAGTCCAGGAAATTATCTTTTCTTTTTTAACTCAATCAATGAGCCTTCTTAGTGAATTATTTTAATCAATTAGTTCAACTTTGTTATGAGCGGGCTTTTGTAGGCCCATTAATGATTGGGTATCCACCCATTATGTAACCCTAGTTCTATAAATACACGGCTACGTGGTTCCGTAGCAGCCAAGCTTACAACACGTTATCAGCATGCTCACAGCTGAGCCGAATCTCTGCCGACGGATGTGTCGCGATGCGAAAGGGCTTCTTTCATCAAACGTCGCTAGATCCGGAGGGTAGGATTTAGAGGTAATTTTCACCCCTAGATTTAAACTTTTATGCGTATATGATTAGATACATGTTAGTGTAACCAGATCTAGATTTTTATCTTAGATCTATATGATTGGATCAATGTCTGGTTAGATTAGATCGAATTTTTATCTCAGATCTACATGCTAAATCAACTTTTGAATTATAACTCGACGTTTTTATCACTAAAAATCAAATTTTTACGATTAGAAACGCTGATTTGAAGACTAAAATAGTTTTTTTATAAAAATCCTGTTTTTATGATCTTCTTCCCCAATTTTTCAAACCCTAAAGGGGCTTCTTCGTGGCCATGCGGCCGGCAGCCACGCGCGCGCACGAAACCCCCACACATCGCGATCTATCCGCCGCCAGAAGCGGCGGTAGCCGACGCTGCTGCTTCCGGCGGCAGACGCCGCCAGCCACCAGCCACCACTGCCGCCAGGAGCGACGGCAGCCGTCGCCTAACCGCCAGAAGTGACGGCGGCGGCGGAAACCCCCGCGCGTGAGGCCAAACCCTAGCCGCTAGAAGCAGCAGCCCACTCGACGCAAACCCTAGCAGGTTGCACGGGATTGCACGACAGATCGCCTCCAAAAACCCTAACTAGGGGTTTCCCCCAAAAATTTTGTTTTTACAAATTCTTTTTCTGATTTAATTAAGATTTTTCTTCTTTAAATCCGATTAATTGCATGCTTTATAAATCATCGCATCTTTGGATTATTTGATTACTTAACGTTTAATAATTAGGAAGATCATGTGACCGCTCTGCCGTTAGTTAACTAACCTAACAGTGTATGCCGTTGCTAAGTGGTCCAATAATTATTAAACGAAAAGTTTTCATTTTCATTTTAAAACTGCCTGTGATGATTAAATTCCAGTGATGATTAATTGCCTGTGATGACATAAATGCCTGCTGCATTTTTTCTGCGACGTAAGTTTATATTTGTTGTGGTTTTGGATCAGCTAGATATCCTCATTATTTTCGTCGCATTTTTTTCATTTTGAGAGAAATTGTAGTGAGGATAAATTGTATAAACTCCAAGACTGGCGCATGTCCCATGAAGATGACGATCTATTTCCAGAAGAATAGGGGTCCTACGAGGGTTCCCGAGTTGTATTTTCTATTTTATGGGACTGTGGGCTTTATTTCTTTTAAAATGGTGACTAGTCTATCCACACAACAAATATTTGTGTCTGAAATGTATAATTACTTGTTTTATTTTAAAATATCTAATTATTGCTCATTTTTAACATGCTTAGATAATGGCAAAAATTGCGAGCGTAGACTTTGACGTATTGGATGCTACAGACAAAAATTATTTGAGCTGGCAGTTGGATATCAAATTCCACCTGCGCTCACAGGGACTGAGTCATGCCATTACTGTAGGCGATACTGTTTCTTACATAGATAAAACGAAAGCAATTATCTATATCAGACGTCATATTGATCGGACCCTGAAGGCCGAGTACCTCATAGTGGAAGACTCTTACGAGTTATGGACCGCTCTCGAGGATAGAACAAACATCAAAAAGATGTTATCCTTCCTCGAGCGCGATATGAATGGGAGAACCTCAGTCTTCAGGACTTTAAGTCCATTGCCGAGTACAACTTGGCACTTTTCAGTATCACCTCATGCCTGAAGTTGTGTGGTGAGAAAGTGACAGAGGAGTGCATGTTGGAGAAGACTTACACATCCTTCTATGTCATCTTCATGCAACAGTATCGTGAACGAAAATTCACGAAATACTCAGAGCTTCTCTCATGCCTTCTGATGTCAGAACAGAATAGAGACCTTTTACTGGCCACCCATAACTTGCGCCCTATCGGCACTGCACCTGCACCTGAAGCGCACCACATCTCCTCCCAGAAGAAGATCAACTTCAGAGACAAACCCCAGAAGGGAAAGGCAATGAAGAAGCAGGCTAGAGGACCCCCTCTAAAGACCTATAATGAGGGGAAGAGGAAAACTGTGTGGAAGAAGAAAGACAACGGCCAGACATCTGTCCCCAGAAAAGACTGAAAGACAAAAGCCACAGGTGTGGCATGACTGGACACTGGTCCAGAAATTGTCGGACTCCGCGCCACCTCCAGGACTTGTTCAAAGCTAGCCAGAAGCCAGCCGAAACAAACCCGGTGGAACATGAAGACCTGGAACCAATCAAGTTCATCGCTGAGGACTTCTCAAACGATAACCTGCTCGACTGAAGCCTTATCTATTTTTTTGTACTGCATTGTAGTTGAATCAATTACTTTCTAGTTATTTGTTTTTCAGCATGTTCGTTAATTTTCGGACTTTGAATGAAATTTAGTTATGTTTGTGCCTTATATTGCTATGCTTTTCTCTCTTACTCTAGATGGATTATAAATGCCTAGTGACCAGTGCTTCTACGCACACGATCCTTCAAGATATTTGCTTTTTTCAAAGCATACACAAATATGATGGAGCCGTGAATACTATTTCCGGTCCATCAGGAATAATAGAAGGATGAGGGGAAACACATTTTCTGCTCCCCAATAAAACATAACTATTAATAAAAGATGCTCTTTTCTCCCCAAGCTCACATAGAAACTTGCTAAGTTTCAAAAATATCCGTCTAAACGGATACCACCTAGAAATGGCGAACAAACAAAACAAAGAATTCTTGTATGTAACGACTCTTAAAAACGGTGCTAAAACCATCGTTGAGCGTTTCGAAGGACTCCCATCGGGTCTCTACCATACAAAGATACGAGCAATGGAAGCTAACACAATTGAGCACCAGAAGTGCAAGAATCAACCAGAATTCCAACTCTGGCACAATAGACTCGGACACCCTGGATTGGTAATGATGCACCACATCATATCCCAATCCCTGGAATTAACTAGAAGAGCCTGAAGCTACTTCGAAAGGGTGCGTTTCTGATGCGAACCTAGATCTGGATCTGAAATCCAGATCTGAATATAAAGATTAAAACAACTAAAAAGTACTACTCGTTAAATAAATGACTAGGAATGGAAGAGACAATTAATCTAAGGAAATATGAAATCCTAATACAAGAGATCTAAGGAATAGTAAACTAGAAAATGAACTATCTTTCACAATTTTCGCATCATCTAGAACTAGGCCCGACTGGCCTCTTATAACCACGACCGTAGTGTGCAAAACAATTCTCTCCCAACTTGTTGTGTGCATAGCAATTTCCCTCCAAATATCAGCCGCATCACTACTCCGCCCCTGAAAAACCACCTTGTCCTCAAGGTGGTGCTTGAAGTTCGTGGGCCATCCATTCCGCCCGGTCGATTGCACGCCTCCTCCCAGGTCAAACGGATGGGATTGGTCCGCTCCGCTTTTAACGACATCCGAAAAACTATTGTCGGGCCAAGGCGGGCTTCAGAAGGCGTCGTCGGGCCCCCACAAATACTCTGGAGGGTCGTCGTCGTCGTTGCGCTGCTGGAATCCTTCCTCGGGCCCCATAGATGGCTGAAATCCTGAAAACGGCGCAAATTCAGACCCGTGCTGGGCCCAAGGGGGGCCCGAAGTGTTCGGCGGGGGCTGTCGGCCCCTACAAACGCTCGCCGTCCCCTTCTGAAGCTTCGGGGGGTGTCGGAACCCCCCAGAGTGACCCGCCGTGGCCTCCCAAAGGGGCGGCGGCCCCTGCCGGCCCAGGATTTGGGCTGGCGGGGCTCCGTCGCTGCCCCTAGGGCCTGCTGCAGCCCCAGGAGGGGCGGGCGGCACTTGTCGCCCCTCCCTGGGGTTCGCCGGGCCCCACCGCTGCTGCCGAAGGGGCTGCCACCCCCCTCTGGTGGTCGTCGTTCCTTCCCGCGTCGGGTAGGAAGCCGTGAAGGCCTCCCACCCTTGTGAATCCGCTCCGTTTTGTTGGTTGTACGGGTCGAAGCCTCTGTCTTCTTCATTTTCTGGATCTTCCTCGTTAAAAATCACATTTTCTGGATCTGAAAATTTCAGATCTGGATCGCCGACAACCGCAGGCTTCAGATCTGCACCATTTTCCTCCGTCTCTTTCGGATCTGGATCTGAAATTTTCAGATCTGGATCACTGACAGCCTCAGGCTTCAGATTGTTGAATATTGGACTCCCCGGATTTGGTTTTGATGATGAGCAAACATAAATAATCCATGAACTAACAATTTGTGAGCGCAGTATTGGAGATCGTCGCCAATTTCACGAGAACATTCAAAGCGACATCTCAACACTTCCCAAAGCTCGTATTCATGCCTAAAGCTTCGTTGAAGCTCATGCGCCATTTTGGAAGTTATGAAGATTCAATCGAAGCTCTCGAAGACCGTTTATTAAGGTTTTATTTATAGTCTTTTAGCTTCGATATATAGAATGTTAAGCCTTGAGTATATCTTACGTTTCTATCTTCATTACGCTCATTTCGTAGCTCTAGGATCCTTGCACAAGTTCATTCTAACTTCCTCGAAGCATCGCGCTTCGATTCGGACTTTATTGTGCATGTTAGTTGGTACAAGAACAAGTACTGACCGACTAGATGGTGATCTAGTCGGTCGGCAACTCTTCTTGGACCGACTAGTTTGATTCCTTAATTTCTTGGACTTTACTGTTTACAGTTAGTCGGTCTACGTTGACTCACCGACCGACTAGTTTGTGAACTAGTCGGTCAGTGATGCTTCTTTGACCGACTAGTTGTGACTTACTGTTCATGCTAAAATTTCTCCTAAGCTACTGTTTATCGTTAGTCGGTCTAAGAACGTTTGGTGACCGACTAGTTGTCAATCTAGTCGGTCAACTTTTGTTCTTGGACCGACTAAGTCAACTTGTGCTCAGACTATTTCATTTTGCCTCTTAGTCGGTCTACGTTCACTGACTGACCGACTAGTTGTGAAACTAGTCGGTCAGAAAGTCTTCTTGGACCGACTAGATTTCTAGGTCTGAAATTCTATCTCTTCTCAGATCTTCACTTAGTCGGTCCATGCTGTTTGACTGACCGACTAGTTAATGAACTAGTCGGTCAGTGATTGTTCTTTGACCGACTAATTCTCACAGATTTCTATCCGTTGGAGAATGACCTAACTTGTTTTTATGGGACCCTATAAATACGAACCTAGGTCATTTCTATCTAGGTTAGAGCTTCCATTCAGAGATTCATTGAGATCAAAAGAGATAGCTATTCTCACTCAAATCTAAAGCTCTCTTCCTCACAAGAAACCCATTCTCTCTCATTTCTAGATCTAGAATCCATCTAGAGAGAAGGTTGTTCTTGGTGAGCTCTTCAAGCTATTACTTGATCCAAGTCTCCAAATCATCCCTAGGCACCGATTGCTGGTCATTTCCTTGGTGCTAGGTCTTGGTGACTTCATCTTCCTCAAATCCTTCATTTCACCATTTGGGTAAGAAAAACTCAAGGTATAGGATTTTGTGGTAAGATTGTTTATTTCATATTAAACTCTTTAATATTGCTTTGTGATTCTCTCGGTTGTGAGAGAAGGTTGTGATCCCGGGTTGTGGGATTCACGTTTGCTATTGCATGTATGATTTGATCTTGTGAAGGTTTTTCACAAGATATTCATAGTGGAAATCTTGAGTTAGGGTTTCTAACTCAAGTATCCGGAGGGGATCCGGGTGGTTGGGACGTAGGATCACCGGGAACAAGTCGGGGAGACTTGGGTGGATCCGAACCCATTAACATCGTTTGTTAGCATTGTTAATTTTGTTGTTGTCATTCAATTTAAGCTTCCGCAAATTGATTTGGTAGTTGTTTGCAATTTAATTTGGAATTATACTCCTTATTATTTTAAAGTACTATTCACCCCCCCTCTAGTACTTGTGCAGTAGCTGGTAGGGCATTACACAGATTTGCACCATTTTCCTCCGTCTCTATCGGATCTGGATCTGAAAATTCCAGATCTGGATCTGAAAATTCCAGATCCGGATCTGATAATTCCAGATCTGGATTTGGGGAAGATTTCAGATATGGATCTGGAGATTTCAGATCTGGATTGAAAGTTTCAGATCTGAAATTTCCAACCTTTGCCGCAGGGATAGCGAGTTGTTGGAAGATTTACGCAATGATTTCGTCTTGTCTCGTCGTCGCCATGGATTGTAGACGCTCTGATACCAATTGATGCGTACCTAGATCTGGATCTGAAATCCAGATCTGAATATAAAGATTAAAACAACTAAAAAGTATTACTCTTTAAATAAATGACTAGGAATGGAAGAGACAATTAATCTAAGGAAATAGGAAATCCTAATACAAGAGATCTAAGGAATAATAAACTAGAAAATGAACTTTCTTTCACAATTTTCGCATCCTCCAGAACTAGGCCCGGCTGGCCTCTTATAACCACGACCGTAGTGTGCAAAGCAATTCTCTCCCAGCTTGGTGTGTGCATAGCAATTTCCCTCCAAATATCAGCCGCATCAGTTTCCTTGTCCTTCTTGTCACAAAGAGAAATTGATTACGAGACCATCTCCACTTAAGGTGGACTCAGAGTCTCCCAGCTTCCTTGAGAGAATACATGGAGACATTTGCGGGCCTATTGACACCGTCCATTTCGGTACTATATGGTACTGATAGACACATCTTCCAAATGTTCGTATGTGTGTCTCCTGTCCACTCACAACGTAGCCTTCGCAAAGCTACTGGCACAAATCATTAAGTTGCGGGCACATTTCCTAGACAACCAGATCAAGAAATTACGTCTGGATAACGCTGGGGAATTCACATCAGAAGTCTTTCTAGACTACTGCCAAGCAACTGGCATTGAAGTTGAACATCCGGTAGTTCATGTTCACACCTAGAACGGGTTAGCTGAATCTCTTATAAAAAGACTACAATGGATTGCTCCTCCATTATTGATGCAATCCCAGTTGCCTGTGACTGCATGGGGACATGCCATCTTGCATGCTGCATGGCTAATAAGATTACGACCATCAGGTAGTCAATCTTATTCTCCGATGCAACTCGCATATGGAACTCCACTGGATATCTCTCACTTGATGACATTCGGATGCGCAGTTTATGTCCCCATAGCACCACCGCAGAGGACCAAGATGGGTCTCCAACGTTGCCTGGGTATCTACGTAGGATTGACTCACCATCGATCATTAGATATCTGGAACACTTAACGGGGACGCTTTTAAGGCACATCTAGCAGACTGTGAGTTTGACGAAAGTACCTTTCCCAAACTAGGCATAAACACAGAGAAGCCGGAAGTTTCAAAGATTATTTCATGGGATACTAAAACTTTATCCCATTTTGATCCGCGTACAAACCAATGTGAAGATGAGATCCTGAAGATCTTCCAAATACAAAATACAGCTCACATTTTACCGGACAAATTTACTGACAACCAGAAGATTGTCAGATCACACGTCCCTGCTGCAAACACGCCAGCTAGGATTGCCATACCCAAAGATGGATGCAATCCACATGCAACAAAAGCGGCTGTACCTCAACAAAAGAGAGAACGACCCTCAAGCTCCAAGGATAAATTCCCTCGAAAGAGGAAAACTCCTTTGATAAATGATAACGATACCACCACAGGAAGCTGAGCTCAGCCCATATACCTCTCACCTCCTAAAACCCCCCAAAGAGGAAAATATAGGAGAAATATCATTAAACTATGTACGTAATGGGGGATGTACTGGACAGAAAAAGCACAATCATCGATAATAACTTTGCGTTCATTATTGCCAATCACGTAACTGAATATGACGATGAAATCGATCCACGCTCTCTAGCAGAATGTAAACGCAGAAAGGATTGGCCAAAGTGGAACGAGGCAATAGGAGTAGAGTTGGACTCACTCGCGAAACGCAAAGTTTTTGGACCTGCAGTCCTAACATCGAAGCTTGTTAAACCTGTAGGATATAAATGTGTATTCGTAAGAAAAAAGAATGAAAATAATGAGATCGTACGCTACAAAGCGCGGCTTGTTGCACAAGGGTTTTCCCAACGACCAGGAATAGACTATGATAATACATATTCTCCGGTCATGGATGCGATCACTTTCCGATTCATTATTAGCCTAACTACTATGGAAGGCCTAGATATGCAGCTCATGGACGTTGTGACTGCATACCTATATGGCAATATAGATAAGGATATCTATTTGAGACTCCCGGACGGCTATAAACTATCGACGAACATGACAGAAAGACCTCGGGACATCTACTCTGTCAAACTTCAAAGATCACTCTATGGTCTAAAACAGTCGAGGAGAATGTGGTATAACAGACTCAGTGAATTCCTAGTGCAACAAGGATTCACAACTAATGAAGTCTGTCCTTGCATCTTTATAAGAGCAAAGGGAACCAGATTCGTAATTATTGCTGTCTACGTAGACGACTTAAACCTCATCGGATCTCCTGAAGAGATAGCTGAGATATCCAAGAGACTTACACAGACTTTTGAGATGAAAGACCTTGGCAAAACAAAGTTCTGCCTAGGCTTACAAATCGAACACCTAAGCGGAGGAATCCTGTTGCATCAATCCACATATACAAGGAAGTTGCTGAAAAACTTCCTTATGGACAAATGTAATCCGCTTAGTACACCAATGGTCGTCTGATCATTGGATGTTAATACGGACCCTTCCGATTGCTGGAAGAGGGGGAGGAAACACTTGGTCCCGAAGTACCCTACCTGAGTGCAATTGGAGCACTCCTTTATCTGGCAAACTGAACGCGTCCCGATATAGCGTTCGCAGTTAACTTACTAGCCAGATACAGTTGAACGCCCTCAAAGCGTCACTGGAACATAGTGAAGCACCTTCTGCGCTACCTCCAAGGGTCAGTTGACCTGGGACTATACTTCAAGAAAGGCGTATCCTCCAACTTGGTTATGCAGATGCAGGATACAGATCTGACACTCACACCGCAAAGTCCCAGACCGGCTTCGTATTCACCTACGGTGGAACAGTCATCTCATATATCTATTTAAGATATTTTAGTGATTATTAAATGTATTAAGATCCATATATGATATGGTTGGATTAGTGCATCTATATGGTTAAAACAATTCAGTTATTACGATTTTGCCACTGCATGTCAATGATGTCCAAAAATGATAAATTAGTGGCAACGTGATCGTGAAGTCGGGTGGATCGCTAATACAGTAATGGATCGCGCGTACAAGCTACGACAATCAATCAATAAAATAATAGCACGATTAGTCACATAGTTCAATGCATCAAAATTACACGTACGAAATACATACGATGAATACCGGTAGTTACACAAATGTGTTGCACAAACAAAAATTGCTCACAGTGTAAAAAATAGAATGTTGTGTGCGGTGAGTAAAAAATGCTGCATATTCTAAAATTACTCATTGCGTACAGCATGCAAAAAATTTTATTGTTGTGCGCAGAGAGTAAAAATTGATGCACATCTCAAAAATTGTCTGTTTTGCACAGTGAGTAAAAACTACTGCACATATCAAAATAACGTATCGTGCACAACAAGCAAAACTTTTGCCGGTTATGCACGATGAGTAAAAAAGGCTGCACATAGCAAAATTACTCATCGTGCACAATATGCTAAATTTTTTGCCTATTGTGCGCGCTGAGTACTTTTGGTATATGCCTCACTTTTACTCACCACGCACAACAAACAAAAATTTAGCATGTTGTGTGATGTGAGTAATCTTGCCGTGTGCATCTCTTTTTGTAGGATCCCGTCGTGCGGAGATGGAGGATCGAAGAAACTTACGTTAGCGTACGCTGCGCTGTAGTCTCTGAACTTTGCCCTCGGATTCGTCACAACGGTCGGTACTTCGTCACAGGGGATCGAAGCAGCGTTTCCACCGTCTAAATCTCTATTTGGAAGATGAACTAAATGGAAGGGAGAAGAGGAAAAGGTTTGCCTTAGGCAAACTTATGGCATGAAGGATTAGCCTTTAATGCCTAACCCTTGGGTCCTATTTATAGGCTTTAGGGGTAGTTATTGTAAGAAATAACCATATATAAGCTTATTAGCTTATATTAACACCCTTGCTTATCCTCTTCTTCATGCACTTATCAAGTGCCTTTATGCACTTATAATGTGACTTTTTCCACTTATCGAGTGGTCCTTTTCACACATGGAAAGGTTCCCTTCGCACATGCTTTCATGTACGCGACATCCGAGGTCCATAGACCCTCATACATCCCCTCATGGGTGTATACATGTCGTCCATATCCAACATCTCCCACTCACACTTGAGGGGATTGTAAGGAAACATCTTTTCCTTTAGTTCTTCTATTTATCATACTGAGAAATAGACCGTGTGACCGTCATGCGCATAGAATCCGCTGCTGTGCACTTGTTAGAGATACACAACACTCCTTGGGGTGCAAAGTTGAGTAGATCAACGCATGTTTTACCCTAGATTATTTCTTCACATTTCTTATACTTTATATTCTACAATTGAATCCCATCTGGATTACAATAGACTGGCCAGCTTTGAATCTCTAAAGTCCAAATGTGAATATAAAATTAATCTTCCTCTTCTTGCGATCCTTTCGATCTTGACTTGACTCGCTTTTCTAACATGCCCCGCCGGACTGAATTGACATAGTCCATAAGCAACATGTTAAGATAGCGATCACCTAATCAAATCTAAAGGAACCAATTAGAGTCCATAAGGGTAAGAAGTTAATGACCAATGTGGTCTTTGGGTCTCACATAATAGTAAACACAATTACTATTCTAACCCAATGGTCAAATGCATACATAGTATGAATACGTATTACAACATCACTCCTTTCCCAGGGAGAGTATGTCTTAATGATGTTGTAAGGATGATGATCAGACACCACAATGTCTGACTTTGAGTCCCTTTTACTACTCAGTAATTTCCTGGACCCACATCCCGCATAAGACAGATAAGATTTAAAAAATCTTCTTAGATCTTTTGTAAGCATCCATATGATGACGATCTTTCATACGACCATTTTGTTTAAGTCATGACTCTAAATCATCCGTCTGACGATTTTGACTTTAAACAGGTCTCATCTTTATCTTATCCGTCTGATAGAATAAAGGCGGTTGCTCATGTGAGAGAGCCAACCTCAATCTCTCCGACATACTAGAAAAACATAGCTGAGATTAAAAGAAATATACACAAACATTTTCAAGAAACTCATATGCAATGTCAAAAAAAAACTTATTCTTTTATTGAATTTGATCTTTCATAGACATGGGAATACATTGATACAACTCAGCTCTTACGCAATCCTTGAGATGATAAGTGTTTGTAAAACACATCTCTGGGGATTGCTTTTGTAAGCGAATCCGCTATCATCTCATGCGTAGATATGTACCTAATGTCTACCTTCTTGTTCTTATCATAGTCTTTTGCAAATTTGTAGCGGATATCAATGTGTTTGGTCTTACAATAGAATTTTGGATCTTTGACATAGGCTATAGATGCTTGACTGTCACTATATATTGGTACAGTACCTGAGTCACTTACATCAATTAGCTTGTCTAAGAATTTCCTAAGCCAAACAGTTTCTTGGACCGCCATGCTAAATGCTACAAATTCGGCTTCCATAGTTGAAAGTGCGATGCAGGATTGCTTTTTGCTACTCCAGGATATTGCACCAGATCCGAGTAGAAAAACATGTCCTGAGGTTGATCGTCGCTCATCGAGATCACCCGCCCAATCAGCATCAGTGTAGCCTTCGAGCCTCAAGGCATTTCCTTGATAGCATAAAGCATAGTCCGCAGTCCCTTTAAGATACCGCATTATCCTTTTAACCGCTTTCCAGTGTGCTTGTCCTGGATTGGATTGGTAATGACTTACCATTCTAACGGCAAAACAGATGTCTGGTCTTGTACACATCATAGCGTACATAAGACTACCAACTGCACTGGAATATGGAACTTTTTCCATAATTTCCTTTTCCTTTTGGTTCTTAGGACACATCTTCAGACATAAATTATCGCATTTGCTTATTGGAGTATCAATGGACTTACAGTCCTGCATATTAAAACATTCTAAAACCTTCTTTATATAAGTCTCTTGTGAAAGAGAAAGAAGTTTCTTCGAACGATTCCTTGAAATCTTAACTCCAAGGATATATGCGGCTTCTTCCATGTCTTTCATCTCAAATACTGATGAAAGCCAAGCCTTGATATCCATCACAAAGCCCTTGTCATTTCCGGCTATTAAAATGTCATCTACATGTATTGACATAATAACATACTTGCTTTTGATTCTCTTGATATATACACAGTTATCTTCATCAAGCATGGTAAAACCATTTGATAAGACAACTTCTTGAAATCATATATACCATTGCCTCGAGGATTGTTTAAGACCATATATGGACTTACGAAGTTTACAAACCTTATGTTCGTTTCCTTCTTTTACAAACCCTGTTGGTTGTTCCATATAGATCTCCTCTTCCAATTCTCCATTGAGAAAGGCGGTCTTTACATCCATTTGATGTAATTCGAGGTCTAAGCAAGCTACCAAATCCAGAATCAAACGAATCGAGGTAAAACGAACAACAGGGGAGAAGGTCTCTTCGTAGTCTATCCCTTCATGTTGCGTAAAACCTTTCGCGACAAGGCGAGCTTTATATCTGTCTATAGAGCCATCAGCCTTATGCTTGATCTTGAGAACCCATTTGTTCCCAATAGCTCTACGTCCTCTGGGTAAGTTGACCAAGTCCCAGACTCGGTTAATTTTCATGGATTCTAATTCCTCCTTCATCGCTTCCATCCATTTGTCTTTTGCAGGGCATGATACGGCCTGTTTGAAAGTAGCATGCTCGTCATCTTCTTGTAGTAAAGTTATAAAGGTTTGTGGGAATTCATCCTCAAATCTTAGAGGAGTTAACCTTGTACGACTACTACGTCGTATTTGAGATTCTTCAAGTCATTGTTGACTCGAATTTGGATCAATTCTAATATCACTCCCACTTGGAATGTGGTTAGAATTGCTCCCACTTGGATCATTATTCCCATATGGAATAGGATTCGTATCATTCGTATCATCCATTGGTGAAGGTTGAAACGTATTTTCGTCTTCACCAAGAATTCTCCCACTCGAATGAGGTAATCCTTCTTGATCATAAATCTCAAATAGAGATAAGTTCTGACTTATCTCGCCATGTCTTGGAAACTCATTTTCCAAGAAAGTAACATCCCTCGACTCAAATTCAATCAGTCCTCCATTGTCTTCCTGACCAATGAAAACATAACCTTTGGAGTTTTCTGCGTATCGTATAAAGATACATTTCCTCCCCCTTGGCCGAAGTTTGCCATACTTATGGGAGGAAATATGTGCGTAGGATGCACACCCCCAAGGTTTTAAAATGCTTAAGTCAGGAGACCTTTGGTTCCACATCTCATAAGGAGTGGAGCTAACTGATTTCGAGGGTACGCGGTTCAAGATGAAAGCAGCCGTCAATAATGCATCACCCCAAAAGGTGATAGGCAAGTTAGCTTGCGCCATCATTGAACGGATCATTTCCATTAAAGTCCTATTCCTCCTTTCAGCAACACCATTTTGTTGTGGAGTATAAGGCATAGTTATTTGATGAACTATGCCCTTTTCATCACAAAGTTCCTTAAAACTTGCTGATTGATATTCACCGCCTCTATCGGTTCGCAAGATCTTAATCTTGCGATCTAATTGATTTTCCACTAAACTCATATAGTTTTTAAAGCAGGTTAATGCTTCACTTTTGTGGGATATCAAATAGATATGTCCGAATCGGGTGAAGTCATCAATAAAAGTGATGAAGTAGGACTTCTCTCGTCTTTTCTTTACATTCATCGGACCACATATGTCCGAATGGATGAGCTGTAATGAAACCTCGGCCCTTGTGCCGGTTCCAAATGGCTTGCGACAAGATTTCCCTACAAGGCAATGTTCGCAAGTCGACATTTCGACCTTTGAAACATTGGATAGAAGGCCACGTTTGGCAAGTCTATCCATACGTGTTGGTCCAATGCGACCAAGCCTTGCGTGCCAACAAATTACATCAGATTCATAAATCGAAGAATTTGTAACAAGGAAATTTTTATTAAAATTAGAAGAATCGTACATAGTATTTAATACAATGAATCCCTTAAAAACATACCCAGAACCAATTACAGAATTATTACAAGACAAATCCACAGTACAATTATGAAAAAACCAACTATAACCAAGACCCATTAAGACGGCCACAGAAATTATATTCCTTCGAATATCCGGAGCGAAGAGAACATCATGTAGTAAGATATTGCGGCCGTTGCCCAAGACGAGCTTGCACGTCCCAACGCCTTTCACTTCAACACGTGTGTTGTTTCCTACATATATCCACTTCGTTCCTTGGGGTATCCGGTGATACTCAATGAAGGACCGTCTGTCCCTTGATATGTGGTCGGTGGCACCTGAATCAATTATCCAAAAAGGATTAGATTCTACAAGAAATATTGAACTAGAAACACATATGTAACTAGTATTATTACAAGTTACCTTGTCACCTCCATCCGTACATGAACGGGCATAGTGACCTAACTTGTTGCACTTAAAGCACTTGATCCTCTTCAAGTCTTTCTTCTTGTGCCATTTCTTGTTCCCACCCTTCTGTTTGGGTTTCTTGGTAGACACTGGTTGCTTTTACTGGTCATGAGCAAACTTCGAGTGATGTTTACGTTTTTTCCTCCGTGTGAGGAACTAGCAACCATGTGTACTTCTGCACTTGGCTTGGCAGCCGCATGCCGCTCTTCCTCTAACTCGAGGTGCTTAGAAACATCGCTGAAATTCTTGATGCTCTCATTATGAGTGAGATGCATCTTCATTTGTTCCCATTCGATTGGTAGAGAATGTATGACCGCTTGGATTTGTTGCTCATCAGTGAGCACATGACCTGCATCCTTTAACTCTGAAATAAGATTTGCCATGTGTCGTAGATGCATTCCCATGGAATGATCTCGACGCTTTTTGTACGAATCGAATCTTATAGTTAAAGAGCGAAGTTTGGTCACCGAGATGCCACCAAACTTCTCCTCTAGCTTGGACCATATGTCCATAGCTAGGTCATATTCTCGGAAGATCCGCATTATGTCGTCTGCCATACTTGACAGCAACGTAATGCGAGCAATTTTGTTCTTCCGAGACCAAGCATCGAAAGCTTCCTTGTCTCTTCTGTGTTGGGCCGTAGTGCCTAACTTGGGTTCAATCATTATGTTCTTCAGAGTTTCGAGCACGTTTTGCTCCTCTAGAACATATTGTATCTTCATGGACCATAGTTTGTAATTATCGCCGTTGAGTTTTTCACCTTTGTTTAACTCAGCGATGATGTTCTTAGCAGCGGAAGACATTTCAGTTTTAAAATGCTGCAAAAGACATAAAACAAGTTTGATCAAAAACATTGCATAAAGTTTTCATTTGATAAGTTACTTTCGAAAAATATTGAAGATGTTGCTCTAGAATCGGAAAGAACATCACGATGCCAATCACAATCTAGAACAACTTTCAATATTTCCCCATCACTTATCAAACAATAGTACTCTTATATTACTTGCAGCGGAAAAGCATTTTTTAAAAACGTATTTTGCAAACGTATTTTGCAGCGGGAGGTAATGGTCTTCCCCGGCCATTGCCGGGGTCGAGCCGTGGTCGAGCCAAGGCCGGATTCCCCTTGCATGGGGTTTTACCGTATGCAACTGCCGCCGGTCCCGTATGGGCCGGCCATACAGACCCCCCATAGGTCGAAGCCGGGGATCGTCGGCCTGGCCCTGGCCACGGCCAGGACCGGCCTCGGTGTGGACCTGGCCGAAGGCCAGCCAGGGCCAGCCAGGCCCTGGCCGAAGGCCAGGGCTCCCTCTGGCCGGCCAGGCCTGGCCCTGGCAGAGGCCAGGGTGCCTCGGCCAGGGCCGGCCTGGCCTTGGCAGAGGCCAGGGTGCCTCTGCCAGGGCCGGCCAAGGCCCTGGCCCTGGCAGAGGCCAGGCCAGGGCCGGCCTCTACCCTGGCCGGCCAGGGTGGCCAGCCGGCCGGCCTCCTTGGAGTCCGGCCGCACACCTCCCCCTATGGGGTGGTGGTGGTCTTGGTTGTCATTGGCCGAAGCTAACCCTTTCCCCTTTGGGGAGGGGGGTGCATCATGCACCAAAGAGATATGTGTTCATCTTCTCCGATGAGAAGTATGAAACCACCTTCTTCTCCGATGAGACACCCGTTCATCGAGAAAGTAGTTATTCTTTAATGGCCGTGTGCCAAAAAACATAACACACATTCAAGAGCGCAAACTTCACGCTCTACATGAAGAGAGTTCACATTCCCTATTGAATGGAGACTCATCATCCATGAGGAGTGCGAGTTTGGCGAGATGAACGGTCAGTTCTTCCCGTCACGGAGAGTTCTTGCCATATCCGTAATTGCAAAAGACCCTAACGTGAAAAGAACAACTTTTGGCGTTCTCTCCGTCACGATGCGCTCCTACCATATCCATAATGGAAGGAAACTCATTCGTGAAAGAGACAATGCGTCATTCATCGGTGAGACCGGAGCGAACCCGTATGGCTCTGATACCAATGTAGGATCCCGTCGCGCGGAGATGGAGGATCGAAGAAACTTACGTTAGCGTACGCTGCACTGTAGTCTCTGAACTTTGCCCTCGGATTCGCCACAACGGTCGGTACTTCGTCATAGGGGATCGAATCAGCGTTTCCACCGTCTAAATCTCTATTTGGAAGAAGAACTAAATGGAAGGGAGAAGAGGAAAAGGTTTGCGTTATGCAAACTTATGGCATGAAGGATTAGCCTTTAATGCCTAACCCTTGGGTCCTATTTATAGGCTTTAGGGGTATTTATTGTAGGAAATAACCATATATAAGCTTATTAGCTTATATTAACACCCTTGCTTATCCTCTTCTTCATGCACTTATCAAGTGCCTTTATGCACTTATAATGTGACTTTTTCCACTTATCGAGTGGTCCTTTTCACACATGAAAAGGTTCCCTTCGCACATGCTTTCATGTACGCGACATCCGAGGTCCATAGACCCTCATACATCCCCTCATGGGTGTATACATGTCGTCCATATCCAACACTTTTTACTCAACGTACACAACATGCTAATTGTTTGCCTGTTGTGCACAGTGAGTAAAAAGTTTTGCACATACCAAAATTACTCACCATGCACAACATGCTAAATTTTTTGTCTCTTGTGCGTGCGGAGTAATTTTCAGGATACAACACAGCAAGTAATTCAGATACCATATTTCAGGATAACATTTTGAGCATTCAAAGAGCAATCAAGTTAATTTAACTTGAGATTTAGAGAATGAATTGAAGGATAAGGATTCTAATTGAAGAGAAACTACTACTTCTATAAAAGTAGAAGACCACTCCCTTAGAGAAGCACCCCATTGAATCCCAAAGAGCTAAAAAATCTCCAAAGATTACCTCTTATCTCCTTCGCCAAATTTCCTTCTTCTAACCTTCATAGAGATCATCAATTTTGCAGGAAGAAGAAGGAGCTCTACGAACGTCGCTGAAAAGTTCATAACTTTCTCTACAGAGCTCAGATCGACGAACCGTTTGCGCCTGGACGACCACAAATTCATGCTCTATACAACAAAAATATTTATTTTCTACTCAGCCAGTAAGCACAGATCCAGATTCAGTAATTGTACAGAAAAGTCCCTGCAGATTTCAGAATTGCAATTTCAACCCCTGAACTTCAAAGTGCCATAACTTTTGATCCAGAGCTCCGATTACCGAACCGTTTGCACTGACACGATCATGATCTTGCATAATACAATAAGGTGATATCTCTCTGATTTATTACTTCTGTTTTAGATCAGTTAGATTTATATTTGTGTGAGATTGTATTATCGAATAACTTCACCCAGAAGTTATCGTTGTGCTTATATTCTTTGAGTTGGATATTTTGTACGGTTTGATCATTGCCCGTAAGAGCGACCAGGTTAGGACAGTTTGGTCATCACCCGGAAGTGTGGTCAAGTACCCGTAAGTGTGATAATGTTTCTTTTTTACGGTTGTCAAAAAGGGGTAAATCCTCTGGGTTGATGTCGGAGAGTAGACGGGAAACTAGCTCCATTAAATCTGTGATTGTGTGCACTCTGATATGTTCTGCCGCGTGCTTAAAATTTTAATTTACGCCATACACCTTATTCACCCACCATCTAGGGTGTTTTTCAGTATCCCCATAATTATATACCATTAATGTAATTATATTGGCTGTTTTGCATCAATGAGTGGTTTCTATGTGCGATGGTTATTTTACTATCAATGCAGCTTTTTGTATGTGAAATCCATCAATAGGCAAGCCATGCATGTCATTGTCAATGTAAATAGGTTTTAATTTTATTTATGTATCATGTAGCCACATGAAGGATCAAATACTGTTGTTTGTACTTTCTAGTATTTGTATAGTGCATTTCCTACATGTATTCATTGCCGATTCTAATGGTACTGAAATATGTTCATCACCAATGAATGACATGACCCCATACCCTATATCATCTTATTATGCACTGCCTCAAACCATCATCCCATGATCTTGGATTATAATAAAGCCCAGAAACTACATCTCCTTTGGTTCATAGATGAATGATTTTACAAAAAGTGCCCAAGGATAATGCATACTATTTAAGAGACATGATGATACAGAGTATATGGCTCGCCATAGTCGCCTACGGCATACCCCTCTAATAAAATTTGGCTCGTTAGGCAAATATGGACTCATGCTAAAACACATGTTAAATTAATAAATGAATTGATCACCTTGAATATGAGATTTCAGTCCTACAACGTAATGGCATGGATAGTTTTTTGATGAAACATAATGGGTAATTTGACAAAATAGTTAGGATCCCGTAGATGATAAACAAACACTAGAGGGGGAGGGGCGATTAGTGTTTCTTGAAATTAAAGCTTAAGTAAAAATCGAAACCATCTAGTATTGTTTAAGACTCCTAAGGAAGTTACTCCTCTAGGTTCTTAATCAACAAATACTAAGTTACTGCAAAAAGAGACATTGCACAATAGAATTTAAATCACAAATGCAAGTAGGGAAATGTAGAGACAACGAGCATAATCGCAGACACAAGGCAACTATCTTAGTTCACCCCCTCGTGAGCTATGTCTAGTCCATAACCTCATTGGGATTTTACATTATTAAACTCTCCAACATAAGAGCAACCGTGCCTCAAACTTGTGGGATTATACAAGCACTTAGCTTCACTTGTTAGGAATTTCCAATCACCTTGCCTCTAGCAGGGTTTCCAATACAAAGCAAACCTCTTCTCAAATAGGACATCCCTTACAACAACTACTCAAATCACAAAGATAAAATTTTGCCACCACACCAAGTGAGGATTTACAAATCTTTGTAGATAGTGTTCTGTTTACAACTTCCTATAGCCGAGAGAAGTGGAGTTTGAGTGTATTGTGACTAGAAGAAAAATCTTTCCTTTGATCTTTAAGAAAATAAGATTGAAACACTAGGAGATCAAGAAGGCAACTTGAATCACTCTATAAGAAAATCAAGATTAAACCTTGAGAGAGATGATTGCAAGTGAAGGCCAAGAGATTGCTTAAAAGCTTTTTGAGAAAGAAATTAATTTGGCCAAAGAAAACTTGGAGAATAGCTTTGAATGATCTTAAAACTCAAGAAAATTGATCATTAATGTTATTAATAAATGCAGCCATATCCAGCCTTAAATAGGTCTTCAACCTGTTGAAAATTGTTGACTAAAATACCATTACAACGATAAAATTGACACACTTCCGTAAAATACGGAGCTGTGTTTTTCTGCCCGTTACGTCAAAGTAGTCGACTATAGTACATTTAGGCTACAATACATTTAGTAGTCGACTACCAACACAACCGTAGTCGACTCTTTTGAGTAACAGAGAAAATGCTCCTTTATCCCATACAAAGTAGTCGGCTACTATATAAAAGTAGTCGGCTATTTTTATGATACATGGGAAAATAGCTCAGAAGACTTTACAAAATATTTCAAATCTTTTCAAAAAAAATTCAAAACATTTTGGGAGTTTAAAAAGTGATTTTAAATATTTCTAGGTGTGTGAAGCTCCAATCATAAGGCAATACATAGAATCTAATTATATGGACAAAATACATCAAAATTTACCAAAAATCACCCAAAATTCACTTCTTGATGCACTTGAATCTTCATCTCCATGTCTTAGCTCCGTCTTGCTTCTCTTGCCTAGATTGGGCTCCCACACTCCCTCTTGGGAATCCATGATTGATTTAGCTTGAGTAGCTTGTGATCCAAGATGTTGTCCTCCATTCACCGATTTGATGAATTTTCACCTTTTTGCTTTGAACTCCATATTTGACGCGTCATAAAATCCTACACACTTGGTAATTATCATTAGTACAAATCGTTTGTTAAATCATCATCAAAACCATATTAGGGGTGTCTCAATATTCAACAAAAACTTGCTATCCGAATATCATGACCCTGATCTGACAACAAATAGTATATCGACGGATGATTTTATTTCATGTGGCTAACCCTGGTAGGTTAGAACCCATAGTTTTTCCACCAATATATTCCATCAAGGAAAATGTGAACCAATGTATTTTGTCGACCAGAACCATCAAGGCAAAAGTCCAACACCCGAATGCAAAATTTATACATGATGAAAGAGCATTTCTCTAAGCACTATGTGTGCACAATAGTGATACAATCGACTACATTCTTCTTATCCAAGAGATCTAGCAATACATCAGGGCAAGGCTTCAACATCAAAAATAGTCTTTCATAGCCAAATAAGACATGAAAGATGCCAATGACCAAGTATGCTAGGATTTTCTATTACTTTTTATCAAACAATGGGGCTTGATCAAAGGAAGGTACGACTTAATATGGATTGCACAATAGGGGTTAAGATGCACTTCAAATGGCAATGCTGCAAGGTGGATCATTGTCCCGTATTCTTTTTATCATCGCGGCCTAGGCATCATAAGATGCAATAAATCAGCTTACCTCATGCCAGAAGATTCAAGTATTCAAATGGTAAAAATTGACACAACTGTCGTGAGTGAGGGAGGCCTTTGGCCTCCCCACCACTTTATCCCTCCATTACTCCCCACTTATTGGAGTAATGGGGACTTTTGACATTCATGCCCCTTCGCATTCTATATGAAATTATAAATATAGAACCATGGCTCTTAGCCATGGTTACTCTTTTATCTACAAATCATAATACGTTATCAGTACCGAAGCTCTCATTTTTTGAGCTTTTTCTCCCGTATCCCCTCCACATTAACCTTCTACGCGCGAAAGAATCTATTGTTGCGACGATCTGGCTTGCGACGAACCGTTGCGTCGACCTTTTTGGCGTATTGGGAGCGTGGATTTTTCTTTCTATGGATTTTTTACGATCGTCCCTAGATCTTTGATCTAGAGGTATACTTTTTCGATCCAGTAGAAAATTACAAAATATTGTGCTATGATTTTACACAGCTTTTCTTTGGGCTTGTTCAAATCTGATATATTCTGCTTAATATCAAATTTAAAAAAACCCTAGAAAACCCCTTAAGCTCCCCCCGAAGGAGGGCTCTCTGACCGCCCCCTCCGACTGGGGGGGGGGGCGATCAACCCCCCCGGCCGGGGGGCTCTGTCAGACCGCCCCCCAATAGGGGGGGCCTCTTCTCCACTCTAACACCCCCCTGCCAGGGGGCTCTGTCAGACCACCCCCCGACGGGGGGGGGGGGGGGCTCTGCACCGATCCCCCCCGTCGGGGGGCTCTGTCAGACCGCCCCCCCCTCGATGGGGGGGTTCCTACGTCCGTCGCCCCCCGGCAGGGGGGACTCTGTCTGCGTCCGCCACCCCCGGGCAAGGGGGCCTCTGTCTGCGTCTGCCCCCCCAACGAGGGGTTCTTTGTGTGTCCGGCGCCTCCCCCCTCCGACGGGGGGTTCTCTACCGGCCACATCCCCCCTGACGGGGGGATCCTCCCACTTGCGCCGGCGGCTCCTGCAATTTTACGTAGATAGGGGGAGGGGGACAGAATCTGTAAGATGAGGGCTTGGGGGCTTTTTTCATTCCTTAACCATAGAGTTTATTTTAGGGCTTGTGTTAAATTTAATTTTAAAAATTTTACAGCTCATAGGCCTGCGGCCCAAAATTGAATAATAAGATAATTTGGCTGTTTATTGGGCCTGAAGCCCAGTTCATAACATTGACAATTAAAATGAGTATTATTTTGCTTATGGGCCTGCAGACCATATCATATTAATAATTTATTTTGTCTGTTTATTTGGGCCAGAAGCCCAGTTAATCACATTGCAAATAAATATGATTATTATTTTTGCTAACGGGCCTGCTGCCTGCCTCTAGCCCACATGACTTGCAGATTATGTGATTTTATCAGCTACTTTTTAATTATTAAATCTCTTAAGTATTGGATAAAACATTTATTTAAGTTAAATTGGTTAAACGGATCCTGAGACCGCTCTGTCTTTAGTTACCTAACCTAAAGACGAATGACGTTTTCTCGTGGTCCAACTAATCCTTTTAACTTAATTACACTATTTTATCCAATATTTGGGCCTGATGATTTTTGTAATGTCTTTGATTCTGTGCTATTTTTATTTGCCAGTTGCATATATAACTGCGTGGATGTTTAAATAAGTCAAAATGCGTTTTTAGGGATCAACCAATTTTTAGATATCCATTTTATTATATTCCTTCTCTTTGTAATTTCTTTTTCTTTATCTGAGAGAAATTTGTAGTAAGGAATTTATGTATAATGCCAAAGACCGGTGTTACTACCTATGAAGATGGAGGAGATTGCATTTATCTGGGACCCAAATAGGGTTTCCAAATTGTATTTTTCTTTTTATTCTTTATGGACTGAAATATGGACTTTGGACATTTTATGTTTTGGGTATCTGGCCGATCCCCGCATTTTTTCTTATTTTATTTCTTTTAAGATAATGTTTAATTATTAATACATGCTTATTTAAATTACATAGATTCAAATGGCAAAATTGGCAAGCGTCGATTTCGAGTTTCTTGATATAGCGGGAAAGAACTATCTTAGTTGACGAGTGGACCTGAAGTTCCACTTGTGTTCTATGACATTTCTCCACTCGATTTTGGCCCCCGCAGTGGCCGAGACACCTGCTAGCAGTGCCCCTGAAGTGGCACAACCATTTAGCAGTTCTCCTACCGTTGTCTCCGACATAGATAAGGCCAAAGCCATTATCTATATCAGGAGACACATAGATCGAACTTTAAAGGCCGAATACTTAACAGTAGAAGACCCTTTGGAGTTGTGGCAAGCGCTGGAGGTACGTTATAAACATCAAATTGATCTAATATTACCACGTGCCAGTTATGAGTGGAAAAACTTCAGACTTCAGGACTATAAGTCCGTTGCTGAGTATAACTTTGCACTTCATAATATCACCTCATGCCTGAAGTTGTGCGGTGAAGAAGTGACTGAGCATCGCATGTTGGAAAAGACATTTACATCGTTTCACGAGAAAGATGCAATCCTCATGCAACCGTATCATGAACGCAACTTCACGAAGTTCTCTGATCTGATCTCTTGCCTTCTTAGGGCAGAGCAGAATAGAGATTTACTGCTTGCCACTCATATTTTGCACCCTGCTGGTACTGCCCCTATCCCTGAAGCCCACCATGTTTCTCCCCGGAAGTGGAAAAACAAGAAGAAGGCTCGAAAGAACAAAGGGAAAGCTATAATGAAGCCAGCAAGAGGAGCAGCACCCCTGACCAACAACAATAACAAAGGAAAGAGAAACTTCAAATGAAAACGTAAGAACACTGATCCAGTGTCAATTCCTAAGAACTGGGAGGATAAATGCCATAAATATGGCATGACTGGACATTGGTCCAGAAATTGCCGCACTCCTCGGCACCTCCAGGATCTGTATCAGGCAAGCCAGAAGTCTCAGCCTGGAAAAAACTTGGCGGCAATTCAACCGCTCACCAAGTTCACTGCAAAAGATTTCGAAAACGACGCCCTGCTCGATTGAGCCCTACCTTATATCTATGCATTTCAATTCCTGTAGCTTCATCTGTAGTTTGATTTGAAAGCACTTTTATTTAAATGTCAGTTTTTCATTTACTTAAATAAACTTTCATTTTGCTTATATATAGATGAAGTATGAGTGCCTAGTGGATAGTGCCTCAATGCACACTATCCTTCGCGATCCATGCTATTTTAATAGCTTAAACAAATATGACGGTCCTTGTTATTACAATTTCAGGACTGTCCAACATAATCGAAGGATCTGGGGAAGTAATCATATTGCTCCCAAATAACACAAGACTTAAAATACAAAATGCATTATTCTCTCCAAAATCTAATAAAAATCTCTTACGTATCAAAGATATTCGTTTTAACGGATATCACTTAGAAACTAGAGATGAAGAAAACCTTGAATATATGTATGTAACTCGTCAAGAAGATGGCCAGAAGTCCATCTACGAACGATTTAAGGGACTCCCGTCGGGTCTCTACCACACGTATATTTAACCAATAGAAGTAAATATGAGCACCAGAAGTGCCTTTCATTGCCAGAGTTTCAACTCTGGCACAATAGACTTGGTCACCATAGATGATGTGTCGCATTATCTCTGAATCCCGAGGACATAATTTGAAGAACCTGAAGATTCTATAAAAGGGTGAATTTCCATGTTCATCCTGTTTTCAGGGAAAACCAATAACGAGACCCTCCCTCCTGAAAGTGGGATTAGAATCTCCTGGCTTCATAGAAAGAATTCATGGCGACATTTGCGGGCCTATTCACCCCACAAGTGGTCCATTTCGGTAGTTTATGGTACTGATTGATGCATCCACAAAATGGTCTTATGTGTGCCCATTGTCCACTCGCAACCTAACTTTTCCAAAGCTATTGGCACAAATAATTAGGTTGCGTGCTCATTTCCCCGATAATCATATCAAGAATTTACGTCTTGATAATGCAGGTGAATTCACTTCGCAAGTCTTCGAAGACTATTGTCGGGCAAGTTGAACATCTTGTAGCTCATATTCACACCCAGAATGGATTAGCAGAGTCTCTTATAAAGAGACTCCAATGGATTGCACGTCCATTGCTCATGCAATCCCAGTTGCCTGTGGATGCTTGTGGTCATGCTATATTGCATGGAGCATCGCTGATTAGGATAAGGCCCTCAGGTGGCCATATATTATCCCCGATAGAGCGAGCGTATGGTGCACCCCTAGATACCTCTCATTTAAGAGTGTTTTGGTTGTGCGGTATATGTCCCAATAGCACCACCTCAGAGGACCAAAATGGGTCCTCAGCGTCGTCTTGGTATATATATTAGGTTTGATTCGCCCTCTATTATTAGATACCTGGAACCTCTTACGGGGGACGCATTTAAGGCATGTCTTGATGACTGTGAATTCGATGAGAAAACTTTTCCAAAACTGGGCACACAGTCTAAGAAGCCCGATGCTTCAGATACCATTTCTTGGGACAATAAGTCTTTGTCTCTTTATGATCCGCGTACTAATCTGTGTGAAGATGAGATCCTGAAGATCCTTCACATTCAGAACACAATACACCTTTTACTGTATAAATTTACGGACAACCAGAAGATTGTTTGTTCACACGTCCCTGCTGCCAACACGCCAGCTAGGCTTGACATCCCCAAAGATGGATGCAATCCACCAACAGCAGAAATTGGCTGCACCTCAATTGAAAAGAGGACACTCGCCAGGTTTAAAAGATAAAGTTCCTCGAAAGAGGAAGATTCCTGGTGATAATAAGATGATCCCTCCATAAAATGCTGAGCTCAGACCAGCGACCTCTCCTCTCCTTATTTCCCATGCAGAGGAAACAATAGGAGAAACATTATTAAATTACGTGCGTACTGGAGAGGTACCGAATAGAAATAGCACAGTCGTCGTCGACGATTTTGTGTTCGCTATTGTCGTTCACGTCACTGAATACGATGATGATGTCGAACCACGATCTCTAGCGAAATGTAAACGCATGGATGATTGGCCAAAGTGGGATGGGGCAATAAGAGTAGAGCTGGACTCACTCTTGAAACGTAAAGTCTTTGGACTAGTAGTCCAAACACCTGTAGGTGTTAAACCTGTGGGATATAAGTGGGTCTTCATCAGAAAAAGAAATGAAGAAAATGTGATCGTACGCTACAAGGCACGCCTTGTAGCACAGGGATTTTCCCAAAGACCGGGGATTGATTATGAAGATACATATTCTCCTGTCATGGATGCGATCACTTTCCAATTCTTGCTTAGCCTATCATCTCTGGAAAGCCTAGAAATGCAGCTCATGGACGTTGTGACTGTATATCTATATGGCGATATAGATAAAGAAATCTATATGAGACTTCCAGATGGGTTTAATTTACCCCCAGAGATGAAAGAGAGACATCGGGACGTCTTCTCGGCAAGGCTTCAAAGATCATCATATGGTTTAAAGCAATCAGGAAAGATGTGGTATAACAGACTACACGTTTTCCTTGCACAGCAAGAATTCAACAGCAATGAAGTCTGCCCGTTTATCTTTATCAAAAGAACAGGAACATGATTTGTCAATGTTGCAGTATATCTTGATGACTTAAATCTCATAGGATCTCCAGCAAAGATCAATGAGATATCTGAAAGCCTAAAGCATACCTTCGAAATGAAAGACCTAGGCAAAACAAGGTATTGTCTTAGCTTACAGATTGAACACCTACGAGGTGGAATCCTGTTACACCAATCGAATTATACAAGAAAACTTTTAAACAAGTTTAGAATGGATCAATGTCATCCTTTAAGTACTCGTATGGTCATGAGATCATTGGATATTCATAAGGACCCCTTCCGGCCGCTGGAAGAGGGGGAGGATTTACTGGGTCCTGAAGTACCCTACCTCAGTGCCATTGGAGCACTTCTATATCTGGTAAACTGCACGCGTCCCGATATAGCGTTTGCAGTTAATCTATTTGCCAGAATAGTGCTGCGCCTACAAAGCGCCATTGGAACGGAGTAAAGCATCTTCTACGCTACCTCCAGGGTTCTATAGATCTGGGACTATACTATCAGAGAGGTTCCTCCTCCCAGTTGCTTGGTTATGCTGATGCAGGTTTCCAATCTGATCCTCACACAGCAAAATCACAAAATGGTTTTGTGTTTACCTATGGAGGGACTGCTATCTCATGAAGATCGGTAAAGCAAACCACCACCACAACATCATCCAACCACGCTGAACTCATTGCGATCCATGAAGCGAGCAAAGAGTGTTTTTGGCTTCGCTCCGTCATCCAACATATCCTAGATGCCACTGGCCTGAAGACTGGTGATCTTGAGCCCACTGTATTGTTTGAAGACAACACTGCATGTATAACACAACTCAAAAAGGGCTACATCAAAGGCGACAGGACGAAACACATTTCTCCCAAATTCTTCTGGACGCACGATCTACAGAAGAATGAGGATGTCAAGATTCAACAGATCCAGTCCTGCAACAACTTAGCTGATCTTTTTACTAAATCATTACCGAGATGTATTTTTGTAAAACTTGTAAAAGGAATCGATATGAGACAGCTAAAAGACCTACAAGCCTGAAGCTTGTACGGATGAGGGGGAGTAACTTGTGTGTTGCACTCTTTCCCTTGAAGCTGTTGGTTTTTTCCCACTGGGTTTTCCATAGCTAAGGTTTTAACGAGTCAAACACGATTACTCGGGATCCAGAAGTATCTACCCCTTTAGCTTTATAAGCTAAGGCCAAGGTAATGGATGGATAAGGGGGAGTGTTGTGAGTGAGGGAGGCCAAAGGATAAGGGGGAGTGTTGTGAGTGAGTGAGGCCTTTGGCCTCCCCACCACTTTATCCATCCATTACTCCCCACTTATTGGAGTAATGGGGACTTTTGGCATTTATGTTTGTTCAGTATAATGAAATTATAAATATAGAACCATGGCCATGGTTACTCTTTTCTCTACAAATTATAACAACAACCAATTACACACCCATTATTCATTGATGATACCATTAGTATTGGTGGACACCGTGCAAGAATGCATAATTTTTTTTAAAGAATATATCATCCAATTGAAAGATTAACAGATGAAAATTACAAGTATATTGCTACATCGACGGTTTGCCTCCTTGCTGACATGCAAGCAATTCGACATCCGGGCATATTATGCATGCAAGCACAATCATTCCGGGCATCATCCCCATATTTGAAAAGATCTATCGAACGCATCCTTTGGTACAACTCAAATGAAGAGATCCATATTGAATGGCCAAAAGTAACGCAATCAAAGCCATTAAGACAATTCAGACTTACAATATACCATGTTTTGCCAATGTCATGTGAGATAAAAATGTCACCAAACATGTAACGCAACTAGTGAAACAGGCTATATGTCTTGGCTCGTTATAATGCGAGCTGTACCTGGGGGTCACCCCTGAATCAAGTTTTCAGCAAGATTTCTTGCATTCATCATGAGAAGAAAATATACATCAATTTGGCAATAAACATCAATGATATGAAGGCGACGATAACATTATAGTCTCTGAAAACCATCGGCTTCTTTCAAAATTTCCAGAGACACCGATCAAAAGGGTTGCCAGGCTAAATTTCATGACATTTACATCCACTGTATCTCTGCCTCATTTGTAGGGGCGAATCCCTTCTTCAACGAGGCATGACCATATGCAACGTGATCTTTCAACCTGGCACCAAAAACTATAGCATACTACACATCAATCTGCCGGCCTTTATAATCTCAGCCGTGCCATTGGCGCTGAAGATCTGTGAAACACCCGCCAGCCATCGATGCAGCGCTCTCATTTTATGCGACTACTTTCGGTCATCGCTTCTTTTATATTCAACATTTGTCAGAATATAATGCAAAAACCTCTCAGGTAAAGATACACAAATCATCCTGCAGCCATAATATGGGATGATCAAAAACAAAACTACTGCATTGCTGACCAATGAAAAAATAAATCTTCAATGGTTCGGGCTGGATTAAATTTTGTCCAATGTTGGAACAATGGATAAACAAAATATGACAACCACAAAACGTCGAACCAAAAAAACGAAAATGACAAAGGATTGTCCGAGAAGGACAACAATAACAGGAATAAAACAAACAAAAGAAATTTGCTAAACTCATTGAAATTCCACCTTACGAGCATGATGCCTCCAACCCGAGCTCCAAGCTCAAGAAAAAGCTAGTGTCTCGTGTTCAGCATTTGAATCATAGACAGTGCCGGATATCTTGGAGGGAGGCCAAAATCGAAAGACTGATCTTCCAACAATGTTCTTAACTGGAAGCGGCCCCCTGAAAGAGAGACGAAACCACATTGTAAACCCCAAGTAAACAGACTGTAATTTACCAGCACCCTCTCAGTGCCATGTCTCGCATAAAAAAATAAACTTTGGAGTTTGGATTTCAGAACTAACCAATTATGTGAGTCGAAGCTCTCATTTCGATTATCACCTAGAACAAATACATATCCTTTGGGTATTAGCTGCAGAAGCAGAGTAAACAAGTAGTCAGTGCATAAATCCAGCTTGAAATTCTTTACTTGAGTAAAAAGAATACAATATGCACTAATATCTCTTTTGTTAAAAAAAACGCTACGGCAATAGCGACAACTGGAGAAATTATCTTGGAAACCTTGACTACTTCAACTAGCATATCTTACAAGATTCATGCAACTGTATAAAAATGCAGAATAAACCAAGAAGCATATTATTATCACCATGCATTCAACAAAAATTCTTATATGCAAGGAATATGCTCTTTGAGAGAAAATGGATATCTAAAATGCTAAAATTACAAATCAGGTCACCATAACATACATTGGAACCCTAAGATGATGCATGACGAGTGCATTAATGCAATTTACTAATTTCTAGCAGAGAAAATAACAGACAAATGTAGATGGGGATGCAACTATGACAAATTACCATTGGCTCCATTCTGTAGGCAAGTGGCTCCAATATGAAGTCCTCATCTTGAGCAAGTCCATTCACATACAACTTCCCATCACGGACCTATCGTGTGTAGGCAGAATTAAATAAGCTCCTCAAAATATAACTCCAAAATAACAGGAACAACAAATAAGGGTAGGCAGCTTACTTCAACATAGTCACCAGCTTTGGCCACCACTCTCTTGATGAAGACATCACCTGAACTGAATCCAACTGACTGCACAATAAAATTTCATTGAAATATTAGAGAACATACATATGTAATTTCATGAGCGACAAACATTGTCTGCAAGAAATAACAAATTAAATGACAGGCCACGTTACCTCAAGGATTGGAGGAGCTTTAAAGATAACTATATCATAAACTTCAGGCTCTCTAAAAAAATAAGAAACCTGCAACATTGGATGAGCAAAATAGATTTATGCCCCAAAACAAAAAACACACAAAAACAAAAAGATCAATACATTTGTTTGTGACACCACAGTATCTAATTTATCTTAATTGCTTACTTTATTATTTGCATAGGCAATGATTCCAACATGGAAGCTAAGGTCAAAAATTGAACATTTGCATGGGCTAAGAGTGATAATTAGCAAAATTGAAATTACAAAGCTTCTGCATGAAAAGGTAAACGTTTTGACAGACATGATGTGGAATACAAAGAAAGAAATAGAAAATAATATTGGCGGACAAAATCATACAGGTTATCAAACTAGACGTTTAGTTTCTCCATTGACGCATGATACATAGGGATGAGAATGGGCATGCCCAAAGCCCGATTGGGCTTCCAATTGGGCAGGCCCCATTCCCATCTCTACAAATCCATCATTAATTTTTTCATAAGATTAATGAAAGACTTGGTAGAGATGTAAATGTGGCATGCCCAATGGGGCACCCAATGGCGCTTTGGGCATGCCAATTCTCATCCCTAGTGATACAATCCCTATGAAATTGTTATTCTATTGCAGTCAAAAAAAAAATCAAAAGGGTGCGCTAACAAAATCTAAACCCTTAACAAACAAGGGTTCATATGATCATTATTACCAAAACAAAATAAAATAAGTGAAGCTCGTATTAATCATAACCAATGCAATATTCTCCAATTCAGAGATCCAATTACCTTTTCCGCCAATATGCGGTCTCCTGCATCGAAAGTTGGGTACATGGACAATGAAGGAATCGCTCTTGGCTCTGCCAAACACGACTTGTGCAGCAGCCGAACGGTCACCGCGGCGAAATATAGCTTTGCGTCATCGGAACATGAATTCATCCACCGTGAGAACCAAGAAGAGCTCTGATTCTCATTCATATTATGCAACACATTCATACTCTTCTTCGCACTCACAGCCTCCATTGAGGAGGCCTCCATCGAGCTCCTACTCTCCTTAGATCGACTGTGATTGACACTCGCAATTGCGGTTAACTCTCTATCCTCCCCCGTGCTTCGGGGAGGGCCAGCGAGAAATTCGCTACAAGGAAACCACTTGCTACCCTGCCAAAAGGGCAGGAAGGAAGAGGGCTTAAGCCCTCCGAGTCCCATGGAAGACGAGACCCCAAAAACTCCTAGACCAACAGACGATCCGGCGCCCGATCCAGACGTCATGGCCGAGATCAAACTGACAGTGAGACCAACGGCCTTCGATCCTTTAGGCACTGAATGACTATTACCGGCCAAAGTTGAAAGCTTAGACAATGGTGCTGGAGACTGAGTCTTCATCTTCTCCGGCTTCCGATCGCCGGATGAAGTCGACAACTTTGACGACTGATGCTTGGACCGATCACGATCCCGGTCTGGGTACCGGTCCCGATCCCAAACCCTAGATCTGCAGAGGCTGGCATCATCGTCTAATATCTGGTTCGAGAAGAGAGAGAATGATCGGCCGGCTGACGATTCGTGGAAGAAGCGGCACTTTCCGTACCGGAGGCCGGCGGAGGCGGCGATGTGCTGGGCCACGTAGCCAGAGAAGGAGACGGTGGTTCTGATCGCCATAACGGATACTTTGATAAACCGAAGAAAGACTGGATGCAGCGAGCTCGAGGGGACGACCCTAGCAGTTAAACGGAACCCATTTCGGCCAAAGGGGAAGCTGAATCGAGGTCGGCCAAGGGAAATCGATGGGGCTGGAGGACGATTAGGGTTTCGAGATCGCTTAAATGGGAATAAATTAGTTTTAAAAGAATTGAATAATTAGGGTTACGGGTTTTTTCTGAGCTCCCCTCGACGGACAGGGAGCAGAGAAAACGGCGGTGAGCGGAAGAAGAAGAAGAAGAAGAAAGAAGAATAGTCGCCAAAAACATATAGAGGCGTCCCCAATTTTATGGGGAGACGGCGGGTCTGGATTTGATGATAATTACGAGATCACCCCATAATCACGAAGGATTTTATCTTAAGTCAAATGACTATCCTACCCCCGCAATGCAAGGTAAAATAAGTGAGGTATTAATTCGATGGGGGTGGGGACGGCGGGGCCTTTGCGTAAGTCCGGATGATCGTTTCGGATTTTTTGGGTCGTCGTTAGGGAAAAGGAGGGGGATAATTTGGGCAATTTGGGTTTCAAAATTTTGCCACGTGTGTGAGCTGACCTTGGACCAAATCGTAAGGAATGTGACTTTCCAGGACCTTTCCTCCGCAAAATGGGTGCTTTGTGGGGCCCATATTGATGGGCCACAGAGCCCCCATCCATCCGGCCCAGAATAGAAATAAAAAAGATGTTTCCCTTATTTTCTTAAACTTAAATGGTTACATTCTTCCTAAGGGCACTGCGATTTGAGAGGGGGGCACACGTCTATACCAGTGCTCTTCGAAGTGTGAGCGGCGCCCGCGCCTATACATAGACCTCCAAATTTTAAAATTTTAAGTCTACAAACCAATTTTTAATTTTCAAATCTTCCCCACAAATTTTCCCCCAAAACTTATATCAGTCTTAGTCATCAAGCCTTTATCCTAGTCATATGCCCATTCGTCCTAGTCACTTGTCCTACTAGAACAAAATTCAAATTCTTTATAAAATATAGAATAGATTATTTATGTGATCGGCCCGAAGAGCATCTTAGCATGTTCAAGGGTAAGATGTGACTATTCTTATGCTAGGATTTTGAGTCTATTTTAAAATGATATAACAGCAGCTCCCACTGTCTCTTTCACTCTCTTTTTTCTGTTTGTTTTCAAAAATAACTGCATATACATGGAACGTTATACAATTTATAAAGAAATTAATAAAGTTAAATATTTCAAATATTTATTGAAGCTTCGAAGTGGGAAAAAATTTCAAATTAGATCGATTCCATTCTAAAATAAGACTAAATATCGTATTTTAAACTTTTAAAATCCTTGCTTAAGACAAGAATAAATGCTGAAGCAATTAAAAAGGAAAACTTAATGCAAATAAACTTCTTTCTAAAACATGGAATACTTCCTAAAATTGGTAAGTAGTCCTCAAAAATTTCAATTTTACTTCAAAATAAGCTGTGTTACTGAGTTACGATTTGTTTTAAAGGCAAGAAACGACTTTGTTGACTTTGTATAGAAACAATAATACCTAACTGATGGAGCTTAAAAATTGAAATCTTAGAAGAGTGATGATGTAAGCACATGCGTCATCGACCCAAAATGCGGATCGTTTTAATTAATCATTACTTAGCCCTTAATCTCAAACCACAAAAGATCGTTAGCCAAGGTCAACCATAATTGCAAAACAACATAAATAGTTGATTAAACATAAAATAATGCACCAACTAAAATCTTAACTCAAGCGGTTTAAAAATGTCCAATTAGAAGTTATTTATCGGAGTTAATTCTTCTTCATGTAAGCTTGTGCCCCCCCCCCCCCCCCCCCCCCCCCCCCCCCCCCCAAATGTATAAAAACTAGGGAATCCGGAGAATGCTATGTCAACACATTGAATTTGGACCAATCACCAGAAAAACAGTGAGATTAGCTCAGCGATGAGCTCATCTTCACATTTGCTCCCCGCTTAGCGTTATCCCCCCATAACAGTGCAAGTTGGCTGATTATAAAAGCTAACCAATAAATCTAATTAAGATTAGTAGCTCGTGGTCAATGACATTTACAAAGATATAGAGTTCTAGTCTTCTATTCATTTGTTAATACTTCCTTCAGGTAGGTAGGCACCAATTAAACAATAAAAGATTAAAAATTAAAAAATAACACACAACAAACAAGAACAAGAAAAGCAACAGATCCTCAAACCTTAAGATTCATGCAAGCACATACACCAACATCAACAACAGCAGTTATTAGAAGAGCAAAGAATGAATTAAAGCATCGGAGGGGTTAAAGAAAACCTAAACAGATATTAATTCCATCAAACATTATGGGATATCATATTTGATCCAGGACACGGGAAATACCACCACTGGGCAACATAAAGAGTCAGGCTAGCATCAGTCAAACAAAGGGGAACATACCAAAAACTTCAACCAACCAGCGAAAGAAAACAACAGGCAATCATTGATCGATGGATTTTGGTGCCTGAGTCAATTACATTGCCTGTAACAATATGTACATTATCATCATACAACCTAGACAAATTTCTGTGAAATTTGTGTGAAATTCATTTGGTGGCTATACAAATACATGTACATAGTAGACAAGAAAGATCTTGTTATTTACCTACAAAAAATGAGGTGCATTCATCATGCTATTTACATGTCTGAAGTAGCCATCAGTAAAATGGTCTGATGCCAGATTGTGTTGGAAGGTGTATACACCGAGTAACAACCCCTCTCATTTGGTGTACGGACTAGATGTTGTGAAAGTAGGACATGCTCTGTGTGAATATGATACCGAACAAAGTATTGGTTAACGCCGTTTCCGATTATGTTTCGGCTTAACTGTGTATCTCTGCATTTAAGAAGAGAACACGGAAGCAAAAAAAAAAAAAAAAAAAAAAAGACTGTGTGAAAACATGCCTAAATAAACAAAGGAGTTAAAAATGAAACAAGTGCGCTACATGCTAATTCGACTAAATCATTACTTACAGTTGAAGGATTCGCCACAGTGGAAGTGGGAGCACCTAAACACGGGAAAATATATGCATGTTATTAGAAGCCTAAGACAGATGACATAGCAAAATTACACATGTTATAATAAAAAAAATAGCTGATCAAGAAAAAAAGGAAATAATTTTTGTAATCTTGTCAACATTGGACATAGTTTCTCGTTCAACCATATACTAAACCTCATTGGGGCATAAAAAACTAATCTACAGTACGAACAGATTTGTACTACTTCAAGTTGCAGGATTCATACCTGTTGGGGATGGGTTTGCGATTCCAGACAGTGAAGGGCTCGGAGTGTACCCAAAATGAGGCTGTGTGGCTGTGGGTAAATTAGACGGTCGAGGTGGGAAGCTAGTTGAACCGAACTGGGCTGAAGACTGACCCTGCAATGTAGCAAACGGAGACTGGGGAGGAAAGCCAGATGCATTAGACTGGGTAGATGACTGAGCTAAGGCTGTTGAAGGCCATGCTGCATTGAATGCCGATGATTGGGGTTGAAATCCCGAGAAGCCAAAGTGGCCAAGGAATTGGGCTTGTGGCGTTGGGTTGGAAGCCACTGGGCAAGATGGAGCACCTAAACACGGGAAAGTATAAACATATTACTAGAAGCCTAAGACATAGGACATGTCAAAATAACACATGTAGTAATAAAAGATCGATAAAACTGGAAATATTTTTAAAAAAATCTTGTTAACGTTCCATATAGTTTCTTGTTCAACCACAAGCCAAGCCTAACTGACAGACCAAACTAATCTGCGGTATGAACAGACATATACTCTTTCAAGTAGCAGGAGACATACCTGCTGGGGACGGGGTTGCAATTCCAGATAGTGAAGGATTCGGGATGAACCCAAATTGAGGCGGTGTGGCTGGGGGGAAATTCGGTGTTTGATGTGCAAAGCTACTTGAACCG